>CP136884.1:30013787-30473787 GCA_033000465.1 Sciaenops ocellatus | reverse complement strand
GTCGGAGGGCTTAAAATTCTTTATTTAAGGAGTGTGTTCATGTTGTGTCTTTTACAGTTTGTTCAGCATCTCTTTGCCACCATAAATATCACATACAACATCTCAGTGGGATTCACAGGCTTTTCCTGCATGGGCACAAGTTCCCTTAAAAGACTGACCAGCCAACAGCTGTAGGAGAGCCATAGTCCAAGAACATATAAAGGGCCCACGTCTTGGGTACAGGAGGTGAACTGAGGGTGACGGGGGAGAAGGTCAGCTCTGAGGCTCCGTGTGATGGATAGTGTCAGGGTGGGCAGGAAGGTTGCTGGTTTAAATCCCTTGATCAGGTGGAAAATCTGGACAGAGAGACAGAATAAAATCCGTGTTTCTTCCCTCCTCGTACAAACTGAACACAGCCTGCTGATGGTGGAAGCATGTGGTCTTTCTGGGCGGCTCCCGTGTGTGAATTTTAATAAGAAACTCTTCTGGATAAATAAAGGTTGAAAAGCGCCCGGTCGCGCTGACTGTGTGTGAGTGCTGCGTCTCCTGAGCTGAGGCTTTGCTGCAGACGTGGTACATTTACAGGATGAATGGCAATGGTGTGGAAATGATTGGTTCATATGCATTTCCACAGTGTGTGTGTGTGTGTGTGTACACCGTATGTGCACATGACTAAGTGCATCCATGCGTACATCCATCGACTATACGTGTGTCAAAATATGCATGTGTGTATCCGTGCAAATGTGTGTGTGTTTGTATCAAGCAGAATGTTTTTTGATTGCATCCATGTTGTTTATATTGATGTAGACATGAAATAGAGTTAATAATTCAACTGTGTGTGTGTGTGTGTGTGTGTGTGTGTGTGTGTGTGTGTGTGTGTGTGTGTGTGTGTGTGTGTACTATGATGTATATGCGAGAGTGTGTGCCTATATCTTGTGTGTGCTTATTTTGGCCACACACTTTCTTTGAGTGAAAAATCAACAGCGAAACAGGAGCTACGACTGAATGTGAAAACCACAACCTCACTCTCTCTTTGCACCTCCACACACACACACACACACACACACACACAGAGTTTGTTTGGGGAGAAATTTATTCTCTTTTTGTCGTGTTTTGTTTGTTTGTTTGGGCCACGATATCTCCGGGGGATTAGAATAAATTGTTTGGTTTAAAGAGTCGGACATGGTGTGTGTGTTGGTGTGTGTTAGTGTGTGTGTGTGTGTGTGTGTGTGTGTGTGTGTGTGTGTGTGTGTGTGTGTGTGTGTGTGTGTTGTCGGGGTTTGTCGGTCCACACTGCTGCTGCTGTCATTTTCCGAGAATTGTGCAAATATTAGCAAGAACCCAAGAGATGTTTTTTCTTTATTGTGTGGGAGTGTACGCTGAATCATAAAGTCTATATGAAGAGCTGTTCTTCTATAATGAGATACAGTATTTTCCAGGAGACACATAAAGTCCTGACAAATTCTACAGGAACCTGTATGTTAACGATAGAGTTTAATTAGTGAAATATGTTTAATCATTGGGATTAGAAAATACGGAAGTAGTATGCCTGGAAATGTATTTGTGTCCAAATAAACTTATTAAATCAATAATAACAACCAGTAAAAATTCAAAAAGTGTTCAAACATTTGTTGCTTTTATTTGAGTCAATACATTCATTTAGATAATCTAAATACTCTGTGGCTTTGTTACCAACCTCCACAAAACAGCAAGTTAACAACAGTTAACACAACGAGGCGAGCTCAACGTACAAAACACAAGCCGCCAGGACGGTGCGGCGGAGGTTCTCCGAGTTTAAATAGTCTTGCGTCACCGGATTGGCTCCCCCGTGGATTGGCCGGTTGGGACAACTGCCTCTCCAATCCGGATTCACCGGGCCTCCAGGAAACGGCGGCATTGGGGCCACACCTCCTCAGCAGGGGGGGGCATCAGGGGATGGCAACCGCACACCTGGATTTACATACACAACAAAACACTACACACAGCGATATATATAAGACATGCAACCAAATGGCATATTAAAGTACAGGAAAGGAGAAAGTTGCTAAAGGCTTGTTCAACTGTTCAACTGGTGTGCAAACTGCAGCACAATCCACAATTTCTGCAAGATGAATGAGCTCCAAGTTTATTTAGTTATAAAATATCATAGAAACATTAGTTCAGCTGTCATCAGTACAGGTGGAGCACAACGCTGCGTTCATCTGTTCTGCAGCTGCACCTTCCTCACAACCAGGTGGTGTTGTGTGTGTGTGTGTGTGTGCACCGAAAATCAGCAAATGTCAGTGGATTAGTGTGTGCCGCTCACTCTGTTCAGAGTCACTTATGATTGGAGGAATCTTATAATGTGTCTGAGGCTTAACTGTATTAATGTCAAGCACGCCATTATTGAATAAAACCATGTCAGCTCAGTCATATTCCCCGGGATGAGTACGGGTTAAAGAACAGAGTCGCTGACACCAGCAGACGATATTTTGCTGTTCCCTGAAGCGAAAAAGGGCTGAGACACGCTGCTTTAGAGTTAGCTCACCGCCGGCACTCTGGGGGGGAAGAAGAAGAAGAAGAGAGGAGGCATGAAGAGAAATCTGAAAGAGCTTTTACCTTTTTCAGAAATCCCCCGAGGAGATTCTTTTACCTTGGAGTCAGGATAGGAACTGAATCAGGATATGCAGATGAGGATGCATCGATTTCTAAAGCCGATATGATGCATTGAAAGATCAGCTGAACTTTTAATTAAACTTGAATTAGTGTAAGTTAGAAATAAGTTTCTATATCGTTGTATCGAGAGAATGAAAGTATGACATTCTCGAATTCTTATTACAACTTGAGAACTTCCTTCCTTTAATAACTAGACGTGTGTGACATAAAAACTATAACTTGGACCAGCCTGTGCATCAGAGATCTCCTCAACACTTTCCTCTTAGGTCAAAGGTCAATTTAGGGAGTCTCTCTCACAGACATTTAAGCTTTGTTCTAAAGTTAAACACAGTTCCTGTTTGTGTTTTTCAGTGAGAAGTTCATGGTAAGACTGAACAAGAACGGAGGACCGAAGAATCCAGAGAAGGTGGACAGGCTGTGCGCCCTCTTCACGGTAACACCCACACACACACTATATATATATATATAAAATGTAAAACATGCTTTTAATGCATGCGGTCAACAAACATATGAACAAGGCCACGCTTTAGTTTTTGCTCCAATTTTTCATGAAGTTCTGCACACAAAAGCTCGTTTCTCTCTAATTTAGTTCACAAATGTGTTAACATCCATGTTAGTGAGCGAGATAATCCATCCACCTGGCAGCTGTGGCATATCAAGATGCTGATTAAACAGCATGACTGTGACACAGGTGTGCCACGAGAAAAGGCCGCTCGACTCGTGAAAAATGGGAGCAAAAATAAAAGTGTTGCGTTTATATTTTTGTTGAATCTAGTTTAAAAAAAAAAAGTCAGTTTGAAAGAACTGTGAGGAAGAATATGAAAGTAAGGATACACTGCCCCCTATTGCTCTGCTGTAGAATTAGCTTCAGTCAGTTTGCTCACACATTTGTAATATTTCATTAGTAAAGCATCATAAATGTAAACACACACAGGTTTTTTGTGGAGCTGCTTGACAAGCAGAGGACACAGAAAACAATATAAAGAGAAACAACGAACACAGCTCTCTTTAAAAATAAATCATTTGGGAAGCCCTCGTGGTGCAAGGGGTTAAGATGCCGACCGTGGACCCTGTCTCCTGCATAAGGCATAAAAGAAGCAGGAAAATCAAAATTTAAAAGGGCGAGAAAGCAGCACTGAAATCCAGAGGAACTGTGCAGTCCTACATTGTAGGTTTGGACATAAATCCAGATTCTGTTCTCTTCCTGTGGTGTGATTCATTTCATTCAACAAAGCAGAACAAAGTGTTTGTGTGTTTTTGTCTTTCTGCAGGACCTGAGCAACAAAGACATGAAGAGAGATCTCTACATCATCTCACAGGTCATCAGAACAGGTAAGATATACAGTGTGTCATGCAGGAGGAGGTGGACAGGGAGAGGTTTTGTCAAGACTGTCGGAGAAGTGTCCACTTCTTCTTCTATAATGTATAAAAGAAAGAAACATCCTCACAACTTTACCGAACTTTCTCAAACTTGAGTTTACATAGTTTCAGCTTCTTTTTTGTCTATGTCCAATATTTCTCACTTTATATAACACCCACTCACACACACACACACACACACACACTTCCTGTTGCAGGCCGTATGCTGTTGAATGACAGTAAGAAGGGTCCTCCGCATGTTCAGTACCGCCGACCGTACGGCTGTGCCGTCCTGGCCATGAGCGACGTGCTGCAGACCATCTCAGAACTCAAGGAGGAGAAAGACTTTGTCCTCAAAGTCTACACGTAAGTGGCTGCACACACGGAGAACAGATACATGTAGTCACTGAGATGCTGGAGAAACTTCATGTATTTATGGTGTAGCTACCTTCTGACTTTTTAAAAACTACTTTATCTTTAAAATGTGGCGTTTGGACCAGAACTGGTCTACTAAAAGGTCCACTCTGATCCACTGGATGAACGTGAAAAGTGTAAAAGATTGCAGAGAGCTTATTTATTCCAGTTTTGTGGGAGGTTTGTGCTGTCCTAATCAGCAGGCCCTGTATTGAATACATTGAATACATACATTTCACACGCTTACCCACAGGCTACGTGACACAACACTGTCAGGTGTCGGCTGCTGTTCACACAGGAGCCGCCAGTGGAAAATATTTCAGGGTTGTGCCGGGGTTTCCAAGAAAAATGGACCACTTCCTATTTATTCACTGAGGTGATAGTGAAGACAGTGTGTTCACCCAGCTATGAGGCCCATCATGGAGAAAATACAGAACTTGCAGGGACAACTAAGAACAAAGAAGATAAATAAAACTGTTTGCAGGTTTGAGTTTGTTTTTAGTCGTAGCTGAGAGATCAGCGATGCAGCTGTAAAACCACGCGACCTTCTTGGTAACCAAAGAGCATTACCATCATCTGAGGGTGAGTTTGTGATGACATGCATGCTGAAGGCTGCAGAATCATACTCCCCAACAAGCGACAGGCTCTTACTAACATCAGAAGAGAAGAGAAACTTGTTTGCGATCGTGCTGGAGAGTTAAGCACAAAGCTTTGAAGCATTTTCGGCTGCAATTGATTGGAGAGGTGTTGTTATTTTTCGCTAATGTGTATTGGTTTTTACTGGTAATGAAACACTTGAGATCAAATTGAACCTGAATGAGTTTCAGTCTGATGATCTGCTGATTAAAACAGATTTTATGAAATGCTAAACTGAGTCACCAGACAGAGAAATGGCTTCATAAAATCATAGCTCTGGTTTGTAGAACTTGAAGTTCACAAGTATCGACTGAAACAGGTAAAGGAATGAGTGTCATTACACTTTTAACCTCAGCTCACATGGTGGTGGTGACATTTTCTTTTCAGAAGATTACCTCATAGCCTGAAAATGAACATTTTTGAATGGAAAGGAAAAAAGTAGTTTGGAGTGAGACTTGTTTAAAATGAATGTGATAAGAGTCGGAGAGGGAGAAGGGCAGAAGGTAAAAGATAAGAGACAATAAAGAGGATGACATACAATATCTTTTCATCTTTACTCTCATTCTTTTGCCTCTTTAACCACTGACCTTTTCCTTTCTCTCTTCCATTTGTCTCTTTCTCTTTACTTCATGTAACATTTCTCCCTCTCTGACATTTTATGATGTAAAGAAGAGGAAGGAGATAGAGAGCTCCCATAAACTACACACAGCCACTTCACTGTTTTGTCACAGAGTCATCTCTGCAGCCTTAAAATGCCACCAGGCCTCTGCTGTTCTTCTCTCTCACACACACACACACACACACACACACACACACACACACACACACACATTCCTATAGTACCAACAGTGGACTGTCAGTGTACACCAGCCAAGTGAGGACTTCTGATTCTGGGCAATCTGAAAAACAAAAATTGGATAAAAAATTTAGTTTTTTCTGTATCTGAGAAGGTTCTAAAATAAAATATTTGTTTGAATTTATACCTCTGACTGCCACCGTGGTCATATAAGCCACAATGGAGGGAAATGAAACTGTATTTATGATATAATAAACTGCAGCCAGTGACGACAATGTTCATTATAAGTGCTACAAAAGAGAGACGATATGATGAATTTATCAAACACCTGTTGGACACAAACATGCAGGATTGTGTCTTTGACTACTTTGCGAATGCAAACAGCTGTTTCTATGTTTTATATATATGTACAGTACCTATACATACAGAATATATACAAACATACAGTACATGATTATGACAGAGAATTGTTCATAAAGCCAAAAGATATGTAGCGCTCTGACGAGGGACAACTGATTTTTGCTTGATTAAAATTAGGCCTCTAAAATGTCCCCTGCTGGCAAATGTGTAACTATGACAAAGTCCACTGTTGGATAAGGCGGCAAGTGCAGACACACACACACACACACACACACACACACACACACACACACACACACACAAAGTCGATGGCAGACATTAGGGAATCCCCCTCGGCTGAAACTTCTGAAGACTTGCCTGCAGGAGCCCTGCAGTTCCCACAGTCACACCATGATGTAACTGTGTGTGTGTGTGTGTGTGTGTGTGTGTGTGTGTGTTTGATGGCTCACAGCAACCTTAGCTGAACTCCTGAGGATGGTTCATGCTTCACGGGTGGTTACACATCCTCTCTCCGGCCTCCTGCTTCTCAGGCTCCTCGTGATGTCGATGTGACTGGAAATGTTAAAATCATCCTGACGCCACACGACAATTCAGACAGCCACAAAACGATAATAACTACCTCTGCAGTCAGTCAGTAGATCTACATGGAGGAGAGGAGCGGAGGCGCCATCAATTATGTTGCTTCTAAGTGCAGCTGGTCTTCTGTTTGACTCATACCTGTATTACCTGCATTTATATAATATAAACTGTGTACACTGTGTTGCATTCTCCTTGACACGACGCATGAATCAGCCTTTAAGTAATTATGATAAATAACAAAGAGAGAGAGATTTCTTATGCAGAATTTCACAGGAAGACACAACAGTCAATGTGTTTAAATATATAAAAGAAAAGTTAATAAAACCTGATATTATATAAATATTTCCTGTTGTCTCCAGGTGTAACAATGAGAACGAATGGTACCAGATCCACGAGAACATCATCCGCAAGTCCAGCACCAAATACACAGCTCCAAGCACCAACTACGGTAGGACAGACAGAGCGTGTGTGTGCAGATCTGTGACTGTGCTGATCCAAATTCTGTCAGCTGTTCACAATTTAATCTTTCCTTTTTCTCTGTGGTGACATTAGATTAATAACCAAGTTGTAATGTTTACTCTACCTTTAGATACTTGGGTTTACATGTGTCTGTGTCGTGAGTCTCTGGCCCCTTTTATTCAGCTTGTTCAAGGTGGGAATGTTGCACCGTTTCACCGTTGTCAAACTGGAAGTGAGCGAGCAAACTGTCGTGAATGGAACGTGAAGAATTGTCCTGATATTATACGAGCAATGTTGGAGCCATACCCTTCTCTAAACCTTGTTTGTGTATAGTTTACTTACTTGTAACGCTCAACATCTTCCTAATTATGCTTGTAAAAAGGCTACTGTGGATCTACAGTGTGCCGCTTCTTGATATCATAAATAAACCTCTCAGCATTTCTGGCAGAAAGCAAACTTCTCCTACGTGCCCGAGTTTACTGACTGCTGACTAGTCTTGCATAGCCAGACTTCCACACTTCCACACAGGTTTGAGGTGCGTGAAACTCAAAAATAGTAGTAGGCGGTGTGTCGCTGTTCCGACATCTGATTCCCCTAATCGCATCGCACATGCAAACATGGAATTTGGAGGGTGGAGGAGGGGAGAGGAGGCGTGACACGTGAACATTTTATGCCACATGGGCTCGTCCAGAAATCGTGCTAGAGGGCCGCTGACCACGATGCTTCCAGAGCAGCATGATGTCAAAAATCACACACTGGGGCAGCATCATGCCGTCGTAATGATGAGTCCTTTTCACGGCAGTGAAGTCACCTTGTTACCTCTGTTAATGCGCACGCCATAGAGGTTTGTCCAGCAGCATTAGTGAGGAAGTCAGTCACACAGACACACAAGAATCAACAGTTCTATGGACGCTAACAAACTCAGTTTGACGCGTGAACTCAGAGCTCATAAAGTCAGTTACAAAACACACAAACCTCCCAGGAGCGACTCATCCAGTTTGGAGAACAACATGCACTCTGTGACTGACACGTGCATGTCAACACTTGACATCAGCTGGAAAATCATCTTAATTGGTGTCACTGCAGGGAACCTCAGCCTCCTGCGCCCTCTCGTTAAAGTCTGTGAACTCCTGCGGCCCCAAAAGTTTCTCTTTTAGAAAAGTAGCTGGAGTTTATGGTCTTATTGAACGGAGGCTGGAAGTGCCGTGTTTTCATGCACTTCTCACTTTAAGTTTATTTCAAAAGTTGTCGTTTGTTTTGAGGTGACAAGGTGGAGGTCATTTTTTAAAACTGTTAACGTGCTCAGGCATGGACAGCTGATTACATTACTTCTGATCAAAAACTAGCGAGTCGACAACTTTGCTAACAGCCAAACATCAACAAGGTCACCAACAGCAGACATAGCAGCCAGCTAATATTACTGACTAGTCCAACAGCAGTCAGCCCAGCTCGGCGTCTGTCTTTCAGCCTTTTATTTCACCAAGCTCTCACCAACCACTAAAAGTCAGTCCCAGATTTACTCTTGTCCGGCGGCTTCTTGCTCGCTCACTCAGCTCTGGTTCTGGCACGACACTGGCTCTGCTCCCCGTCAGCATTCCCCCGCAAACCGGGCTAACAGCAGCTACAGCTGTCAGCAGTTTACTTCACTGTCCATCAGGAAACTCTGTAAATCACAGATAGTTGAGGCGGAGCAGCCGGAGGACATCAGAGGGAAAACCAGAAAACATTTTCTCCATAAAATATGATCCAGTTTCACCAAAATCAGTGAAATAGTTGGTGGTGTGTGACTTAGTGCCGTAAAGCGTTACGTACTTCTCCCGACCCGGAGCCCAAAGTTACATAGTGTGAGAACAGACGTACGAATGACAGAGACACCATTCACCTGATCACAGGTCAGTGTAGATCAACAGGAGTTAAAATCTGTTAGTTTCTGATTTTTCAGACTTGAAAAGAAAGTATTGATTGGAGAATAACCATAAATAGATATGGTGGGTGGTGCAGGACAAACTTTAATAAACTTTATGTGAACTTGTGTGTGCATTAAGTTTAGTTTCAGGTTTGTGGTCTCCTGCTGTTTTCCTTCTTCCTCCTCACCTCTACCTTCGCACTCCTCTCCTCTCTCCCTGTTTCATCCTTATCTCTCTCTTTCTCTTCTTCTCTGCTTGTCAACCTACTCGTTGCTCAATCTGTCTTTCTCTCCCTTCCTCCTCCTCCTCCTCCTCCTCCCTCCATCCCTGCAGGTCTGATCATCTCTCTGCAGCTGCTGAGGGGCGACATGGAGCAGGTCCGCAGGGAGAACCCGCTCATATTCAGCAGGGGGGTGGCGATCACTCGCAAACTGGGCTTCCCTGATGTCATCATGCCAGGTGAGTCAGCCCGCCACGGCACGAGGAGCTCAGTCACGATCTAAAGTATCGTAAAACACTAAAACTGTCTTGATTAGCCTTCCTGCTGTTCTAACAATCACCAATGATATGAATCCTCAATGCACCGATTTAGACGTGAAGATATTCAGGTAAAATTACTGATTTCATCAAAGGTGTTTGGTCTGGTGGCTCTGAAAGGAGCTTCAGTTCCCCGTTGGAAGCTGCAAAGTAAAGCAGTAAATATATTCTGGCTATTGTGTGCACAGGCTAAATACTGATATTGATTGTTTTTAGGAGGCTTTTGCTGCTCCTGCATCCACAGCAGATCATTGTTTAGCTTCATACTCATGAGAGAGAGAGCTGTCAATCCAAACACGATCGGCCTACACAGTCCTGAGAAACGCTCTGAACGGCAAAATAGGCTGATTGTCTAAAAGTTATGGACATTTATCTTCACTCAGACTTTTGTGGATGCTTCAGGAGATGCACAACTTTGACATCATATCTGCATTTTTACCATTTTTACTCACAATCTTCTGATTTGCTCACGTAAACTCGACTGTATGTGACTAATGATACTTTCAATCTTAGATAAATTCTCTTAATAACCAAAGACATTACCATTAACCTCCAACTGCCCTCCAAACACACACACACACACACACACACACCATATGTCTTTCACACCTTTCTCATACATTAACCATACATACCACACACACACACATGCAGCCTCCCCTCAGGCAGTGATGGAGTGAGTATTTAACTCCCATCTTGATACATTAAGGGTGACATCTCCTCCATAAGGACAAGCTGACATGATAAATGGCTCCGCACACGTTAACACAGGTCATCCGTCTTGTGTGTGTCAGAGCGGATTCGGCTTTAATATGTGTGTGAGACTCTTTGTGTGTGTGTCTCTGTCTGTGTTTGTGTGTCTTCATACAGAGATCATCCAGATCTTTGGCAGATATGAGAAGTTATAACTGACACAGTAATGCAAGCTGTGGGGGAGGCGGCGTGCTTGTGTATCTGGAATTGTTGGATATCTTTTTAAAGTTCCCGTGAAACAGAGAGCAGAGTGTTCATATTTACAGGGGAGGGACACGCACAGATGTTGATTGGCATACCGAGATGGTAGTTTGACTCCTGGCATCCCAAAGCTGAGTCAGTTTGGTTCGTTACACGCCTGACCGGTCTGCTACTTTAATCAGGAAAATCTGAAAAATACCTTGTTAGCGTAACGTTATTCCCCCAGAGAGGTCCAGGTCCAGTCGGGTTGCTGCATCCTGTTCTGTTGCCAGCAGTTTACAGCGGTTAATTAGCAGTTACACTGGAAAAATGTTTGTAGATGTTACGGTGAAAAACCGCCAAACCATGACAGTAAAATGCCGTAAAATTAAAAACAGTGGTGTTTCATGGCAAAACCTTTATTTTCTACGGCATTAATTCTGGCAACCACAGCTGCCAGTTTTGTTTTTAACAGTGTATCTAGTTAGGAGTTGAAGCTGAGGATCCGGAGGACATATTGTGAATAAAATCTGATCCAGTTTGAATAAAGTTCTGAAGCTGTGGTTCTGTACAGGAACCAGTGAGGCCCGGACACAGATGACTGTAGCAGCCCTCACAGTCACTCATAGACTGGATCAAACAGGAAGCACTCCGCTCCGGCGGCGTCAGAAGAGAGGAAGCGTTTCATTGGATGACAGGATGATGTCATCAATAACAACTTTTTGTGGTTTATCAGGAAATGACAAACTCTAAAATACCATGAAGAACACCTGAAGAAGTTTTGTGTCAGTGTTGGACACACACTGGAGGACAGAGGACAGTTAAACATCAAGTTTGACTTCATGGGGACTCACATTTCTCAGGTGAAATCTGTATGTTTGTGTGTTCATGTGTTTATCTCTGTCTCAGGTGACATCCGTAACGACCTGTACCTGACCCTGGAGCGAGGTGACTTTGAGAGAGGAGGGAAGAGCGTTCAGAAGAACATCGAAGTCACCGTCTATGTGCTTTACGCTGACGGAGAGATCCTGAAGGTGAGGAGGAAGCAGTGCTGCTGTCCCCCCCTCATTAGAAACCTTCAGTCCTCTGGAGCTTCACTGTGAATCTGCAGTTATCTTCTCTTGAAATAAGTCAAAGCCACGAGAGGAGAAAACTGTGACAGCAAACGGAGTGTGTCAGTGTTTTCTGCTGCACATTTAGCTTTGCTCTCTGCCAGGTTTAATTCCATAGCTGCCTCGTTCCCACAGTTACAAGCTAAAGAACCTTCTCGCGGCATGAAATTAGAATTATTTCAGTCCGTAATTAAGCATTTTCATAAATATACAGCACATAATGCGGCTGGCACAGGCACGCACTGTTTTTTAAATGAGGTATTAAGCTGATTTAATCGTCCTCTGCGGTCCATCCTCCTCCTGCACACCAGTGCAGCCACATGGAGGACCGCTGTCCTTCACTGCTACTGCCAACATTCACAAGAACCCACACACTGACAGGATGTTAATAATTGACATGTCTTAGAATAAATAATATCTGTGAGGTGAAAGAGGAACCAAATCTAACCAGACTATCTACATGAATTTATAATGTCAGAATTCAGACAGTCGTCACTGTTTTTCTCATACTTAATGAATGCATTCTGTCTTTTTTCTTTCCTCTAAACAGTGCTGAATGTAATGTGCACCACACATGACTTCGTCTGTCTGTCTCTCTGCCTCCCCCTGCAGGACTGCATCAGTCTGGGTTCAGGCGAGCCCAGCGTGCCGGAGCACCGCTCCTTCGTGCTCTACCACAACAACAGCCCTCGATGGAGTGAAGTGATTAAACTGCCGATCCCCATCGACCGTTTCAGAGGGTCCCACCTACGCTTCGAGTTCAGACACTGCTCCAGTGAGTAACTCGCCGTTACCAGCGGCGGTCGTGGTAATGGTGGAGTTTAACAATGTGAGGTGAAGAGAGGATGTGAGGACAGTGTGAGATGGATGCATTGAATATAAAACAAATTGACTTTGTCCACGAGCGAGTTTTCTTCCAAAGGTAGCAGGACTTACTGACCAATGACAACAATGCAAAAGAGCAAAGACAAATTTCAAAGTGAACTAAACCCTCAAATCACTTTTTTCAGATGTAAACGAGTATTTAATCAAGTGTTGTTGATCAGTTCAGCTCCATATGACTTGACAGTTTAGTATAAAGTATTTCAGTTACGCATATTGTACTATAAATATGCATAGTGATCTTCCACTGCTGGTTGAAACTTGGTTATTGCATCTGACCCACCGTCCAGGTAGGTTACAGTCTGTTCCCTGTGGTTGGCCTGGCTGTGCGTCGCTCAGAAAGCAGTCAGCCAATCAGAAGGGAGGCTCATTAATATTATTGAGAGCGACACAAAACGCCTTGTTCTTGCTAGAAACACAAGATGTGATATAAAAGTATACTGAGATGGTTTTTGGTCATTAAAAACACAAACAAATCTTCTTTTGAATAAAAGTCTCTCTAAGCTTCCTGTTTCAGTCTCTTTCCTCTCATTCGTCTCTTTGTCTCTCTCTCTACAGCAAAGGACAAAGGAGAGAAGAAGCTGTTTGGTTTCGCCTTCACTCCTCTGATGAGGGAGGACGGGACCACTCTGTCAGACGAGAGCCATGAACTCTACGTTTACAAGGTCAGACATGTTCTGCAAAGACCTTTACCACAGAGTGACACACCTCAAAGTGCCTGATTGTTTTAAGTATCTAACAGTACAATTCACCGGTCTTTACCCTCGTCTTCCTCCTCTCGGCCTCAGTGTGACGAGAACACCACCTTCAGTAACCACGCCCTGTACCTGGGCCTGCCCTGCTGTAAAGAAGACTTCAACAGCTGCCCCAGCATCCCGTCCAGCCTCATCTTCCAGCGCAGCGCCAAGGAGACGTTCTGGATCTCCACACAGCTCTCCTCCACAAAGCTCACTCAGAACGGTAAACAGCTGATCCAACATTTTTACAAGTCTGCTCTGCAGAGACTTAAAGCCCCGTGTTCACTCAAGCGTGGGACCTGAGTGCAGAGCAGTCATGGATAATGTAAATATGTGCTTAAATATGCGTCTTAGTGAAACAGCAGAGTCTTTATCATACAGGGACTTTCTGTTGTGAGACTACAGCACGTTCACGATACATTCACACATATCTCTGACTGTACAGACTGTGCAGTGTTGTTCACGGACTGCAGGAGGCCTGACCTGTTGTCCCACGCCACATTTTTTGAGCTCGCTGACTCTGCTGTTGTCTTCCAGTCGACCTCCTGGCCCTGCTCAAGTGGAAGGCCCACCCGGATCGGGTCATGGACATCCTCGGCCGGCTGCGACACGTCAGCGGAGAGGAGATAGTGAAGGTGAGCTTCAGTCAGACAGAAATATTCAAGATAGACGAGGAATAACTTTCAGATAAGGAATCAGTTGCACGTTTGAACACACAAATATGATGCAGTGACTTCTGTTAATGTTTCATGTGCACATTATTTACCTGAACTCGTACTTGAGGAGTTGTAATCTTTCAGTCACCCAGAACAATATTATCTAAAACTGGATATGCAGATATCTACAGGAGTGTTTGTCATTCTGCATCTGTAACTTTTTTAGTAGTAGTAGGAGTATTATGTTATGGATAAATCCACTTATTAATTCCAAAAGTAGCTGATGTCTCTCTCTGTGCATTTGACATGATGTAAAAGCTGTTACCTCTTCACGTTCTCTTGATAATGTTTAAACATTCATGAATTATAATTCTGACTCAATCTTTGACATGTTTTGTGACATGACAGTTTCTCCAAGACATCCTGGACACTTTATTCTCCATCTTGGATGACAACACTGATAAATATGGACCTCTGGTGTTCCAGTCTTTGGTAAGTGTGTGTGTGTGTGTGTGTGTGTGTGTGTGTGTGTGTGTGTGTGTGTGTGTGTGTGTGTGTGTGTGTGTGTGTGTGTGTGTGTGTGTGACACTGAGGTTCAATAACAGACATGACAAACTGTCGGTGTCATGTAATATAATCTCATTCATTTTATTTGACCGTCTCTCTCTCTCTGTATCTCTCAGGTGTTTATCATAAACCTTCTCAGGGACAGTAAATATTACCACTTCAGGCCGGTGATGGACACGTACATCCAGAAGCACTTTGCTGGCGCGTTGGCTTACAAGTGAGTGTTTCACTCTGACTGCTCAGACAGCTGGAATACACTCTGCACTCTCTTTAAAGACACCTTTCTGTCCCTCTAACAACACCATGAAGTCCTCTTTCTTTTTAAGAGTTGTCCTTCATTCTCTCGAGTACACGTGCGATTCCTGTTTTTGTGCCGAGTCTCCTGTGTGAAAAGGAAGACCACACTGTCGTGTTGTGTTTCAGAGAGCTGATCCGCTGCCTGAAGTGGTACATGGACCGCTCTGCAGAGGTGATACGGCAGGACCACATACAGGAGGCAATGAGGGTAAGCTGTGTGCTCGCCACGACTTCCTCTGTGACAGCAGGAGCTGTTACAAAACAGGTGCTGCTCGATAAAACATGCTGTGTGCACAGAGGGATGTTTAATACGTACACTGTCATTGCACCTTCTGTTTTACACAACATGAGGCTGCAGGATCAGGATCAGGCAGCAACCTGATGTTTGGGCAATTAGTTTACATCCGACCAACAAGAAATGTGTTTATGTACTCTCTCCTTTATGTGCAGGACCTCTGTAGACAATAAAAACATGATCACAGAAGATATGTGACACCGGTTCATCTGCTGCTGATCGACTTATTCGTCTTATGGCTTAGACCTTACACCAAATAACCTGGGGAGCTGGGTAGATCTTTGACGTGTCCTTCCATCTGTATTACAATCGAGTGGAGAAGGAAAAAAAAGGCTAAATGTGGCCCTTGAAATGCACACACGAACTGTTCAACAGTTTTTCATGTGCATGATGGGAAATAACTCTGAATGAATCACGTTGTAGTCTTGAAAATAGTGACTGAGAGATCTTTTGACACACCGTCTTTAGATGTGAGCGGCTGTCAGACTTGAGTCAACATCATCAAATCCACGGTCACACTCTTCACACACAGGACGGCGTTCAACAAGCATGTATTCTTTTCACACAGACAATGCAGAGACAAAGTATGCACGACAAAACAAATGTGAATCAACACACCTCACACAGCCAAGAGGGAGCGGGTAAACATGAAATCTGGGTTTGATTCCAACCCATGGTCCTTTGCTGCACGTCATATAAATATATATACACAAACCAAACAAACGGAGCGTAAAGCACGTCACAAAATCTAAAAGTAGTTCGTCCAGAGTGTTTAAAAGTGCTGACGACTTAATTTACTGTTTCGTTTAGTGAAGGAAAAGGCGACATTTGTTCATCTGCAGCAACAATGTGACCTCCACTTCCTGAACAAAACACCGGTTACTCTTAGACTCTGCAGACGGTGAGATTCTAATTGTTATTCTGTCGGTTACTCTGCTGCTGATAATCTCTTCAATGATTTATCTGCACGGCGTCTTCACGTGAAATCCTGAATCAACCTCAGCGCCTTATCAACACTTTTACTCCGCTGTGATTCTTCTGAATGTCCTCGCTCGGTCGACCAACAAAAAGCCAGCTGTGTACGTGCAGCGTCGCAGGCCGAGCTGAGGACAGACGCACAGGACGCTGCTCAGCAGAATTCAAATATTCATCCATCTCAAATGGGTCACGCTGCCATGCAAAGTGGACGGTGTGAATTATTGAGGATAGTTTTGACACATGCTGCAGCTGCGGCTGCAGATCAGATCTTTTACAGGAGTCCGTATCTGTCGGCACACAGAAAAACTCATTCACCTTCATTTCATGTTTCCTGTTCTCCACCATGCACATATATATATCATATCTATAAAGATTATTGGCTCCTGTTTTCAGATGATGAGATGTGAGAGAACCTGTCAAAGAAAAGCTGAAATCTGTCTGAACATTTAACCGCTTCATACTTTTTTTTAAATCTCTACTCATATTCTGATATTCTGTCTGTCTATAACTGAGGCAGCAGTCGACTTTTACTGGAAGGGTTAAAGGAGAAATTAATCATTCCTGCACCTCCTCCCAACCTGATGACTGTTCTCAGTTTCACATGAGTGACACGCCTTAAAACTCTCAGAACAGTAACGCCAAGTTACAGTGTGACTGCGGGTTAAAAAGGAGAGGACTCCAGATCAGAACTGGGTTTCTATTTGGTCATATCTTTACATGCTGCCCTTTCAAAATGATTCACTGAACATTATGTTTACAAATTTAAATATCTGCACTCTTTCTGAAGTTTGAACACTCTCTCTCTTTTCTATAATGGGTATATGTTCAATTTTTCATCTGGACTTTTGATGAAATGATGAAAATAAACATTGAACAAGATAAGAAATCTGTTTATGTCTAAATAAAACACATCTGTTCTGCCTCCTGCAGGCTCTGGAGTATCTGTTCAAGTTCATCGTCCAGTCTCGGATCCTTTACTCTCGGGCCACATGCGGCATGGAGGAGGAGCAGTTTCGCACCAGCATCCAGGAACTCTTTCAGTCGATCCGCTTCGTCCTCAGCCTGGACAGCCGCAACTCCGAGACCCTCATCTTCACACAGGTGAAGGAACACACACACACACACACACACACACACACACAATAAATAATCTTCTTTTTCCACAGCTGAAATGTTGAATGTGAACTTTGTAGTTTAGACTTTTCTTTTCATTTTATTTCTATAGTTTAGAAATGTTTCTTCCTTTTCTTGTTCCTCCTTTTAGCTGCTTTAATCTGACTCTCGTCTCCTTCATGTACCACTTTCTACTTGTACCTCGGACCTTTCCTTGCTTCCTTCCCTCATCTTCTCTTTCAATCTCCCACAATTCTTTGCTCCATCCTTTGGGTCCCTTTTATTCCTCCTGGGCCTCTTCCCTTCACACCCACCACACACCGCAGGGCTCCCAGCTTTGTCCAGGCCCAAATCAGGCCCCAGGCCCCGGCGTCGGGCCTACCGCTTCCTTAGCACTAGCCGTCCCTGCCCTGGGCCAAGCCCAGCCGCCTGCCCCAGGACAGGTTCCTGGCGGCGGGCAAGCCAGCTGCACTCAGGCCTGGAGCTCCAACGCTCTGCGGCCGTCTCCGCTGTCAGTAAGTAGACGTCTGGATGAAAACCACAACCGCTCTTTGTGTGAAGCCCAGAGTCCTAACTCACCTGTTTCACACCCCTGTGATCCTCCACTGCTTTCACACACACACACACACACAATCACCTGCACTGCCTGAGTCACACATCATCGTCCTCTAACTGTGAACACCCAAATCTGTCACTTCCTTCCCCCAACAACCACCTACCCTCAGACCCTGAAGAGCGGCTTCGTCCTGCAAAGTGTGATGCATCACCAGAATAACTGAAACATAATCAGTTTACACTTTAGATTAAACTTAAATTTTCAAAGCTACTCTAATCCATGATGCGAGTGTTGTCACCAGAGAGTCAGCAAGAGATCCAGAGTGTTTCATCGAGGACTCGAGTCAGTCAGGTTTGATTTATGAACCTGCAGAGGGTCAGCCTTGGATTAGATCACTCCTGCATGTGAAACATGACAGAAAGGGTTAGGTGTTAGTCTGAGCCGCCGTGATGCAAGAAAAATCACGCTGCCCTTGAAAGACGCCGAGTGTTCAGTCATAAAAGCAGCCGATGACTGCTGGAAGTCCTCGTCTCTCATCAGATTTGTTGCTGTGAGGTTTGAATTAATATCACACATTTTTTTTCTAATTTTTGTGTTTTTTTTTCTTTTTCTTTCCTTTTTTAAATCTCGCTGTGATTTCTTATCTTCTAATGAGTTCACTCACTTGAGTTCTCCCTCGCTCGCTCTCCTCTGTTTGCCTTTCAGATGCCTCAGCCGGTGAAAAGCTGTATTACAAAATGCAGCGCTTAAATTTCAGAACAGAGCAGACTGTGCTGCACACATATATATATATATATATATATATATATATATATATATATATATATATATATATATATATAGAGCTCCGACTTCATTTTGGAGTTCAGCTTTTCACTGCGCTCACTATAACTCACCTCTGCTCTCCTTATTACAGAGTGAAGTTTCTCTACAAACACTAACATCATTAACCCTCTCTCTCTCTCTCTCTCTCTCTTTAACTCACCCTCTTCTCTCCCTCGTCTTCCTCAGGCCGCTCTGCTGAACTCCTTCCCGGCGATCTTCGATGAGCTCCTGCAGATGTTCACGGTGCAAGAGGTGGCAGAGTTTGTGCGCGGCACTCTGGGCAGCATGCCGTCCACGGTGCACATTGGACAGTCCATGGACGTGGTCAAACTACAGTCCATAGCTCGGACGGTGGACAGCAGGCTCTTCTCCTTCCCAGGTGAAGATTTTAGCTCAAACATAAACACAAAGACTGAAAACTAAAGGGCAGAAAGAGACAGAGAACCTTTGATCAACAGTTAAATACAAATATAATGAATGTGTGTGTGTCCTCAGAGTCTCGGAGGATCCTGCTTCCTGTGGTGCTGCATCACATCCACCTCCATCTGAGGCAGCAGAAAGAGCTGCTCATCTGCTCTGGAATACTCAGCTCTATATTCTCCATTATCAAGACCAGCTCAATGGTACCACACACACACACACACACACACACACACACACACACACATAGATGTAAAACACTGTGTTTTACGGTGGTCTACTACACACACAAACTGTGTTTATGTGCTGTTATGTGCCCAATTTGATCTCACGCGTGCTGCACCTTTCCATTTCTGCTCTCGTCCCCTCACCTCCTTCACGCTGTCTCCAAACTCTCCCTCAGGACACGTCGGTGCAGGAGGAGGTGGAGATGATGGTGGAGTCCCTGTTGGACGTCCTCCTGCAGACCCTGCTGTCAATCATGAGCAAGAGCCAATCGCAGGAGGCGGTAAGGGGTCAACGCTGTCCGCAGTGCACCGCGGAGATCACTGTTAGTAACTAACAATACGACTACTTCAACTTCACCTCCCACTGCCCTCCATCCATCCTGCATCTGTGCGCCTCCATCCATCCATCCATCCATCGCAGGGCTGGGCAATGTTTTAATATTAATGTTTAATATTGTCAAGATGTTAAATTTGAACAGAATCTGCCACAATGTGAAATTTAAAATAACAAAAATAGAGTTTTTTATTCTTTTCATATTGCCCTCCTCTAATCCGTCCATCCATCCTGTCACTGACACATGTTCATCATCTTTTGTTATCTCCCTAACTGAACACCACCCAGTCTTCCTCCTCCTCCTCCTCCTCCTCCTCCTCATCCTCCTCATCCTGTAGTTCTTGTCTTGTTTTTCGTTCGATCTTTGTGATATTGAGCCGTTTCTATCTTAGCTAAACTGTCACAGTGTAAATATGTAAATGTGATTTTAGTGACTGATCGGTTCGTTACTGTCCAACTTTTTTTTTCATTTACATTTCATCTCTGGCTCAGTCTCAATCCAATCTCTACACAGAATCTCAAAGGACGACACATCAAGTGTGAAACAATTATTTCCAACATGGATCCTGATAAAACAGAAGCAATCACACGTGACATGAACAGAAGGGAGCTTCATCCACACTCGCCTCATTATGAGCTTTATTAAGATGTTCTTTTGTTCAGGTCATGTGGAGTGGAAGTTTAAAACTCTTTCTTAACTTCCTCTAATTATGAGCGTGCGAGCCGGATAACGAAGCAAAGTTCCATTTTGATTCTTTGTAAACATTATTATTTAAATATTAAAATCTAGAGCTATATTTCCCTTCACTGATTTTTATGTTGGCTTTAAAGGTCCAGTGTTACCGTAGAATGAACCTTTAATATCTACAGACGCTGCAGGTCTTCCTTCAGAGAGTCCACCATGTTGAACCATTGAACTACACCGCTACATGCTACTAAATCCTACACACTGGTCCTTTAAATAAAATAAAATGAATTTTACATGCATCAATTAAAAAGGAATGCAACATTAGGATATGTGGATTGTTTCGAGATACAACCAGCCATGTCAGCATCCGTGTTGGATGATTAAACCCCCACGTAGGGATCGGTTTGGGAACGAGCCCGTCTCATCCCGCTGTCGTCATCTCCGATTGTTCACTTACTGCCGACCGCTTCTGTGTGATTGGCTCACATGCTGTCCCGCCTGGTTTTACTATTGGCAGGGAGAGTACGTGTCCTGCCTCCTGTCCCTCCTCCGCCAGATGACGGATATCCACTTCCAACACCTGATGGAGAACTTTCAGAGCAAAGAGGAGCTCAAGGTACGGCCTGCAGCCATGAACGAGAACACACTACAGCCACGAGTTTCGAGGCTCGGATGGCTGATCAGGTCAGACAGGTGCTCTTTAGTTTGGCAGGTAACAAACATCCAGGAACTCCTAATATCAAGTCAAGACTAAGATGCCACGAGGCAAAAAAACAGATTTGTCTTCGTCAGGGTCCTGGATTTTTGTTTGCTTTTACTGTCTTTGTATCTGATGATGTTAACGAAGGTCTAATGATGCCACAGTGATGGTATAATAGTACACAACACGTACTGAGGGTGAGAGATCCTAATGACGATGTTTCAGACCTCGTCTGAGACAAACTGACACTCTTCTCTCTCTTCAGGAGTTCTTGTTGAAGATTTTGTGCGTGTTCAGAAATCTGATGAAGCTCAGTATTTTCCCCCGCGACTGGAACATCATGAGGCTCCTCACCAGCAAGTAAGACGCTAAATATTCTCCCCGAGAGCTCATCAGACACGCGCGTGCAGCACGTAGATTTAACCGCCGACAACTGTTTGTGTGTGCAGCATCATCCTGACCACGGCGCAGTACCTGTCTCCTGCTCTGCACAAGAACTTCACAGAAGCCGAATTTGACTTTAAGGTGGGTGACCAACTGAGCTAAACGCTGCCTCACAAGATTTCTGACCAAGTTTCTTAAGTTTCTCCTCACTCATCTACTATTTTTTCACATATCACTGCACAAACACATCATTTCCAGGACATCAGAGGAGAGGGCGGTCCTCCAACGTGGCCTAGGACGCATTAGTGTTTACACTGCCAACAATATGTGATCAAAAGCAGTGTGTCTTGGTGGTACACAGGATGTAAAGGCTGTTCACTGAGCCTGAGAAGATAACTGATTCTGCTGTTGGTGCTCTCTCTGAACCACAAAAAATGCTGAACAAACAAAACCGTTGAACCGCAGTCAGAAAAGGCCGCAGGCTGCACAGAAGACGAGGCCAAAATCAGTTTCAGATTTTTGTCTCAGAGGAGTCGTGGAATTTGATAGGACGGGAGGGTTCTTCAGGTAGAGGTGTGGAATGAGAGATGGTGGTTCATAAGGCTTCATAAGGTTCTGGTCTTAATAGCAACAGTCAAATGTAATGCTCTGCATGGTTGCAATCACAGACTGTCTAAAGCAGGTTGTAATTCAGGGCTCTACTCAAAATTGAGACACTAGCCTGCCACACTACGGCAGGAAGTGCACAGTGTACGACATAGAAGTGTAAGTATCTGAAGTGAGACACAGAAACACAGAAACAGGAGCAGAAAGTGAGAGGAGACGCCTGAGTCTTCACAGCTGATGGTCATACGGCAGCAGGAAGTGCTCTAAGAGTGCACAAGAGTGACGGAAAAGAGGAGAGGAGAGGCAGTCACATCAGTGTGTGTGTGTGTGTGTGTGTGTGTGTGAACAGGTTTGGAATTCCTACTTCAGTCTGGCCGTGCTGTACATCAACCAGCCCAGTTTACAGTTGGAAAACTTGAGTCCTGCCAAGAGGAAGAAGGTCTTAGACAAGTAAGAACACACAAACGCACAAGCACAGTAAGATTTGTTGATGTAGACCATCATGCATCATCCCTTCATCCATCCTCCTTCCTCTTATCCGGGGTCGGGTTGCGGTGGCAGCAGGTTTAGCAGGGCGTCCAGCTCCTCCTGAGTGATCCTGAGGTGCTCCCCGGTTAGATGGGCTATGTAGTCCCTCCAGCAGGTTCTGGGTCTGCCCCGGACAGGTGGATGTGCCTGGAACCTCCATCCTAATCAGATGCCTGAACCTCCTCAGCTGGCTCCTTTCGATGAGAAGGAGCAGCGGCTCTACTCCGAGCTCCCTCTGCATGTCCGAGCTCCTCGCTCTTTATCGAAGCCCGGCCCACCCTCGGGGTGCAGAACACGAGAGCAGAAGAGGAGGAGAGAGTTAGGAGGGTGTTTACAGTAATGTTGAAGTGTTCCTGAATCTCTGCTCATAGCTCCAGTAATCTGTCAACACAACTGTATTTTGACATCAGTCTGTCATAATGTTACTTGGAGAGTTGAATACTTTCTATGGTGGTAAAAAGTTTGAGAAATACCGGTGTAGACGTCTGTAACAACACACACTCCTACACACTCCTACAGACGCTGCCAGCTTCCATACCATCGCCCTCAGACTCGTGTGTCGTCTCAAACGCTGAGAGTCAGAAGTTGAAAGAAACCATTTTCCTGTTTGAAGTGAAGCAGCGTTACAAACTCGGCGACCTACTTCATCACGTCTTTGCTCCAGGAAAGCTCATTTCCTTCTCTATTAGACCGTCTCCACCAAATAGTACGAGGAACTAGGCGACCCCAGACACCAGACTCAGTTCC
Source organism: Sciaenops ocellatus (assembly GCA_033000465.1). Classification (NCBI taxonomy): domain Eukaryota; kingdom Metazoa; phylum Chordata; class Actinopteri; family Sciaenidae; genus Sciaenops; species Sciaenops ocellatus. The sequence goes on along the minus strand of CP136884.1, from coordinate 30,450,521 downwards.
TCCTGTGTGAACATCACAGCCTGCACTGAGAGGAGATGAAGCGGTGACGTTTGAATGGATGATGAAGAGAAGAAATCATGAAGCACGGATAGTCTGCGGACAAGTCACGAACATACCGTGACCAAGACCTGAACCCACTGATGTCCACAGGAGGATTTATAATTCCACCGACATCAGTCAAACTTTCAGAAATGTTTAAAGTGTCATACATCCCTGTGAACCAATGTGCATGAGTAGTTTTGTAGTTTTACTTCCTGTCTGTCTGCAGGTACGGAGACATGAGAGTGATGATGACCTACGAGCTGTTCAGCATGTGGCAGAACCTCGGTAAGATTTTCTCTCCTCGCTGCATGAAATTTGCACGCAGACGAGCTTAAAGAGTTTTTGCCTGAAGATGAGTCGATCCTCTGCTGATCTGTCTGCCGTTTGCAGGTGAGAATAAGATCCATTTCATCCCCGGCATGATCGGCCCGTTCCTGGGAGTGACGCTGGTTCCTCAGGTGGAGGTCCGAAACATCATGATCCCCATCTTCCACGACATGATGGACTGGGAGCAGCGCAAGAACGGAAACTTCAAACAGGTACACAAACATTCCTGACTTAAAAAGTCCTGGAAAATCATGGAAGGAAAGAGTGGAAACCCTGGATTATTTTGTGTGTGTGTGTGTGTGTGTGTGTGTGTGTGTGTGCAGGTGGAGGCTGAGCTGATTGACAAGCTGGACAGTTTGGTTTCTGAGGGGAAAGGAGATGAGAACTACAGAGAACTCTTCGGTTTGCTGTGAGGAACCTTCACGATGTCTCTGTTTTTAAACCAGCATCAGTCTCTCTCTCTCTCTCTCTCTCTCTTTCTCTCTCTCTCTCTCTCTCTCTCTCTCTCTCTGTTAACAGAAATTAACCCTCACTTTCTCTGCTCTAACACTGCTGTTGTGTGTTTGCTTTGCCTCTGTGCTGCGGGACTAGAACCCAGCTGTTTGGGCCTTACCCCAGGTATGAAATCACCCACACATGACGTATGGCGCTGATGATATTTAAATAATTGCAGTGAGGCTTTCTGCAGCAGACCACATGGAAACATTTTTTCAGCTCGTCCAGCGAGTCTCTGAAAAGTGTTTTTCTTGTATGATTATAAAAATGAAAGATTTTATGAGTCTGAGCTGTCAAACCAAACTTCATGCAGTGTAGTGATGTCTGAGGAAAAAGAGTTATTGAGCTTTAAATGCATTTTTTATTTAACAGGATATTTTTAACCTTTCTAACTTTGAGCTAACTAACCCGTGTTTACTTTTTAACACTCTCTGAAAATATAAATCAGCTTTATGACGTGAGTTGTTGCAAACGTTGCAGGGTTATTGCGTTCGTTCAGGCCGTGAATATTCATCACAGCGTAAGAATTTATCTCCAGTTCAGCTCGTCGTCTGATTCTAAGTCTGTTTTTTTCTTGAAGTCTGCTGGAGAAGATCGAGCAGGAGACGTGGAGAGAGACGGGGATCTCCTTCGTTACCTCGGTCACTCGGCTGATGGAGCGACTGCTCGACTACCGGTAACACAAAGGACTTCGTTACACACACACACACACACACACACACACACACACACACACACACACACAACATATCTGCTGCAGTATTTCCACCTCCTCTTCGTCTGATCTCAAGGAGAATCTTACAGTCAGCAGACATTAATAATTTAAATCTTCTTGGTGATGATCTCATTAGTTTTTGCAGATCATACAGAGACATCAGTATTAAATTAAGTGTTTCATAACCAGTTAAAAACCTTTTGTAATATGTTTAATGTCCAGAACTGTGTTAGACACCAGTTCAGCTTGTGAGAGCTACAGAGGACTTCTTCTTTTTGTCTTTTGTCTTCAGGGACTGCATGAAGGGAGACGAGACAGAGAACAAGAAGATCGGCTGCACTGTGAACCTCCTGGTAAGACTGTTGTCATGTTCATATCTTCATCATGTTTTATATGTGTAAACACATAAATTACACGTGTGTGCGTGTCTGTATCTTCTCAGAACTTCTACAAGTCGGAGATCAACAAGGAGGAGATGTACATCCGCTACATCCACAAACTGTGTGACATGCATCTGCAGGCTGAGAACTACACTGGTACAGCACAAACACACAAACACACACACACACACACACATTGTGTAGAAGGTGTGTGACTCCCGCTCTGCTCCACAGAGGCTGCGTTCACCCTGCTGTTATACTGGGAGCTGCTGCACTGGGACGAGCGGCCTCTCAAAGACTTCTTACATTATCCCGCTCAGACCGAGTGGCACCGCAAAGAGGGGCTCTGCCGCAAAGTAATCCACTACTTCAACAAGGGGAAGGTAAGAAGAGGACAGCTGCACACAGATGGCGGTGTTACAGCATCAACAGTGATATTAGTTAACAGTGTGTGTGTGTGTGTGTGTGTGTCCACCAGTGTTGGGAGTTTGGTATCCCTCTGTGCAGGGAGCTGGCCTTCCAGTATGAATCTCTGTACGACTACCAGAGTCTCAGCTGGATCCGGGTGAGCTGCACGACACAAACATCCTCAAAACACAACAGACCTCCTCACGTTAGTTTCTCAACGTCTTCCTTCGGCGATGTGTGTGTGTGTGTGTGTGTGTGTGTGTGTGTGTGTGTGTGTGTGTGTGTGTGTGTGTGTGTGTGTGTGTGTGTAGAAAATGGAGGCGGCATATTATGACAACATTATGGAGCAGCAGCGCCTGGAGCCGGAGTTCTTCAGGGTCGGATTCTACGGCAGGAAGTTCCCCTTCTTCCTCCGAGTGAGTTCAACCTTTATTTCTTTAGACTTGTAGCACGTTAGCGTCTTTTATTTTAAATGAACACAAATATAAATGTAATGTCTGTCATAAAATCGATCATTTCTGGTTAAAAAACAAAAAAACTGAATGTTTCATCTGTGCTTTTATCTGGAAGGAGAGTTAATCATTGACTGTCCTGACTTTTAACATGAGCATAACCTTTGTTCTGATTACCCGCACCAGAACAAAGAGTTTGTCTGTCGCGGCCACGACTACGAAAGGCTCGAGGCCTTCCAGCAAAGGATGCTGGGAGAATTCCCACAGGCCATTGCGATGCAGCACCCCAATCAGCCAGATGAGGCCATCCTGCAGTGTGACGCACAGTGTATCCTTCTGCAAAAGACAAAGTGTCTTTGACTCATTTAAATGTTTGTCTCGTACAGATATAATTACGATACTGTCGTCTGCATACAATGAAGTCATTTGTCGTGTGTTTAGGGTCATGAAGGTCGTAGAGTCAGTCTGAGTCTGCACGCTCCATCCGTCCAGTTATTTCTTTGACCTCCTCGGCTCAGACCTGCAGATCTACGCGGTGACACCGGTGCCGGACAGCGTCAGCGTCCTCCAGATGGACAGAGTCCCCGATCGCATCAAGAGCTTCTACCGGGTCAACAACGTTCGCCGTTTCCGTTACGACCGACCGTTCCACAAAGGACCTAAAGACCGAGATAACGAGTTCAAGGTGAGCGGAGGAGAAGTCTTCAGAGATCTTATGTAGAGCCAACATTTCGTAAACCGGTCGTTAAGTCCGATCCGGCGCTGCTCACGTTGTTTTTTTGTGTCGTGTGTTTCAGAGTCTTTGGATCGAGAGGACGACCCTGATCCTCACTCACCCTCTGCCTGGGATTTCACGCTGGTTTGAGGTGGACAAGAGAGAGCTGGTGAGTGCCATCATATTATTACTTTGTACTATAATAATACCAATGTGACTTTTCACAAAAATGTCATTTTTTTAAAGTATAAAAGTTAAATTCAGTGTCTGCAGCTGTGTGTGTTGTCTCTCCTTATATATTTCTTCACTGTTGTTCTCACTCAGGTGGAGGTGAGTCCGTTAGAAAACGCCATCTCTGTGGTGGAGAACAAGAACCAGGAGCTGCGGACTCTGATCAGCCAGTACCAACACAAGCAGCTGCACGGCAACATCAACCTGCTCAGCATGACGCTGAACGGAGTCATCGACGCCGCGGTTAACGGAGGCATCGCCAGATACCAAGAGGTCGGACAAGAATGATAATAAACAGCACGCGTCATTAATCACGCGGTTCTGTTGTAGCAGAAAAGTGGTGCAAAATGAGGAATCAGCAGGTCGAGACACGAGTATCAGATGGGGAATCTCTTTATTCACAACGGCCCTACTAACAACGTAGTCAGAGATGAAATCCAACATCACAAATCGTAACATACCTTTTTTATATCAGAGACAGGCTGTTGAGGTGTGTTTTGGACCGGTTGGTGTGTTCTGGAGAGGTCCAGAGGGAGGGGGGCAGCCCGGGTCTGTTTCTTGGTCCTCAGAGGTGAAGACGGGAGGTTGTTGAGGAGGTTTCTGAAGTAGCAAGGGGGCTGGTTATGGAGGACTTTGTGAGGACTTTGATCCCTTGTGGGCCTGGGAGCAGGTGTAGTTTCTGGAGGACAGGGCTGGATGTGATGAAGGCGTGGGTCAAAGTTTCAGCAGCACATGAGGGGAGTGACGGGTGGAGATGAGCTGTGTGTTTTTTTAGGTGGAAGTTCAGGTAATTTCGGCTGACGTGGTGTTCAAATGAAAGGTCACTGTCGATGATGACTCAGAGGTCCTGACTGTGTCGTCCAGCTTCACACAAATAGTTCAACACCGACCTCACGTCGGTCATGATTCTTTGTGTTAGTATGGGGGTGAACTGACGGGGTCACCAGTGACAGAGTGAGTAGTGAATCATGTTCAGACAGCGCTCAGTATCCTCACAGGGTCAGCTGTTTGTCATCCAAGCAATATCAGTAAAGATGCATGACCTTTGGTTATTCAACAACTAGTAAATATTTCATTTGATCATTTTTCAAGTTGTAAAGATTTTGTGTCTTTGTCACCAGGCTTTCTTTGATAAGGAGTACATCACCAGCCACCCTGAAGACACAGAGAAGATCACACAGCTCAAAGACCTGATGCAGGAGCAGGTGAGGCGTCGTATGAAACGCTGACTCGACGTATTTTGATGCATTCTGAACTATCGCATTAGAAAAGTTTGACAAAACTTCTTTTAGTTTTGGGTTAAAACTCTTCACGGGATGGAAACACTTTTTTTCTTAAGTTGTGATGTAGCAAACATTGAAGTCACGTCAGCTGTTTGCTACATTTGGATATTTTTTTGTGGCCTGATTGGACTACAGGAAAAGATCGCGGCAAAGATTTAAATGTTTGGTTGTCTTCCCGTAGGTTCACGTCCTCGGAGTCGGCCTGGCCGTGCACGAGAAGCTGGTGCACCCGGAAATGCGTCCCCTGCACAAGAAGCTGATAGATCAGTTCCAGATGATGAGGAGCAGCCTCTGCCATGTGAGAACACATTCACACCAGCAGTTATTTTAAACATGATGTCAGATTTGGTATTTTTTGTGATTTGGGGCTCAAAGTTTCAGAGTGTGATAACAAACATCAAACAAGGTCAACAACACAACTGTGTGTGACTTAGTGCCGTAAAGCGTTACGTACTTCTCCTGACCCGGAGCCCAAAGTTACATAGTGTGAGAACAGACGTACGTCTTTAAAGGTAGAAAAGTTGCATCATGCTGCTTTAACCTGCAGAGGAACGATGAGAAAAAATCATAAGTATGAACCTAAATATGATTAATCAAATCATGGTGAGTCTGGAAGAAGATTTTCTTGCTGGTTGGATCATCGCCGTGAAGAAAGCTGATCAGTAGCTCCTTCAGAGACGATGTCATCATGTTTCTAGCTAAGAATCTGAACTTTTCACCCTTTCAGGTCCAAATTGAATTAATGTGGACATTCAAAATTTGACCTCTGAGTCAGCGTACGTTATTATTCCTTTGACAGTGTGAATATTCAGAGCAGTGTTTCTACGTGGCGTTGCAGGGTCTGCCGGGCTTGGACAAAGCTGGTTCAGGAGCCAACACTCCCAGAGGGATCCTGGCCTCTCACAGCCCCATGAGCCCCGAGAGCTTCAAACTCATGCACCGGCACAGGTCAGCAACACACACACACACACACACACACACACACACACACACACACACACACACACACACTTTTCACATGCACTTCATCCTCCATTGAGCGACGTTCAGCTCCTGTTCCATCTTCATGACGTCACACCTTCACTCTCTGGTTTCATCTGCTGCGTCTCTCACTGATGATCTTTGCTAATTTCTTCACTTCATCTGTGAATCTGTGTCGACTGATCACCTCACACATTCTGAAACTTTTCTCTCTCTCTCTCTCTGTCTCTCTTTCCCCATCACACCGCCTCACATCTCGCTTCTTGCATGCTCTCGGCTGCAAACTCCTGCATCTTCCTCATTCCCACCAAACCGCTCGATGCATGTTTTTCGGTTGTCGTTTGCCTTCTTTCCTTTTTTTCGGTTGTACTCTGCCTGGCTCCTCGCTCCTCTCTCTCTCTCTCTCTCTCTCTGCCCTCCTCCTTTGCCTCCTTCTCTACTTCCTGCATCCTATTCCTTTCCTGCCATCCTTCCTTGGTTCTCCCTCCTCCTCCTCCCAGCCCCATAGCCGTTTTGACTCCGGTGCGCAACTCCTCCCTCTCTCTCTCCTCTCACAACTCCAGTGAGACAGGAAACGTTGGCAGTCTGCTGATCCTGGCCGATGGCATGGTGGTGGAGCAGCACCCTGAGGACTTCTACCGCATGCAGGTCAGTGTTTGTCTGCGCTGTCAGCGTCACTTAAATAAATAAGACTTCACGTGTCACAGCAGCACAAGAAACAGAATCTTCAAACTTGAAATACATCGTTATAAATACAGTAGTAGTTATTAAAGAGAAAACATGAATGAAACGTGTCAAAGTGGATTCACTGGAGCTGAAAACAGCAGCTCTAATGTGAGACAGGATCAGATTTCTGAGACTTTACGATATAAGCAAGGCTCCACAAATCCTTTAAAAAAAGTCTTGCAAAGTATTAAATCAGATTTTGAAAGTTTGAGGCCATAAAAAGTCTTAAAAAGTCAAATTTTTACCTGGGCGTGGTCCTAAATTTTGGGATTCTTAGACAAACTGAGAGATGCCCGAACAATCTGTTGACTTGGTCTTTATTTCTGTACACAGGATCTCGTTATTTTTATGCAAGATTGTGTGATATTTTTTGTGGATTTGCATGTTATGTCCTGCATGCATTAATTACACGCTGCCTCCAAACAAACAAAAGAGAAGAAGAAGCAGGAAGTTTCAGGAAATTTGGCTCCAAGTTAATCTGTTTGTTCTGCTGTGGAAATCTAAATGTTTTCTTTGTTTAAATTTTATTTTAAAAAGTGTGCAGCAGCCCGACCTAAGACATGCTGCAGTCTGCTAAATAATAATTAGTACATTTGACATAATTTATATCACAGCTGCTGTCACGATGCTACAGTTGTGTTATTTACGTACCGTCTCAACCTCCTCCCTGCAGGCGAGCCCCTCCTCCTCCAGCCTTAGCTCCACCCACTCTGCGCCCTCCCAGATGATAAACTCCGCCCCCTCGACCATCAGAGGTAAGCCGCTCAGAAACAGAGCGTTTCACTGCGAACACTTCATCGGCTCAGTGTTTCACAGAGTGTTTTCTCCTGTCCATCGCTCTGCAGTCGGCTCTCCTTCTCTGCCGGACAAATACAGACACAACAGAGAAATGTTGATGCTGCTGCCGCCGCACAGAGAGAGGCCGAGCAGCGCCATGTACTCCAACATCACCGAGAACGGACAGGTACTGAAGTGACCCGACTTCAGGCTGTGTTTGTTTGTGTCTTTGTCTCAACCTGAAATCTGAAATCTGACGTCTGAGGTGACAAATCATGATTTGACCTTTCAGGTCACATGACTCAGGTCTAGTTCCTCCACTTCAAAAAGCTGAACTGTCCCTTTAAATGTCGTTTGACGTTTGAAGTCGTTTTTTTCTCTTCAGCCGACGAACCTCCAGCGAGCGTTGTTCCATCAGGTGATTGGTCCGTGTAAACCCTGCAGTGATCCAAACCTCTCCGTGGCTGAGAAAGGTAGACACACACACACACACACACACACTCACACATCCAGGACGTCCAGCAGCATTATATGTGAACAAATACACTCCATTTATCTCTCCACCCTCCTCTCTTTCTCCCCTTCTCTCCTCCTCCCTCTCGTCCTCCCCTCCTTCAGTCCTCACCACTCCCAGTAGTTGGAGTTTGGACAGTGGTACCAGAGAAGCCCTCCCCTTCCTCTCAGCCCATGTTGGCAGTGTCATGGCGCCTCCTGTTCCCCCACGCAACCTGCCTCATGGTATGACTCTACTGTTCAGTGTGTGTGTGTGTGTGTGTGTGTGTGTGTGTGTGTGTGTGTGTGGTGTTCATGCTGTGTTTAGAAATGTTCCTGTTTTGTCAGCTACTCGCATCATTTTATTACTTTCAGATCAGAGTTATGTCGAGTGACCTTCTAAATCTTTAACTTTAATCTGAGTATAAAATCTTCACACTGTCTGTGGATCATCCTGAGTCAGGAGGAGCTGAACCTCTGAAAAGAGAAAAGTTTGATCTTCTAGGGTCTGAAAAAAGCTGAAAATCAACCATGAACTCAAACTTTTGACACCACGTCCCCCCTCAGAAAATCAGCCTGCAGAGTTCACGCAGGTTTATTCATAATAAGAAGTTTATTTATCGGTGTTGAATCCTGAACTGAACCGGTTGAAGAAACAGAAAAATGAATGAAAAATGCAGAAATCTGATCCACGTTTGTCTTCCTCATATTTCCCATTTGAAGTGACGATGGCAGCATTTCGAACCGTTTATTTATTTGACCTCCTCTGACTGATCATCAATGTGTGCACGTGCTACGTGCATGAATATTTCATATTTTAGCAGACTGAAAGTAAATATTACAGGAAATTCAAATATTAATTAAGTTTGATAATTATTATTATTATTATATTTTACTGGTGTAGCAGCTCCTGTTTAAAAAAACACCTCCCCTCCCTCACACACTCCTCCACCTCCTTTCTACTCCAACTTTTCCCTCTACTTTCCTCTCTTTCCCTTATTTCCTTCCTCCTCCTCCTCTTCTTCTCTGGTCTGAGCTGTGTGTGTGTGTGTGTGAGTGTGTGTGTGTGTGTGCATCTCTCTCAGTCAGTCCTGCTGTGTCTCCCCCTGTAGGGCAACACCTGTTGATGCACTTTGACGCTTTCCACCACCAGGTCAGCGACCTCCCTCCAGCTCTCCCTGCGCGCTCCTTAAGAAAGGTACCCTCCTCTTCCTCTTCCTCCTCCTCCTCCTCTTCCTCCTCACTCCTGCTGTTGGTCTGGATGATTGTCTGTCTGTCTGTCTGTCTGTCTGTCTGCACTCCCCCAGAAAAAGACACATTATATCTGTGTCATTTTGTTAAAGATAGTCGAGCCTCTGCAGCACGACGACTTCATGAGGCTGTTTATTTAAAATGACGTCCATGTGTGCTGTTCTAAAGTTTAATGTCCTGATACTCAGAGTGTGAACACTGAGTTTAAATTTCACTTTAACAGCAGCAAGTGTGCGTCTGCTCTCCTTCCTGTATTTTCATCTTTTCATCTGTTTGTCGTCCTGCTTTCTTTTCTAACCTCTCTGACGTCAGTTTGATTCCCACAAAAACATTTGACTCAGTCAGTTCATCCTGTGCTGAGACAAAGCGCTGTTTAAGTTTTATTAACGCTGATGATAACCATGTTTTCTGCCTTTGTAAGGATTGTTTGTCTCAGCTGATCATGCTGCCGTCTAATAGTCCATTAACCTCAGTCCAGCCTAAAATCTCAACGAGTTTATTCAGTCCAACACGGACTTCAGACAGACTGAGTTTTATGACCAAACGATCGAGCAAAGATTTTTATGTCGAAATTGGAAATTTGTCTGCAACAGTGAAATTAATTTATAAATGGAACTACGGAAGAAAAAAACAGTTCTGGTGATCATTTTTTCAGAGTCTCTCCTGTTTAAGATTTAAGAACATCTGAAAAAGGTTTGTCAGGATCATCTTTCTAACTCCGTACCTGTAGTTTTCCTGATTTTACGTCTGTTAAACAAGTGAAAACATTTTTTTTTTTTCCAGCTGAGTTTTAATTTATTGTACTTTCTATTTAAAACACAGGGCAGTGATGCGTTTAGCCTCTTGGAAAAGAAAAAATCCTGCCAAAACTTTCACAGCTGGAAAGAAAACTTGATCCTGACAAACCTTTTTTCAGATGTTGTTAAGTCGCTTCTGGATAGTTTTTCATTTTTCTTTCTGATCCTTCATGATCTTCAGATCATCCCATTAAAAACAAAAAAGTTCTTGATGAGTCTAAACAGTTATAATGTCTGAACATCAATGCTTACTCTGTATCTGTCTCTCTGTGCTTCTCGCCTCTCTCCAGTCGCCCCTGCACCCTATACCTGCCTCGCCCACCAGTCCACAGTCCATCCTGGATGGCAGTAACTCCACTTTGTCAGGCAGCGCCAGCTCCGGAGTCTCCTCCCTCAGTGAGAGTAACTTTGGCGGCCCTGCCTCCTCCTCCGACCCCCCAGCCAGTCGCACAGACACTCTGGAGTCCGTCCCCAGCAGCCAGGCCTGGACCACCGACCAGGAAGACCTGGACTCGCCCTACCAGCCCGTCAGATACAGCGTCTCTGAGCCTGATGTCCTGGAAGGAGTCAAACCGCCACCCTGCCGCAGCCACTCCGCCCCAGGAGGCGTCGCCCCGGCCCAGGCGGGGGTGACAAATCAAATCCAGCCCCAGGCACCGGGTTCAGCTTCCACCGGAGCTCCACAACAACCGCAGCAGCAGCAACAGGACGGGCTGCCGCACCCCCAACACCACCACTACTACCACCACTTTCACCCGCACTACATCCCCCATCACCCACCTCTGTACCACCTCCACGAGCCTCCAGCCCTGCCCCCCAAACCCTACCTCAGAGAGGGGTGTATCCCCGAAGAAGACACCCAGTCTGCGCCTCCTCCTCCTGCACCGCGGCCCATGCCCCGCAAGATCTCCCAGCCGATAATCGCAGCAACCAAGGATGAGCAAGCAAAAGTGGCCTGGGAGCACGGCATCAGCGAGGAGTGAGACGCCGGCTCGTGATGATGATGAACAGAATATAAACTCTTTTCAGAAAGAAGGAAGAGCCCAAAACTGATGAGACAGACTCGTCGTCCTGGTTCAGTAACCAAACTAACCACTAAAGATGAAGGTTTAGTCAGTCGACATCCGTTAACCAAACGACATTTCTGACTCCACTGCATCCTCGTACGAGCACATCGAGCTTGATTTGTTTCTTTAAACTCAAAACCAATTATTTAATCAGCGTTTTCACTAAATAATAACGTCCACAAACACATATTTCTAGATCGCACAGATATGCATCCATCTCATGTAAGTTTCTTTTCACTGTAAACACTAATGGAACGTATTAGAAGCCCTGTTCTCTGAAGACAAGCAGCACTTTAACAAATCAAAGCACCAAAACGTATAAGAATTATAATCCCAACATATTTTTTATAACTGTCAAAGGGAGTTTATTCTGGATTATTTGGACGCTACATCAGGATAAAGTGATGAAAGAAACACAAGAGTCCCAATCAGACGACACATGGAGGTCCTCCACCTCCATCTTATTTGTCAGATTATATTTTCCATCAGTGTAGATAAATGTAACACAGTATATAGACGTATATAAATCTAATTTATATTTAATCCTGATATTTTGATCGAAGGTACGTAGAAATATGCAAGATAAGCGGCTTCCCGAGCCGTTCGTAGCTGCTCGATGATACGTGACGTGCACGACACCTCACACCGACATGTCGCATCCCAAAACTTCAGGGGTCAAGGAGCGATTTAATTTAAAGCTTTTGATGTTAAAGACGCGTTTTAACCCCCGAGGGATTTTTTTTTAGCTGAGGAGACGTTCATGGGAAAAAACCTGTAAATGTGCGCGAGGCATCAGATGGATATTTATAGAGAATATTAACTATAATAAATATACACTTTTTTGTCATTTTTTAATGAAAGTAATGAACTGTACATTTTTTAAAATCAGGTTTTGTATGCATGTTTATTCATTGGAAGACTGAGCGAGCCACAAAAGGTTAAACTACTGCAGAACTTCTGTGCACTGAAGAAGAGCCGCTGTGTTTTATGTAAAAATACTGTGAAGGAGAAAACTTTTGTATTTTGTTTTGCTGTTTTCATTTTAGCCACCAGCTCAGATTATGTCATCCTGAAATCCACCCAATCACTGCTCTCCTTTTTGACTGAAATGAACAAAGCTGAACTGTGAACAGCTGTTAGCTCGCCTGGTTTAGCTGCTTTAGCTGCTACACTGTTTCTGTCACAGCGTGGATCATATTTTCACTGACACACAGTGAACCTTCATATTTATGTGCACAGATCTGAATCACAAAGTCTCAGCGTACAGAAGAGGGCCACGTGATCAGGGCCACATTTATTTGAGTTCTGACTTTATTCTCAGAATTCTGACTTTTTTCTAAAGAAGTAATAAAATATATATTTTTTAAAATTCTGACTTTAAAACTCAGTATTCTGACTTTTCTCGGAGTTTTAAAGTCAGAATTACAAAAAAAAAATTATTATTTCTTTAGAAAAAAGTCAGAATTCTGACTTTATTCTAATTTAATAAAATATATATGTGTATTTTTGAATTCGACTTTATTCTCAGAATGTTTTAAAGTCAGAACTCAAATACATTTTTGTATCAGATGGCCTCTTAAAAAGGTAAAAAAATAAAAATAAAAATTTGAATTTAAAACTTAAAAGATGTCAAAGAATGAGACTGGTGATATTTCCTTTTCCTGCACTGTATTTCCTCTGACTGTGTTTATTAATATCAGAACAGCAGACGTGTTAAACATCATGTCCTCCAGTCTCAGTAAAGTTTGTTAAAAAGTGCAGCGATCAGCAGATTTTGGAAACGACTGAGCTTTCTTTAAAACTTTAAACTTCACATTTTTAAAGATTTATGAGGAACCGATGACATGAGCGCTGCAGACAGTGAAAAAATCTGACTGAGCTGTTTGAGCCGGCTCACCGAGCTCCTCTGAGAAGTCACAAAGGATTCAAGCATAACGTTCAACCACTGAAACGAATTCTTCTGTTCAGGAATGTGAGTAAATAACTATAATGTGACACCTTAATCAAGAAATAATCATGTGATTTACTGTTTTTTAAGTTTTTTATGTAAAACATTTGAAAATTTATGGATAACCAAATTAAAAAATCTGATTTTAGTTCTGTATGAACCATTACAGAAACATAAACATGATTTTGGTAATTACCAGTGCTGTTCACTTAGAGCAGCTGTGGCATAAACTCAGTTTGTTAAGCACTGTGTATCACCTCTACACTCAGTCTACATACACAAACGAGCTGAAATTCTGTCAGTAAATCATCCGAACCTTCACGATTATTGCTGATCTGTCCACACACACAAAAAAGGAACTATGCAAAGCCTCAAGAGTTCTTTATTCGATGTCCAGTTTGAATCATTTTCTTTCTTTAAACACTGACGTCTTTATTTCTTTGTACTTTGTAACAAAAGAAAAGAAACATACGACAAAGATGTTTAACAGCAGGGACATTTGAGCACCATAAAAGAAGACGTGAATACAACACAATAGACATTTTATGTCCTAACAGCGTGACTGTGACACTAAAGCCACTGAGCACACACACACACACACACACGCGTTTGTATGTCTTTGATTTTTTGAAACGCTGTAATGGATAAAAAGAGGAGGGATGTGAAGGGAAAGCCGATATTCAGTGCACGGAGGAGACGGCTTGGTTTCTGTGTACATAGACGAGCAGAGATGTATTTATACTGACGACAAAGGGCAGACCTTGTATACATGTAGATTGTGATTGTCTTGCATTGTTCTTTCTGATGTAAAACTGTTTTTAAACCTAGACGACAGCCAACAATACGACACCACTTTTGTCTAATTATTCCGATTATGTCAGGGCAGCTGAGCGGAGCTTCGTTATTATTTTGTGTATTTTGCATCAATGACAAATCCACATGATGCTAATAAGTATTTCTTGTATATAAAAGTCTTTACTGTGTTAGCATGGGTATAAACTGTGTATGTGTATGACAGTAGATGTAAATACTCACGTTTTCTTTTCCTACTCACTAAAACAAACAAACTGCTGTGTTGTGGATTCATGATTATTGACAAACATTAAACGATAATGTTTTATTGACTCAGCTGTGATTCAGGCTGCCGTCTTTTCACGTGTTTGAGCGCTACTGTGTAAAACAAACGGACACGTTCGTGTTAGAGCAGTATTTTAAATCTGATCTGAAAACATATTTCTGTCACTGAAGTCAAACAACATGTCTGTCTGCGCTCAGTGTCGGCGCTGTCCATGGTGCTGAACTGCAGGATTCAATCGATGACCTTCAGATCAGTCCTCATCGTCTAAGGAGAATATCAGCTGATTTATGACACACCTCCTCTCAGAGGACGTGTAACCAGCTGGAGACCTTACTGCCAACATTGTAGTCTAATTTTAGTATTTGCCTTTGCCAGTGTAGTGTAGTGTGGTGGGTGTATACTTGAATCATTTAATTAAGGTTTAAGGATTTCCTTTAGTAATGTTGAACACTCTACTTGAGACAGAGGTTAGACGGCCTTTTAAAAAATTAAGAATTACTTTAGAGGTAACCATTACTTTCAAAAGTATTAGATTACTTTTAGAGTAATAGATTACCTTAATAAATAAAAAATTACTTACTTACTAAAAAATGATAGATTACTTCTAAAGTAATAGATTACTTCTAAAGTAATAAATTATATTAAAAATAAAAAAATATTTGATATAAAAGTCATAATTCATAATGAGAAAAAAAGTCAGATTTTTAAAAATTATTTCTTAGAAAGATCAAGAAAGAAAAAAGTTACATTACTTTCAAAAATAAAGAATTCTTTTTTCAAAATTATTTAAAAAAATACTTTTTAAAAGTAATAGATTACTTTAAAAGAAATTGAAAAAATTACTAAAAAATAGAAAGTTTTTAAAAATACTTTTCAAGAGTAATAGATTACTTTCAAAAGTAATAGAATACTTTCAAAAAATAAAAGTTAAAAATTACTTTAAAAAGTACTTTTTAAAAGTAATAGATTGCTTTCAAAAGTAATAGATTACTTTCAAAAATAAATAATAAAAATTTACTTTAAAAAAACAAAATTACTTTAAAAAAGTAAAAAAATATTTTTCAAAATTAATAGATTACTTTCAAAAGTAATAAATTACTTACAAAAATAAAAATATTTTTTTAAAGATTACTAAAAAAATAGAAAATTACTTTAAAAAATTTTTTTTAAATACTTTTCTTAAAGAGTAATAGATTACTTTCAAAGGTAAGATTACTTTCAAAAATAAAAAATAAAATTACTTTGAAAATACTTTTTAAAAGTAATAGATTACTTTCAGAAGTAATAGATTACTTGCAAAAATAAAAAAAATTTTTTTTTTAATTACTAAAAAAAAAAAGAAAATTACTTTAAAAAAGTTTTTACAAATAATTTTCAAAAGTAACAGATTACTTTCAAAAGTAATAGATTACTTTCCAAACTTTAAAAAATAAAATGACTTTAAAAAATACTTTTCAAAAGTAATAGATTACTTTCAAAAGTAATAGATTACTTGCAAAAATATATATGTATTTTTTTAATTACTTTAAAAAGTACTTTTTAAAAGCAATAGATTACTTTCAAAAGTATTAGATTACTTTCAAAAATATTTTTTTTAAATTACTTTAAAAAAGTAAAAAAAACTTTTCGAAAGTAGTAGATTACATTCAAAAGTAATAGATTACTTTAAAAATACTTTTGAAAAGTAATCTATTACTTTCAAAAGTAATAGATTACTTTTAGAGTAATAGATTACCTTAATAAATAAAAAATTACTTACTTTCTAAAAAATGATAGATTACTTCTAAAGTAAGATTACTTCTAAAATAATAAATTACTTTCAAAAAAAAAAAATATTTGATATAAAAGTCAAAATTCGGAGAAAAAGTCAGATTTTTTTTTTTAATTATTTCTTAGAAAGATCAAGAAATAAAAAAGTAATAGATTACTTCCAAAAATAAAGAATTCTTTTTAAAATTATTTTAAAAAATATTTTTTGAAAGTAATAGATTACTTTAAGAAAAATGAAAAAATTACTTAAAAAATAGAAAATTACTTTAAAAGTTTTTAAGAAATACTTTTCAAGAGTAATAGATTACTTTCACAAGTAATAGAATACTTTCAAAAAATAAAAGTTAAAAATTACTTTAAAAAGTACTTTTTAAAAGTAATAGATTACTTTCAAAAATAAATAATACAAATTTACTTAAAAAAAAGAAAATTACTTTAAAAAAGTAAAAAAATATTATTCAAAATTAATAGATTACTTTCAAAAGTAATAGATTATTTACAAAAATAAAACTATTTTTTTAAAGATTACCAGAAAAAATGGAAAATTACTTTAAAAAAGTTTTAAAAAATAATTTTCAAGAGTAACAGATTACTTTCAAAAGTATTAGATTACTTTCAAAAATATTTTTTTAAAATTACTTTAAAAAAGTAAAAAAAACTTTTCAAAAGTAATCGATTACTTCCAAAAATAAAAAACATTTTATTAAAAATTACTTTAAAAAGTACTTTTCAAAAGTAATAGATTACTTACAAAAATAAAAAAAATAAAATTACTTTAAAATACTTTTGAAAAGTAATAGATTACTTCCAAAATTAAATAACACAAAATAATTTAATTAAAAAAAATACAAAATTACTTTTTAAAAGTTTTAAAAATTACCTTTCAAGAGTAATAGATTACTTTCAAGAGTAATAGATTACTTTCAAAAGTAATAGATTATTTTCAAAAATTAAAAAATAAAATAAAATAACTTTAAAAAAACACTTCAAATCAAATCAAATCAAATTTTATTTGTATAGCCCAAATTCACAAAACACATTTTGCCTCAGAGGGCTTTACAATCTGTACAGGGAGTGACACCCTCTGTCCTTACACCCTCTGTCCTTAGACCCTCTGTCCTTAGACCCCTGTCCTTACACCCTCTGTCCTTACACCCTCTGTCCTTAGACCCTCTGTCCTTACACCCTCTGTCCTTACACCCTCTGTCCTTAGACCCTCTGTCCTTAGACCCTCTGTCCTTAGACCCTCGGTTCGAGTGAAGAAAAACTTGCCCACAAAAACCCTTTTAACAGGAAAAAAGGTGGAAGAAACCTCAGGAAGAGCCACAGAGGAGGGATCCCTCTCCCAGGACGGACAGACGTGCAATAGATGTCACGTGTACAGAACAAATCAACAGAGACATATTGTACAATTACAATGAATGATAAAATGATTACAGTATACAGAGTACACAGAGATATGGTAACAATAATGACAGTAATAATATAAGTAGTGGACGTCGTGCAGGACCACAGCAGCAGCCACGATCCATGAGAACCTGCTGGACGAGAGAGCACAGAAACTCCGGGGAAGAAGTTTAGTTAGTAACATGCATTAACATGCATTAATGAGACATGTATGTTTACAGATGGTGATGGTGAGAGAGAGAGAGAGAGAGAGAGAGAGAGAGAGAGAGAGCGAGAGAGAGAGAGAGAGAGAGAGAGAGAGAGATTTGAGTAGAGTTTTCAGTAAAGGGAGATGTGACTACATCTTCAACCAGTACCGTGCCTGACTAGGCACAACCCTGAGAGAGAGAGACAGAGAGAGAAAGGAGGGAGAGGGAGTCCCCCGGCAGTCTAGTCCTATAGCAGCATAACTAAGGGATGACCTGAGCCAGCCCTAACTATAAGCTCTATCAAAAAGGAAAGTCTTAAGTCTACTCTTAAAAGTGTTGACCGTGTCTGCCTCCAGAACCCAAAATGGTAGTTTGTTCCACAGAAGAGGAGCTTGGTAGCTGAAAGCTCTGGCTCCCAGTCTACTACTCTTGAAAAGTATTTTTACAAACTTTTTTTAAAGTAATTTTCCAATTTTTTCAGTAATTTAAACAAATGTATTTTTGAAAGTAATCTATTACTTTTGAAAGTATTTTTTTGTTATTTTTTAAAAAATATTTTTAATTTTTGAAAGTAATCTATTACTTTTGAAAGTAATCTATTACTCTTGAAAAGTATTTTTAAAAACTTTTTTTAAAGTAATTTTCCAATTTTTTCAGTAATTTAAACAAATGTATTTTTGAAAGTAATCTATTACTTTTGAAAGTATTTTTTTGTTATTTTTTTAAAAAATATTTTTAATTTTTGAAAGTAATCTATTACTTTTGAAAGTAATCTATTACTCTTGAAAAGTATTTTTAAAAACTTTTTTTAAAGTAATTTTCCAATTTTTTCAGTAATTTAAACAAATGTATTTTTGAAAGTAATCTATTACTTTTGAAAGTATTTTTTTGTTATTTTTAAAAATATATTTTTAATTTTTGAAAGTAATCTATTACTTTTGAAAGTAATCTATTACTATTGAAAGTAATATTACTTTTAAAAAAGTATTTTTTTTTATTTTTTAAAAATATTTTTAATTTTTGAAAGTAATTATTACTTTTGAAAGTAATCTATTACTCTTAAAAAGTATTTTTAAACTGTTTTAAAGTAATTTTCTAATTTTTTCAGTAATTAAAAAAATGTATTTTCAAAGTACTCTTACTTTTGAAAGTAATCTATTAGTATTGAAAGTAATCTATTACTTTTAAAAAGTATTTTTAAAGTAATTTTTAAAAAAATATTTAAAATTTTTGAAAGTAATCATTACTCTTAAAAGTATTTTTTTTGCCTTTTTAAAGTAAGTTTCTATTTTTTTAATACTTTAAAAGAAATATTTTTAATTTTTGAAAGTAATTTATTACTTTTGAAAGTAATCTATTACTCTTGAAATGTATTTTTCACTTTTTTTTACGTAATTTTCTATTTTTTAGTAATTTTTAAAAAATTAATTTTTATTTTTGAAAGTAATCTATTACTCTTGAAATTCACATCTTTATTCTGTTTCTTTTTATATTTTTTTCTATTTTCTATTTGATATACTTTTATATTTTCATTGATATTACCGTGTCTCTTGTTTTTATTCTGAGCCTTGCAACGAAATTTCTTTTTTATAATATATTTTTATTTCTGAAAGTAATCTATTACTTTAGAAGTAATTTATTACTTTAAAAGTAATCTTTGATTTTTTAAAGTAATTGTTTTATTAAATATTTTTTTACTTTTGAAAGTAATCTATTATTTTCTTTCTTTAAGAATTGAGAATAAAGTCAGAAATCTAAAAAGAAAAAAAATATTTTAATATTTCCTTAGAAAAAAGTCAGAATTCTAAACATACATATATATATATATATATATATATATATATATATATATATATATATATATATATATATATATATGTGTATATATATATATATATATATGTGTATATATATATATATATATATATATATATATATATATATATTATCATTTCTTTCAAGAAACATAAAAAAAAAATCTTTTTAGAATTCTGACTTTATTCTAAAGAAATAATAAATTTTCTTTTTTCTTTTTTTTTTTGAATTCTGACTTTATTCTCGGAATTCTGAACTTTAAACTCTGAAGTCAGAATTTTAAAAAATAACAAATGCGCCTGTCAAAGTACGTCTACTAAAAGTGTGTTTTTGTTTATTCTAAGAGTCTGACATTATGGAAATGATCTTAATCAGAAATATGTTAACGCTCGTCACCAGATCGTAGCTCTTTGTAACTTCAAACTGGACAGAAGCAAAATAAAACTCACCAAAATGTTTTTTTGTTCGTCTTTGCACTTTTCCAACAATCACAGCCGCTCAGAGACGCTGTGATAACAACATCCGTTTATCTTCACAGACTCCGTTGACAAAACCCATAATTCCAGGTCAAATGTGTCTTTTTGTCTGAAATTTTCACCTTAAAAATTTGAAGAAATTATTTCAAGTGAAGATCAAAAGTCAGATTTTATTTAACGTTCACAAAGCATTTTTGTTGATGAAGGTTTTGTATTTAAGCAATATTATAATAACTGTTAATATCCATATTAGTCCACCTTTAGTCTGTAAAAATATTTTCTCTGCACTGAACTGTTTGATCTCTGACGTGCTACACACAAACGAGGCACACACCTGTATTAATGAGGCGGTCTAACAGCTCCATAACACAGAATATTCATTAAAGAAAGCTGAAATTGTAAATTCAGATGTATTACTTTATTATACAACAAGTAGGTCCGACCGAGCAATCTGATTGGTCAACTAGATGTTTAGAATGTGCTTTAATCAGCATGACAGCACACCTGACTCATCACTAAAAATATCACTCCGCCATCTCCACATTGTCCGAGGCAAGCGCCTCGGTCCTGACCGCATCACTGTCGTGCCAATAATGACGTTAAAGCTAACCCTCTCGTGTAATGTTGCTTAAATAAAGTTGACTTCCAGTGGACTTATTCGTATTTGTTTACACGTTATATATTTCAGGATGTGACAATGTGGAGTGCCAGTTTTGCCAGTGTAGTGTAGTGTAGTGTAGTGGGTGTATGGTTTCCTTTAGTGATGTTGACTTGAGACAGAGGTTAGACGGCCTTATACAGACCTAGACATGCAGTATGGGGGAATGTGCTCCTCACTTCACATCAAAAATATCACATTAAATTCACTTACACACTCGTTAACAGTCCAAAGAGCAAGTCATTTATAGCCGATACAAAAACACAAAGTTCTTTTCCTTTAAGACATTCTTTCACACTTTATTGAAAAAACACCTGAAAAGTGACAGGAAAGGGTGGAAAGAGACAAGGAATGACGTACAGCAATATTGGATTCAAACCCTTAGCTCCTAACAGGAGCCTCTTCCAAATGAGCTAACCTGTAAATAGTTCAGCCTCAGCAGTCCAGTTAATATACAATAATATACAATATACATAACAAAGCTGCATTTACAGCTAAGAAACATAAAACACAAACAGCTGGCTGCAGGACCAGCATCAATAATATTTAAAGCAATCATTCCTTTTTGGCAGCTCAAATAAACAAAACTTTTAAAAAAATCACACTCACACACACACACACACAAACACACACACACACACACACACACACACTCAGTCAGTGCAGTGCTGTCAGCAGAGTAACAGAGAAGATAAAAAAAGTAGTTTGTCACTTATGTTGATTGCTAATGCTCGTCGCCTCACAAAGGCACTGGCTTAAAACTGTAATGGTCCCTGACAGCTGCACAGAGGACGGTTAGAGAACAGATTTCACTATCCTGTGATCTGGTGGTCACTTCCTCCTGTCGACCCCTCGGTCTCTGCAGTGGTCTCCTAAAGCCTCTCAGATATCTCCACATGGAGGAAGTCACCTCCAGCTAAACCTCTCAAACACTGAACTGCTGCTCCTCCCAGCTAAACCTACAATACACCACGACACCAACAGAAAATGGATTTCATGTGTCTCGCCCTCACCAGGGTGGTGAAAAACACTTTATCACACCGTACCTCGATTGTTCCCTTTTCTGTAAAGGCTTTGGATAAAGGCACTGAAAGTAACAAATACAAATAAATCTTTCTTTTATACTCAATACATAAATAGAATTTCCCATGTTACAAGTAAGGCTTGGGTTTAAGGCTGGCTCAGACCTTTCTGTGCAGTAAAGCTGTAAATCTCTGAATCTTTCAGGTACTAGTGTTGTCACTGCTGCTGCTTTTCAAGAAACCGATCACAACAGGTGAGACATGTTGCTGTAGAGTGTGATACTTTTATCACCCTCTATGTTGTAAGCTTTTTGTTGGCACATTATTTATCACACTGTTTACTTGTTTAGCTGAGTTGTCTTCATTCATTCAAGTGCTATGTCCTTAACAACCGTTGATAGCTAAATGAGATATATAATGAGATGGTTACGTTAAGATGAAGCCAAAGCAAAGAAAAACATTCAAAGTAACACACAGAGCTCGTCCATACAAAAGCCCTGAGGATTGTGAAACCTGTTGGATCTTTGTTGAGACTGTGTCAGACGTTCATTCAGCAGGCTGCAGATTGTAACGTTAATGACAAAGCTGCAGCATCAAACAGCTGGTCTAAGTGGTGTCAGACTTTCAGGAGGATCCTGAGGAGGATTGTTTGAAGAACTCTTTGTCTGCTGAAAACGACCTGCAGAAACAAAAGAAAAGTTTAGATTAGATAAGTCACTTTTCTATGACACAGAAATGATTTTGGTGGCTCAGACAAACAGATTTGCTCCCTCCCAAAAAGATTTGAATGTTTGTATCATCTTTCAAAAGTCTGTTTTCAAAATGGAGATGAACTGAAAAGTTCAAAAGTTGAATCTGTAATCATAAGCTCTTATTATTTC
Organism: Sciaenops ocellatus; assembly: GCA_033000465.1. Lineage (NCBI taxonomy): Eukaryota > Metazoa > Chordata > Actinopteri > Sciaenidae > Sciaenops > Sciaenops ocellatus. The sequence continues at coordinate 30,428,139 of CP136884.1, read as the reverse complement.
TTTATTCATTTAAGATTTTTTTTTGGCTTTTCAAGCTTTATTTGACATTTTGGGAAATTAAAATGATCAGTGATGATGATGTATTTATAACTCAGTATATTTATTTGAACCAATCAGAACGAGAACCAGAGGCCTCATTAATAAATGAAGTCTCAGTGGATTTATGAATGTAAATACAAACATGATGAATCTTTGATCTGAGAAGATGAGAAATGAAACAATCTGTTCTGTCTGCACATTATGTTGATGTTGATACAATTCATGACATACACTTACCTTTAATAAATTGTATTTTGATGCACTTTGTAGCTACAAGCAAAGCTTGAACTGCAACGACAGAGAAAACTCCCAAGAAGTATCCACCGATCAACCATCCTGTGACGTCCACTTTACTGTGTGTGTCTGAAACACAAAACAAAACCCGAGTGTGAAACTCTGAATGTACTCAAATATAAGGAAATGTTTAAAGTGCTATCAGTGTTCATTAACCTGTTTTTATAATATATGACTGTCCAACTCAAGAAAAATATGAAAGTTTAAAACTAAATTTATGTTTTTTGTTCATAAAAAAAGATCAAACTGAAATGGCCACAGACAGAGTTCACTTTGAAATATTTGGGGCTCATATTGGACCACAAACTTACCCTTAAACCTCAAAGAACATAAAAAGAGAAAAGTATTGCAGTTTTGTCATTTTAGATTTTAATATTCTGTAATAACTTATCATGGACAACAGTGACATGAGGCACACAATTAGTCTGTGTCGACCAGCCACTGATTACTGTCCAAAACACTGAATCACATTACATGGACAAACGGTGCATTCACAGTAATCTGAAATCTGGATTGTTTGAACACGTTTAACTTTAAATTAAATTAATTAATTATTAATAATAATTATTTGAAGCTAAAAGTGTGTAAAAAACAAAGAAGTCTCACCACAGACAGTCACGTAGGTCTCAGCAGAAGTCTCATGGTGGATTTCCTTCTGCTTGGAGACACAGCGGAAGTGGTCGGTCTTGTTCACAGTGGTGACGAGGGTCACGGTGTAACGACGTCCTCCTTCAGAGACCTGAGGCTTCTCAGCAGGAAGGATGTTTCCAGCACTGTCCTGGAACTCTACTTCAGGTTTTGGAGAAGCACCTTGAACAACACACTGCAGCAGGGCCTGATCCTTTGTGACATGAACTATCGTGATGTTTGGCTCTGGAGAAGCTCCTGTTAACATAACAAATGTAAAAGCCGTTAGCTGCAGCCGTGCACTAAAGTACTGCAAACACAAAAAATGTTGCCTTTTATCAAGTTAAATTCAAATATGAAGAAATGTCTGAAGATTATTTATAGTGTACAAACGGACAAACTACACTGTAACAACTCTAGAGCGTGTTAAATCTAATGAAACGTGTAACAACAATAATAAAATTAACTTAAAAAACAACATGTGCTTGTCAGTAAGTCAGTTACAGTCAGTTCAACATGAAGTCTCTGCAGCTAAAGTCCACAAACTTCTGGAAAACACGGAAATCTGATAATACAAGGCAGCGTCATGCATGGACACATCAACAACACTGCTGAAACATTCTCAGGGAAACACTGGGGATTATTGTTGTTGTTATTAACTTGTTGTATGTTGTTAGTGTTTTAATGGACTAACTTTTAATGTTTAACATGGACACAAGCAGAGGTACTAATGCACACAGTAAAGGCCACATACAAATGAAAAGAAGGCTCAGCAGGTGAAACAGGTGAAAGACACATGCACTTCACTTACCCAGTTCAGATTTGCTTTGTCGCTTTGTTGCAAAGAGTGAGACAAGCAAGGAAGAAGAAGTAAGTCTGCAAACATTTCTTGTTAGAGCATGCAGGAGCAGCAGCAACTTCAGTCAGTTATTTAGATTAGAGGTTGATCAGTAAGCAGAAGCAGAGGCTCAGTCCTCACATGATGCAGAGACACTGAACATCATACAACAGAGCAGACAGAAGAAGAACATGTCTGTTGATTAAAGCTTGTTATGTGAAAAGAAAAGACCAAGAGAGGTGAAGGAGGAAGAGCACTCACCAACAACAAGCTCAATGTGGAATGTTTCAGCTGGTTCAAGATGTGGAAAAACACAGGTGTAGATCCCACTGTCCTCTAGCTTTGTATTTCTGATGATGATGGAGGCGTTGCCGTTCTTCAGTTCATCCGTAAAATGTGAGACTCGACCTTTGAACTCCTCGGCTCCGGTGTGAATGATGCCTGCCTCGTACAGGAAGACATTCCTCTGACCGTTGCTCTTTATCCAGTCGAACAGTGTTCCTACGAGGTTCTTCTTGGTGCTGGGGGAACAGGGCAAGATGACATCGCTGTCTTCTTGCACGACCACTTTGACAGCACCTGAACCAGAGAGACAAAATATATTTTAATCATCATTATGTTTAACTGTGACTGCTGAGCAGCGTCAGAAATGAGGCTGTCCTACCGTCTCTACCCGCCTCTGTGCTACAGAAAGACGTTTGTCCAAAGACCCCAGACTATCTGGTAAATACCAAGATGAACTGAATAAGCCTGACATCAGACGATGGGTTAGCTGTGATACACCATCTCACATCAGGAGCAAAGTCCAAAATCAATGGCCCACGGCAAGTATCTCCAACAACACTCACACTTTGTGCAGCTTCATGCTGCCTTCATGGAAACGGCCCAAAAAAGGTTGAGAACCACTGCTGTAGATACACACATCACCACCCCGGGTTTTACCACTGAGAGCGCAGCTCCTACATTTACATTTACATTCAGTCCTTTAGCTGACGCTTTTATCCAAAGCGACTTTCAGAGAAGGGAAACAATCGATTAGAAAGTGTTGCAGTAAGTGCTGTGACAGTTCTTAAAGAGACAGATGTATCATGTCCAGGTGTTGGTAGTGTTGTAGAGGAGGTCCTCTCTGAAGAGCTGGAGGTCTTCAGGAGGTTTGTGAAGGTAGAGAGGGACGCCCCTGATCTGGTAGGAACTGGTAGGACGTTCCACCAACGGGGAACAACAGACGAGAAAAGTCTGGATTGTCCTGAGCGTACGGGTGGCAGAGCCAGGCGTCGTTCATTGGAGGAGGTAACATATGTCTGTATGAGGACGTTCAAGAACCGGAGACTACTTTGTAGTCAGCGTTAGAGATTTGAATTTAACGTGGGCTGCTACAGGTAGACAGAGGAGCTCCATGATTGAAGAGCAGGTGAGCCGCCACGTTCTGGATCATCTGAAGAGGTTTCACTGTGCAGGCTGGAGGCCGTCAGGTGGACGGTACAGTGATCTAGTCTGAGATGAACACAGCTTGTGTCAGGAGCTGAGTAGCATGTTGAGTTAGGTAAGGTCTGATTTTTATCATGTTGTAAAGTGCAAAGCGGCATGACCGGGCAACTGAGGCGACATGACTGGAGAAGGTTAGCTGGTCATCGATCATAACTAAGGCTGCGATGATTAGTCGACGTAATCGATTACATTGACAACAAAAATTCAACAAAAATCCGTCGACGCAGAATTTTTTCATCTAAAATAAAATACAAGTTAGTTATCAGCGAGTTATCGGACATAAAGACAATTTTGTACTGATTTATAATATCATATGGTCGCTGTCAGGTGGAGACCTCCTGTCTCCCAAACTGATAGTTTCATCAGATCAATCAAATATGGTCATAAATGTTCGTGTGTCTTTAAATGAACTTACCAGCCTACAAGCTAATCAAACCCAGATGGATACAAAGACATATTCATCCATACGTGTGCAACCAAAACAGACTTAGTAACTGTGTCATGACCCCTAAGTTTTTCACCACCCTGGTGGTGCTGTTGTTGTTGTTGTTGTTGCTGTTGTTGCTGTTGTTGTTGTTAGCCCCTCCATGCTAACGGGCGTCGTTATGAATGAATGAGTTTAGGCACAGCAGTGTCTCATTTCACGATTTGTTGTTAAATCAGCTTCAAGTATTCCACTTTGTCCTCCGGGGAGAGGAAGTTACCGAGCAAGGAGGAGGGAAGGAGGCGACCTGCAAGCTAGCCGTTCAGCTTAGCCGTTAGCCTCCCCGTCGTTGATTTGCAGCATGTGTAATTCTAGCACCAACTGACTGAGATCAAATGATAGTTTGATATTAATATTTGTTTCTTACCGTGTTCGTGTCCAAATATTGTTTCAAACAGCAGACAGAGGAGAGAGGACAGAGCTGTCAGCTTCATGTTCATCACTGAGCTGTTAACTACGGCGAGAAGATAAACTTCGATAAACTTCGATAAAGTTCGTTAAAGTTCGTCAGCTGAGATATCTGAAGTTAAATGTTCGAATAAACTGACAGTGAAGCTCAATAAATGATAAAGTCGTCAGTGTTTAACGCTGATAAATGAGACAAATGGAGAGATAACTCTGCTGTGACAACCGAAACAGACCCGGTGGAAGCAGCATGTACATCCGGTAATGTTTACTCTAGCAGCAGTGTTGCAATGTGGGAAATGTAGGATTATCGTACCGGAGGAAGTAGAGGCGCTGCTGAGCTTTCCTGTCCAGTGATGCGGTGTTGCTGCTCCAGCAGAGGTCCTCAGTGAGGTGCACACACAGGAACTTGCTGCTCTCTCTCTCTCCACAGCAGCACCGTTGATGGTCAGTGGAGGGTGCTGGGTGGAGGCTCTCTGGAAGTCCACAACAATCTCCTTCGTCTGTGTGTGTCTGTGCCTCCACCCACTCTAATGCCAACAATACTGCACATAATTCAGCTGCATATTCATTTCAATAATCTGATGTTCTCCTGGAAACTTTAATCTGATGATGGGAATCATCACTGCTGCCCCTGTTTCCTCTGTTAGTGGATCTTTTGACCCGTCTGTTTAAATGTGAATGTACTGCTCATCATTCCTGTCTCTACAGCTGGAAAACTTTTGGACTAGATCTGCTGTTTGTATCTTTTTCAGTATCTCCAGATCCAAAGTGGATCTGTCAGAATCAGCTGTGTCAGTCTGACCAACAACTGATCAAGTTTCACAAACATCTCCTGTAAGGAGACATTGGAGAGAGAGAGGGAGAATCTTCTTTGCACTTCACTTTCTCACATGACATGTTGTCTGTTTCTTCATACCTGAACATGCATATGACTTTAAATTCAGAAAAAAACACACAAACCACATCCAAAATATACTGACTTATCTTTACTGCATGATATATACAGACATGGTACATTACATATGTAACATCAACAACAAGTTATAATGACAATAACAAAAATAGCAATATAAAAACAAAAATATGAACATAATATAAAAGTGTGTTTGTGCATGAATTAGAATTTCTAAACAGCAGTTAAATGGGCTTTTAAACATCTTTTGAAACATTTCATAGAGAGGCAGTTCTTTGTCAGATGGAAAAAGTTATTCCATAATTTGGTAGCCCTAAATTTGACAGTAAATTGACATCTGCACGTAAGAAACCTTGAAGGATGAAGCTCTAAAGATTGTCTGGTTGAATAAGAATAAACCTGTGAATTAAATTTAAAGTAAGTCTTAAAGTCCTCTGGAAAGTTTTCATGGCTTGAATATACCTTATAAATAAAAGCATATTTTAGAGATATTGGTATCATGAACAGTAAGTATCTGGAGTTTCTGAAATAGAGGTACAGATGAGGCGTGTGACTCAGATCGGGTTGCCGTCCTAACAAAATGTTTCTAAAGGACCAAAATTCTGTGGAGTGTCATAGGAAAAGTGCTCGCCCAAACTATATTACAATATGAAAGATATGGATAAATTAAACTGTAATAAAGTGTAAGAAGACAGTTTGTGGTAACAAGATTACTAATCCTCTGATAGATTTATGTATTTTTTTGCTAACCCAGTCAATTTGTGCTTTCCAACTCAAACTCTCATCAACAACAATTCTCAGGAATCTTGTTGTTGAGACTTGAGGCATCTCAACAGACTGAATTATAACTTTACAAAAATCCTTAGAGTATGATTTTTTTTATATTCAGAGATAACTTATTTAATCTGAACCATGTAGCATATGTAGTTAAATCAGCATTAACATGTTAATCAGAGAATTGAAATTTGAATGAGAATGAACCAGAGTTGTGTCATCTGCAAACATGATTGGATAAAGAATATTCGAGACATTTGATAAATCATTAATATAAATAAGAAATAATAACGGTCCAAGAATGGACCCCTGTGGGACCCCACAAATAGTCTGTCTTCTGTTTCAGACATAGTTTTTTAACCATTTGAAGGTAACATCATGAAAACCATATTTATGCAGCTTTTTCAATCAAATATGATGGCTGAATGTATCAAAAGTTTTTGAAAAGTCGATGAATATGCTACAGATAAATTCATTATTTTCTAATGCAGAGGTAACTTTGTCAATCAAATGAAGCAAAGCCATATAAGTGGAGTGGTTTTTCTGGAAACCAGACTGATGTTTGTAAAGAATTGAATTAGAATCGAGGTGAGAAATGATCCTTTTGTATATGATTTTTATAATATTTTTGAAAAACATGGCAAAATAGATATGGGTCTATTATTAAAACAACACGGATCATCCGCTTTAAAATCTAAAATGACTTATGTACAATAACCTATGTACAAATATACAAGAACCAAGCTGCACCATCATACAGACACAAACAGCTGACTGGAACATGAAGAACCAGCATCAGTGAAATTTAAAGCTCTGTCATGATTGTTATTCAATAATAAATACAAAGGAAGTTTTTCAAAAACTCAAATTAAAAAAACTTTAAAAATACATTTCATTTCATAGATTTGAAGTTAAAAAATATTTTCACACACTGATGCAGTTCAATACTGTCAGCAGAGTAACAGAGGAGATACAAACTTTTTTTTCCTCAGTTAGAATCAGAGCTGCATTCATGATGGTAACAGTCTCAGATCTTCAACAACCTTCATCAATCATCAGAAACATGTACGCTAAGTCAATTCTGTCACTGACATTCACAAAGGCACTGGCTTAAAACTGGAAAACTTGGTCCCTGACAGCTGCACAGAGGACAGATTAGCGAACAGATTTCACTATCCTATGAGCTGGTGTAACTCTATGAGGCTTTTCATGAAGCCAATCACAACAGGTGAGACATAGAGACAAACAAGCATTCACACTCACATTCACACCTATAGGCTACTTAAAGTATTCAGAGTAATTAGAGTAGTAAAGTATTACGTGCATGTCTTTGGACTCAGACACAGACATGGGGAGAACGTGCAAACTCTACAAAGAAAGGCCCAGCAGAGGACACCAGGAAACTTCTTGCTGTGAGGCAACAGAGCTAATCACTGCAGCACCGTGCTGCCTCAACGAACGAGTCAACACGGTGAAAGAGTGAAAGATAGAAATGAAACAAAGAAAAACATTCAAAGTAACACACACAGTTCATCCATACAGAAACCCTGAGGACTGCAAACCTGTTGAATCTTTGTTGAGACTGTGTCAGACGTTCATTCAGCAGGCTGCAGATTGTAACGTTAATGACAAAGCTGCAGCATCAAACAGCTGATCTAAGTGGTTCATCACTTTCAGGAAGATCCTGAGGAGGATTGTTTGAACAACTCTTTATCTGCTGACAAGGACCTGCAGAAACAAAAGAAAAGTTTAGATTAGATAAAGTCACTTTTCTATGACACAGAAATGATTTTGGTGGCTCAGACAAACAGATTTGCTCCCTCCCAAAAAGATTTGAATGTTTGTATCATCTTTCAAAAGTCTGTTTTCAAAGTGGAGATGAACTGAAAAGTTGTCTGAATGGTTTTAGTCTGACTCTTCTTTTAAGAAGCTACAAACCAGATGATGACAGCCAAAAAGAAATCATGTTCTGCTGTTTGGTTCAATGATAAACTGTGATTTCATTTTGGAATCATAAGCTTATTATTATTTATTTATTTATTTATTCATTTATTTTAGAGTTTTTTTTTGGCTTTTCAAGCTTTATTTGACATTTTGGGAAATTAAAATGATCAGTGATGATGATGTATTTATAACTCAGTATATTTATTTGAACCAATCAGAACGAGAACCAGAGGCCTCATTAATAAATGAAGTCTCAGTGGATTTATGAATGTAAATACAAACATGATGAATCTTTGATCTGAGAAGATGAGAAATGAAACAATCTGTTCTGTCTGCACATTATGTTGATGTTGATACAATTCATGACATACACTTACCTTTAATAAATTGTATTTTGATGCGTTTTGTAGCTACAAGCAAAGCTAGAACTGCCGCAAGTGTGAAAACTCCCAAGAAGTATCCACCGATCAACCATCCTGTGACGTCCACTTTACTGTGTGTGTCCTCAAACTGTTTCTCTGAAACACAAAACAAAACCCGAGTGTGAAACTCTGAATGTACTCAAATATAAGGAAATGTTTAAAGTGCTATCAGTGTTCATCAACCTGTTTTTATAATATATGACTGTCCAACTCAAGAAAAATAACAAAGTTTAAAACTAAATTTATGTTTTTTGTTAAAGTCTGTGTAAAGACAATTCTGAGATTTTTTTCTAAACACATTAAATATGTTGGAAAATAGTTTCTGAAAACACGTGAAGAGACTTTAACTCCACATTTCAGTAATATATCGTTCAGAGGTTCAAACAGTTTTTCACCAGTTTTCAGTCTCAGGATTTTTGTGGGCCGTCCTTAAAGGGTGGCTCGATGACACACTGAGGCCGCCCTGAGCAGAGATGTTTTAGTCCTGGAGCTGAGAACTAATTTTTACATGATTTTAACACCTAATTTTATAAACTTGGTGATATTTTTAAATCATTCAAATTTGGCTGGGTGGTTAATAACTATGGCGTCATTGCAGTGCCAAAATCAATTCAATTCGTCTATTCAATTCCCGGCCCCAAAGTGCAAAAACTCAGCAAAGGTGAGTGAGTAGAAGTCACAGAGAGTGACAGCGAGCATGTACACAGAGACGGCGAGCGCGCAGAGAGTGGACTTTATGCGCATTGATTTTGGCACTGAAATGACGCCATAAATAACACTTTCTTCTTTGGCCTGATGAAACCAGAACACATATTTATTCTGACTTTACACAGACTTTTTGTCTTCCTGCTTCTTTTTCAGTCAAGTTGAGGTTGTTTAGTGTCACAGTGTATTATTCATTTTTGTAAAATTGGTTTTAAAATGAGTGAAATAAACTAAACTATGATTCTGACTACAACACACTGACCACAGACACTAAACAAGTAAAAGTGTGTAAAGAAGTCTCACCACAGACAGGCACGTAGGTCTCAGCAGAAGTCTCATGGTGGATTTCCTTCTGCTTGGCGACACAGCGGATGTAGTCGGTCTTGTTCACAGTGGTGACGAGGGTCACGGTGTACCGACGTCCTCCTTCAGAGACCTGAGGCTTCTCAGCAGGAAGGATGTTTCCAGCACTGTCCTGGAACTCCACTTCAGGTTTTGGAGAAGCACCTTGAACAACACACTGCAGCTGGGCCTGATCCTTTGTGACATGAACTATCATGATGCTTGGCTTTGAAGACGCTCCTGTTAACATAACAAAAACAAAAGTTTAAGAACAGCTACAACATTACAAATGTAATAATGTCATGTTGTTGTGTTTGTCCTTTCTCTGACTGTGGATGTGGAATATGTTCTGTTAAACAGAGAGAAACAGAAAAACACAATGCGAGCCTTAACTACACACCCAGAACTGTTTGATAAAACATCATAAACACTTCGACCTCTTTTGATAAATCTGGTAATTAAAGAACACTGAATATCTTTTATCTGAAATATCTGAAGTGATGCTGAAATTCTAAGTAAAACAATTTTCTCAAGATCATCGAATCAATCAGTCACAATATTGATAACTTGTTCATCTGTCAAACAAAAAACCCAAAGTATCAGTTTCTAAAACATCATAAATGTCTGCTTTTCTCTGTTTTATATCAAAGTGAAGTGAATATCTTTGGGTTTGGACTGTTGGTCACAAAACAAGACATTTGAAGACATTACATTGGGCCATGAGACCTTCTGAGTGCATTTTCAGGTATAGACTAAAGGATTAACCAATTAACCAAAAAGAATAAAAATCAAGAGTTACAGCACAAAAAAATGTTGCCTTTTATCAAGTTAAATTCAAATATGAAGAAATGTGTGATGATGTCACTGGTTTCTACATTTGCAATGAGTGTGCTACACCTGTGTCACCCAGAGATTGTTTATTATTCAAAATACAATCACTTCACTTAAGCACACTGTCCTGTAGTAATAGTGCTTCCAAAAAATGTGAAAAGCAACAAAAAAAAAATGATATAGGAACTGAGGAAAAATCAACTCACACCAAAATGAAATTAACAGCAGCTAATCCTGGCTGCAACTGCTGTGCAGGACTCTTTCCTCCTGACTTCCCCAAGACAACTGCCTCACCTGTCTGTATGCTACACCTGGATCAGACCATCCTCACTACAGGGCGAAACCAAATATCTTTCATCGAGAGAGAACAATCACAAACGTCATTACTTAAAAAAAAACAACACAAATTTCCCAGGGTGCGTGAATGCATCACCTAACTCCGTATTCTCCACCATTCACAAAATAAGAGCGGAACAAAAATAAAATAATCGACACGTTTCCCCTTTAACCTGGTAAGAATATAACGCTGAACACAAACAGACCCGGGATAGTTATGTGCGCCTGAGTTTTCAGATGGGATGAATTCATTGTTAATGTAAACGGTAATGACACAAGATAACAAGGAACATAACATAACATAACATACATTTTATATATATATATATATTGTTCGTTCAACATGAAGTCTCTGCAGCTAAGGTCTGGATGACACCGTGTTGTAGCACACTCTTACAAATACTGAACCCAGTGACATACCTTGCATTCCTCTACTCTTCATCACAGGTACTGAAAGACAGAAAAGAAAGAATATAAGAGCCCAAGTTTTTTTACTTTTCATGTGTGATCAGTGTTCATCTTATTTTCACTCACAATTCATTTTTTCATCTAAATTTCCACAGATAAATGTCAAAAAGCTGGAAACACAAAAGGAAAGCACGAAAAATCTGACTGAATGATTCTGAGGTCATTTTAACGTTATAACAGTTATAAAGTTTGTAAAATGAATGAACATTAAAATATTCCTTCACAAACTTCGGGAAAACACTGATATCTTAATTAATACAAGTCGGCGTCACATGCTCATGGACATCATCACCATCATAATCAGCGGTCACTCGTAGTCGAGCATGACTGGCGTAGAGGCCGATCCTAGACCCCATTATTCTTGCACAGTGTGGGCAGGTGAAAGTGGTGGTGGTGGGTTTGAGTTGGGCCTGTTTGGTGGATGATGAAATGGATGCCATCAGAGCCAGCAGCCTTGTTGTTCTTTATCTTCCTAATGCCATCCTGCACCTCTTCCAGGCTGGGTGGTTGCCCCATGTTCTCAATTATAGGCTGTTGAGGTAGTTTTTCAAGGGCCTCCATCTCAGGAGTGATCCTCGTAATGCTCTTTCCACCTGTTTGCTATTGCTTCCTAATCTTTGAGCAGCGTGAGCCCATCTTTAGAGCGAATGGGGGTTAGGCAACGGTAGCTTGGGCCATACACAGCTCTTGTGGCATCAAAGAATCCTCTGGTATCTCCAGAACCTCAGTCCAAGAGCTTAGTGACTGAATCTGACACCCACCGCCTGCATGCCAGGTTGTGGCTAGGAGCTCCCAGACTACACTGTCCTGCCCCCATCACCACTTCCTGATCGGCCTTAATCCAAAGGGTTCCCTTTCGAGAGGACGCCTGCACCTGATATATTTTAAGGTGGGGAAGCTGATGCGCCTGCAGCCACCACACGATCCTTGGCAGAAGGGGGGCCTGGTTCCAATGGCATGGAAGTCCTCAACGACTGGAGACCACCCTCTGTTGCAGCCTTCATCCGCCTTCCGTTCCGCTGTGACTTTGTCATCCTCCGCCACCTCCACTGTTGAGGTCTTTGGCTCGCGCTTTATCTGGAACCTCCCCTTCAACCTCACCGCCATGGGTGACCCTACCAGGAGCTTAAGCTCAAGACGGCATTGCTCTCAGGCTCATTAGAACCCACAAGGTTCTCCACCACGGCAAGGTGGAGATCCAGGGAGAACTTATGGACATACAGCACACAACAACACTGCTGAAAATATTCTCAGGGAAACACTGGGGAAATGATGAACTTGTGAACTTGATTAACATGGACGCAAGCAGAGGTACTAATTCACACAGCAAAGGCCACATATTTAAAGAGTGAGATGCATGATTACACAATAATCTAGTCACTAAACAAAGAAGGGTCAGAATCTGTAAGCTAAGCAGGGGACACAGGTGAAAGACACATGCACTTCACTTACCCAGTTCAGATTTGTCGCTTTGTTGCAAAGAGTGAGACAAGCGAGAAAGAAGAAGAAAGTCAGCAAGCAAACAATGCTGCATTTTTCTTGTTAGAGCATGCAGGAGCAGCAGCAACTTCAGTCAGTTATTTAGATTAGAGGTTGATCAGTAAGCAGAAGCAGAGGCTCAGTCCTCACATGATGCAGAGACACTGAACATCATACAACGGAGCAGACAGAAGAAGAACATGTCTGTTGATTAAAGCTTGTTATGTGAAAAGAAAAGACCAAGAGAGGTGAAGGAGGAAGAGCACTCACCAACAACAAGCTCAATGTAGAATCTTTCAGCTGGTTCAAGATGTGGAAGATCACAGGTGTAGATCCCACTGTCCTCTATCTTTGTATTTCTGAGGATGATGGAGGCGTTGCCGTTCTTCAGTTCATCTTTAAAATGTGAGACTCGACCTTTGAACTCCTCGGCTCTGATGGTAATGTTGCCTGACTTGTACATGAAGACATCCTTGCGACCGTTGTTCATCCTCCAGTCGAACAGTGTTCCTACGAGGTTCTTCTTGGTGCTGGGGGAACAGGGCAAGATGACATCGCTGTCTTCTTGCACGAACACTTTGACAGCACCTGAACCAGAGAGACAAAATATATTTTAATCATCATTATGTTTAACTGTGACCGTTGAGCATCGTCAGAAATGAGGCTGTCCTACCGTCTCTACCCGCCTCTGTGCTACAGAAAGACGTTTGTCCAAAGACCCCAGACTATCTGGTAAATACCAAGATGAACTGAATAAGCCTGACATCAGACGATGGGTTAGTAATGATCCAGCTGTGATACACCATCTCACATCAGGAGCAAAGTCCAAAATCAATGGCCCACGGCAAGTATCTCCAACAACACTCACACTTTGTGCAGCTTCATGCTGCCTTCATGGAAACGGCCCAAAAAAGGTTGAGAACCACTGCTGTAGATACACACATCACCACCCCGGGTTTTACCACTGAGAGCGCAGCTCCTACATTTACATTTACATTCAGTCCTTTAGCTGACGCTTTTATCCAAAGCGACTTTCAGAGAAGGGAAACAATCGATAAGAAAGTGTTGCAGTAAGTGCTGTGACAGTTCTTAAAGAGACAGATGTATCATGTCCAGGTGTTGGTAGTGTTGTAGAGGAGGTCCTCTCTGAAGAGCTGGAGGTCTTCAGGAGGTTTGTGAAGGTAGAGAGGGACGCCCCTGATCTGGTAGGAACTGGTAGGACGTTCCACCAACGGGGAACAACAGACGAGAAAAGTTTGGATTGTCCTGAGCGTACGGGCGGCAGAGCCAGGCGTCGTTCATCGGAGGAGGTAACATATGTCTGTATGAGGACGTTCAAGAACCGGAGACTACTTTGTAGTCAGCGTTAGAGATTTGAATTTAACGTGGGCTGCTACAGGTAGACAGAGGAGCTCCATGATTGAAGAGCAGGTGAGCCGCCACGTTCTGGATCATCTGAAGAGGTTTCACTGTGCAGGCTGGAGGCCGTCAGGTGGACGGTACAGTGATCTAGTCTGAGATGAACACAGCTTGTGTCAGGAGCTGAGTAGCATGTTGAGTTAGGTAAGGTCTGATTTTTATCATGTTGTAAAGTGCAAAGCGGCATGACCGGGCAACTGAGGCGACATGACTGGAGAAGGTTAGCTGGTCATTGATCATAACTAAGGCTGCGATGATTAGTCGACGTAATCGATTACATTGACAACAAAAATTCAACAAAAATCCGTCGACGCAGAATTTTTTCATCTAAAATAAAATACAAGTTAGTTATCAGCGAGTTATCGGACATAAAGACAATTTTGTACTGATTTATAATATCATATGGTCGCTGTCAGGTGGAGACCTCCTGTCTCCCAAACTGATAGTTTCATCAGATCAATCAAATATGGTCATAAATGTTCGTGTGTCTTTAAATGAACTTACCAGCCTACAAGCTAATCAAACCCAGATGGATACAAAGACATATTCATCCATACGTGTGCAACCAAAACAGACTTAGTAACTGTGTCATGACCCCTAAGTTTTTCACCACCCTGGTGGTGCTGTTGTTGTTGCTGTTGTTAGCCCCTCCATGCTAACGGGCGTCGTTATGAATGAATGAGTTTAGGCACAGCAGTGTCTCATTTCACGATTTGTTGTTAAATCAGCTTCAAGTATTCCACTTTGTCCTCCGGGGAGAGGACGTTACCGAGCAAGGAGGAGGGAAGGAGGAGACCTGCAAGCTAGCCGTTAGCTTAGCCGTTAGCCCCCCGGCTACCTGTTCGAGTTTCTGCCGTCGTTGATTTGCAGCATGTGTAATTCTAGCACCAACTGACTGAGATCAAATGATAGTTTGATATTAATATTTGTTTCTTACCGTGTTCGTGTCCAGATATTGTTTCAAACAGCAGACAGAGGAGAGAGGACAGAGCTGTCAGCTTCATGTTCATCACTGAGCTGTTAACTACGGCGAGAAGATAAACTTCGATAAACTTCGATAAACTTCGTTAAAGTTCGTCAGCTGAGATATCTGAAGTTAAATGTTCGAATAAACTGACAGTGAAGCTCAATAAATGATAAAGTCGTCAGTGTTTAACGCTGATAAATGAGACAAATGGAGAGATAACTCTGCTGTGAAGCAAAAACACACCGAGGAGGAGAGGCAGGCTGTGGTTCACTGTAAAGAGTGTCTGCCGGTGCATTCAAGTGCACCTCGTGAACTCGGAAATCAATCGAAGTTGCTTATTGTTCTTACTTTCATTTGTTGTAATACATACAACTGTCATTACTTTGCTTTGCTGTATACTACACGGCCTTTTAATGATCTAAATAAAATGATAAAATTATTGAAGCAAAACCAATTGCCCATCCAGATTCAATTCTACATAGTCAGATTATAATAAATCATTAACAACACAAATCAAATTGTTTCCAGCAAACTCCACTGCATTCTTGTTCTACATCTCCCCAGGTACCTCTGTGGATATTTTGAAGTCCTTTGACTGTACCAATAGAAAATGGTACAGTCAAAGGACTTCAAAATAACCACATTATATTTCTTATAATCTGACTATGCAGAATTAAATCTGGATGGGCGATTGGTTGTGCTTCAATAATTTTATCATTTTGTTTTGATCATATAAAGGTATGTAGTAAAACAACAACAAAGTAATGACAGATGTATGTATTACAACAAATGAAAATAAGCAACTTCAATAGATTTCTGAGTTTACGAGGTGCGCTTGAAAGCACCATAAACAGTCTAAATATAGCAGTAGAGACAGCTTTCATAGGATTGTTTATATTATTTCATGGTATACAACTCATAGTTGATAAAGACATTAAACATGTAACCCACAGTGCTCGTACCACACAGTGATGCAGCTGGTCACACAGTAGAAGGTGCACATGGTGGATACTGGTGCTCTGGCTGTTCTCAGTCTGCGGAGGAAGTAGAGGCGCTGCTGAGCTTTCCTGTCCAGTGATGCGGTGTTGCTGCTCCAGCAGAGGTCCTCAGTGAGGTGCACACACAGGAACTTGCTGCTCTCTCTCTCTCCACAGCAGCACCGTTGATGGTCAGTGGAGGGTGCTGGGTGGAGGCTCTCTGGAAGTCCACAACAATCTCCTTCGTCTGTGTGTGTCTGTGCCTCCACCCACTCTAATGCCAACAATACTGCACATAATTCAGCTGCATATTCATTTCAATAATCTGATGTTCTCCTGGAAACTTTAATCTGATGATGGGAATCGTCACTGCTGCCCCTGTTTCCTCTGTTAGTGGATCTTTTGACCCGTCTGTTTAAATGTGAACAGATGGAAAACTTTTGGACTAGATCTGCTGTTTGTATCTTTTTCAGTATCTCCAGATCCAAAGTGGATTTGTCAGAATCAGCTGTGTCAGTCTGACCAACAACTGATCAAGTTTCACAAACATCTCCTGTAAGGAGACATTGGAGAGAGAGAGGGAGAATCTTCTTTGCACTTCACTTTCTCACATGACATGTTGTCTGTTTCTTCATACCTGAACATGCATATGACTTTAAATTCAGAAAAAAACATACAAACCACATCCAAAATATACTGACTTATCTTTACTGCATGATATATACAGACATGGCACATTACATATGTAACATCAACAACAAGTTATAATGACAATAACAAAAATAGCAATATAAAAACAAAAATATGAACATAATATAAAAGTGTGTTTGTGTATGAATTAGAATTTCTAAACAGCAGTTAAATGGGCTTTTAAACATCTTTTGAAACATTTCATAGAGAGGCAGTTCTTTGTCAGATGGAAAAAGTTATTCCATAATTTGGTAGCCCTAAATTTGACAGTAAATTGACATCTGCACGTAAGAAACCTTGAAGGATGAAGCTCTAAAGACTGTCTGGTTGAATAAGAATAAACCTGTGAATTAAATTTAAAGTAAGTCTTAAAGTCCTCTGGAAAGTTTTCATGGCTTGAATATACCTTATAAATAAAAACATATTTTAGAGATATTGGTATCATGAACAGTAAGTATCTGGAGTTTCTGAAATAGAGGTACAGATGAGGCGTGTGACTCAGATCGGGTTGCCGTCCTAACAAAATGTTTCTAAAGGACCAAAATTCTGTGGAGTGTCATAGGAAAAGTGCTCGCCCAAACTATATTACAATATGAAAGATATGGATAAATTAAACTGTAATAAAGTGTAAGAAGACAGTTTGTGGTAACAAGATTACTAATCCTCTGATAGATTTATGTATTTTTTTGCTAACCCAGTCAATTTGTGCTTTCCAACTCAAACTCTCATCAACAACAATTCTCAGGAATCTTGTTGTTGAGACTTGAGGCATCTCAACAGACTGAATTATAACTTTACAAAAATCCTTAGAGTATGATTTTTTTTATATTCAGAGATAACTTATTTAATCTGAACCATGTAGCATATGTAGTTAAATCAGCATTAACATGTTAATCAGAGAATTGAAATTTGAATGAGAATGAACCAGAGTTGTGTCATCTGCAAACATGATTGGATAAAGAATATTCGAGACATTTGATAAATCATTAATATAAATAAGAAATAATAACGGTCCAAGAATGGACCCCTGTGGGACCCAACAAATAGCATCCATCAATACAAACAAACTGTCTTCTGTTTCAGACATAGTTTTTTAACCATTTGAAGGTAACATCATGAAAACCATATTTATGCAGCTTTTTCAATCAAATATGATGGCTGAATGTATCAAAAGTTTTTGAAAAGTCGATGAATATGCTACAGATAAATTCATTATTTTCTAATGCAGAGGTAACTTTGTCAATCAAATGAAGCAAAGCCATATAAGTGGAGTGGTTTTTCTGGAAACCATACTGATGTTTGTAAAGAATTGAATTAGAATCGAGGTGAGAAATGATCCTTTTGTATATGATTTTTATAATATTTTTGAAAAACATGGCAAAATAGATATGGGTCTATTATTAAAACAACACGGATCATCCGCTTTAAAATCTAAAATGACTTATGTACAATAACCTATGTACAAATATACAAGAACCAAGCTGCACTGTCAAACAGACACAAACAGCTGACTGGAACATGAAGAACCAGCATCAGTGAAATGTAAAGCTCTGTCATGATTGTTATTCAATAATAAATACAAAGGAAGTTTTTCAAAAACTCAAATTAAAAAAACTTTAAAAATACATTTCATTTCATAGATTTGAAGTTAAAAAATATTTACACAGTTCAATACTGTCAGCAGAGTAACAGAGGAGATACAAACTTTTTTTTTCCTCAGTTAGAATCAGAGCTGCATTCATGATGGTAACAGTCTCAGATCTTCAACAACCTTCATCAATCATCAGAAACATGTACGCTAAGTCAATTCTGTCACTGACATTCACAAAGGCACTGGCTTAAAACTGGAAAACTTGGTCCCTGACAGCTGCACAGAGGACAGATTAGCGAACAGATTTCACTATCCTATGAGCTGGTGTAACTCTATGAGGCTTTTCATGAAGCCAATCACAACAGGTGAGACATAGAGACAAACAAGCATTCACACTCACATTCACACCTATAGGCTACTTAAAGTATTCAGAGTAATTAGAGTAGTAAAGTATTACGTGCATGTCTTTGGACTCAGACACAGACATGGGGAGAACGTGCAAACTCTACACAGAAAGGCCCAGCAGAGGACACCAGGAAACTTCTTGCTGTGAGGCAACAGAGCTAATCACTGCAGCACCGTGCTGCCTCCTTAACAAACGAGTCAACACGGTGAAAGAGTGAAAGATAGAAATGAAACAAAGAAAAACATTCAAAGTAACACACACAGTTCATCCATACAGAAACCCTGAGGACTGCAAACCTGTTGGATCTTTGTTGAGACTGTGTCAGACGTTCATTCAGCAGGCTGCAGATTGTAACGTTAATGACAAAGCTGCAGCATCAAACAGCTGATCTAAGTGGTTCATCACTTTCAGGAGGATCTGTCAGAGGATTGTTTCTAGAATTCTTTGTCTGCTGAAAACGACCTGCAGAAACAAAAGAAAAGTTTAGATTAGATAAAGTCACTTTTCTATGACACTGAAATGATTTTGGTGGCTCAGACAAACAGATTTGCTCCCTCCCAAAAAGATTTGAATGTTTGTATCATCTTTCAAAAGTCTGTTTTCAAAGTGGAGATGAACTGAAAAGTTGTCTGAATGGTTTTAGTCTGACTCTTCTTTTAAGAAGCTACAAACCAGATGATGACAGCCAAAAAGAAATCATGTTCTGCTGTTTGGTTCAATGATAAACTGTGATTTCATTTTGTAATCATAAGCTTATTATTATTTATTCATTCATTTATGTTTTTTGGCTTTTCAAGCTTTATTTGACATTTTGGGAAATTAAAATGATCAGTGATGATGATGTATTTATAACTCAGTATATTTATTTGAACCAATCAGAACGAGAACCAGAGGCCTCATTAATAAATGAAGTCTCAGTGGATTTATGAATGTAAATACAAACATGATGAATCTTTGATCTGAGAAGATGAGAAATGAAACAATCTGTTCTGTCTGCACATTATGTTGATGTTGATACAATTCATGACATACACTTACCTTTAATAAATTGTATTTTGATGCACTTTGTAGCTACAAGCAAAGCTAGAACTGCCGCAAGTGTGAAAACTCCCAAGAAGTATCCACCGATCCATCCTGTGACGTCCACTTTACTGTGTGTGTCTGAAACACAAAACAAAACCCGAGTGTGAAACTCTGAATGTACTCAAATATAAGGAAATGTTTAAAGTGCTATCAGTGTTCATCAACCTGTTTTTATAATATCTGACTGTCCAACTCAAGAAAAATAACAAAGTTTAAAACTAAATTTATGTTTTTTGTTAAAGTCTGTGTAAAGACAATTCTGAGATTTTTTTCTAAACACATTAAATATGTTGGAAAACAGTTTCTGAAAACACGTGAAGAGATTTTAACTCCACATTTCAGTAATATATCGTTCAGAGGTTCAAAAAGTTTTTCACCAGTTTTCAGTCTCAGGATTTTTGTGGGCGGTCCTTAAAGGGTGGCTCGATGACACGCTGAGGCCACCCTGAGCAGAGATGTTTTAGTCCTGGAGCTGAGAACTAATTTTTACATGATTTTAACACCTAATTTTATAAACTTGTTGATATTTTTAAATCATTCAAATTTGGCTGGGTGGTTAATAACTATGGCGTCATTTCAGTGCCAAAATCAGCGCGCATAAAGTCCACTCTCTGCGTGCTCGCCGTCTCTGTGTACACGCTCGCTGTCACTCTCTGTGACTTCTACTCGCTCGCCTTTGCTGAGTTTTGGCACTTTGGGGGCGGACAAAACTCAGCAAAGGCGAGCGAGTAGAAGTCACAGAGAGTGACAGCGAGCGTGTACACAGAGACGGCGAGCGCGCAGAGAGTGGACTTTATGCGCATTGATTTTGGCACTGAAATGACGCCATAAATAACACTTTCTTCTTTGGCCTGATGAAACCAGAACACATATTTATTCTGACTTTACACAGACTTTTTGTCTTCCTGCTTCTTTTTCAGTCAAGTTGAGGTCGTTTAGTGTCACAGTGTATTATTCATTTTTGTAAAATTGGTTTTAAAATGAGTGAAATAAACTAAACTATGATTCTGACTACAACACACTGACCACAGACACTAAACAAGTAAAAGTGTGTAAAGAAGTCTCACCATAGACAGTCACGTAGGTCTCAGCAGAAGTCTCATGGTGGATTTCCTTCTGCCTGGAGACACAGCTGAAGTGGTCGGTCTTGTTCACAGTGGTGATGACGGTCACGGTGTAACGACGTCCTCCTTCAGAGACCTGAGGCTTCTCAGCAGGAAGGATGTTTCCAGCACTGTCCTGGAACTCTACTTCAGGTTTTGAAGAAGCACCTTGAACAACACACTGCAGCTGGACCCCATCCTTTGTGACATTGAGTATCCTGATGTACGGCTTTGGAGAAGCTCCTGTTAACATAACATAACATAACATGTATATATGTATATATATATATATATATATATATATATAACCTGTTCCTAAAGAAAGACTGACATGGTATGTATATACACACCTTGGAATTGTCCATATCTGTCTTTGGGAACAGGTTCTAAAAGAAAGAAAAGAAAGAACATCTCAACATTAAAATATTTCTTTATCAAAAAAATAAATATTTTCTTGGGGGTCACATTAAGTTCAACTTTTCAAGCTGAGTGTAATTTCATCTGAAAGCTGAATATCCCAAACTTATAAACTTTTTTTTCTTTAAACTGTATTTAAAGAGTGAGATGCATGATTACACAATAATCTAGTCACTAAACAAAGAAGGGTCAGAATCTGTAAGCTCAGCAGGTGAAACAGGTGAAAGACACATGCACTTCACTTACCCAGTTCAGATTTGTCGCTTTGTTGCAAAGAGTGAGACAAGCAAGGAAGAAGAAGAAAGTCAGCAAGCAAACAATGCTGCATTTTTTTGTTAGAGCATGCAGGAGCAGCAGCAACTTCAGTCAGTTATTTAGATTAGAGGTTGATCAGTAAGCAGAAGCAGAGGCTCAGTCCTCACATGTTGCAGAGACACTGAACATCATACAACAGAGCAGACAGAAGAAGAACATGTCTGTTGATTAAAGCTTGTTATGTGAAAAGAAAAGACCAAGAGAGGTGAAGGAGGAAGAGCACTCACCAACAACAAGCTCAATGTAGAATGTTTCAGCTGGTTCAAGACGTGGAAAAACACAGGAGTAGATCCCGCTGTCCTCTAGCTTTGTATTTCTGATGATGATGGAGGCGTTGCCGTTCTTCAGTTCATCCGTAAAATGTGAGACTCGACCTTTGAACCCCTCGGCTCCGGTGTGAATGATGCCTGCCTCGTACAGGAAGACATCCCTCTGACCGTTGCTCTTTATCCAGTCGAACAGTGTTCCTACGAGGCTCTCCTTGGTGCTGGGGGAACAGGGCAAGATGACATCGCTGTCTTCCTGCACAAACACTTTGACAGCACCTGAACCAGAGAGACAAAATATATTTTAATCATCATTATGTTTAATAGACAGAAATCAGGTTACACATACACATGTCACCTTAATTACTCCAGTATACAATCACATTAGTCAGCAGATGATTTATGGGTATTTTTCATGCTGGCATAGCTAATATAAAATACATGAGGAGTCACATTGTCCACTTTGGCAGTTATTCAACAAATCAGGACAACACGTTTGAATCTGGTCCTGTATTGAGTGAGAGAGCTGCCTCTGACCTGCCTCTGTGCTGCTCTGCTCAGGTGAGGTTATTCTGAAACAAAATCTTATATGGACACATGATGCATTTAATCAATACTCTTATAGATCCGGCAGAAGAATGGTTTTCTGTATAGAAATAATGTTTTTTCAGAATAATCTCACCTGTAGTAGTTAGAGCATTGCAAATATGATCTACTACAGCAAACAGAATGGGGAAAAGTCATTTTATTGATTTTTAGTGAACATTTTTCATGACTAAATTCATACTGAAACATGTAATTTGCAGATGGTCCCTAACGTGGACCACGGCGAATGACGGTAGGTTGACAATGTGAAGACGCTGTTTTCTGGTAAAACTTGAAATCGTGAGGATAGTTGACAGTAATCTTATAGTATATAAAAGTATGATGATGATGTTATAAGCTACACTATTTAATTACGCGGACACTGCCGTGGTCTCCGATTAAAAGCACAGATAAAACCGAATGTCAAGCCAATATCCAATAACGAACCAACTTTACCGCGGTGGACCAGTGTTGTTGTTGTTGTTAGCCCCTCCATGCTAACGGGCGTCGTTATGAATGGAGGAGTTTAGCCGTGTCTCGGTCTGAATTATGGCACAGCAGTGTCTCATTTCACGATTTGTTGTTAAATCAGCTTCAAGTATTCCACTTTGTCCTCCGGGGAGAGGACGTTAGCGAGCAAGGAGGAGGGAAGGAGGAGACCTGCAAGCTAGCCGTTAGCTTAGCCGTTAGCCTCCCGGCTACCTGTTCGAGTTTCTGCCGTCGTTGATTTG
This sequence comes from Sciaenops ocellatus, assembly GCA_033000465.1. Classification (NCBI taxonomy): domain Eukaryota; kingdom Metazoa; phylum Chordata; class Actinopteri; family Sciaenidae; genus Sciaenops; species Sciaenops ocellatus. The sequence continues at coordinate 30,405,197 of CP136884.1, read as the reverse complement.
CAGCATGTGTAATTCTAGCACCAACTGACTGAGATCAAATGATAGTTTGATATTAATATTTGTTTCTTACCGTGTTCGTATCCAAATATTGTTTCAAACAGCAGACAGAGGAGAGAGGACAGAGCTGTCAGCTTCATGTTCATCACTGAGCTGTTAACTACGGCGAGAAGATAAACTTCGATAAACTTCGATAAACTTCGTTAAAGTTCGTCAGCTGAGATATCTGAAGTTAAATGTTCGAATAAACTGACAGTGAAGCTCAATAAATGATAAAGTCGTCAGTGTTTAACGCTGATAAATGAGACAAATGGAGAGATAACTCTGCTGTGAAATCGAAACAGACCGAGGAGGAGAGGCAGGCTGTGGTTCACTGTAAAGAGTGTCTGCCGGTGCATTCAAGTGCACCTCGTGAACTCGGAAATCAATCGAAGTTGCTTATTGTTCTTACTTTCATTTGTTGTAATACATACAACTGTCATTACTTTGCTTTGCTGTATACTACACGGCCTTTTAATGATCAAAAGAAAATGATAAACACATTGAAGCAAAACCCAGAATCAAATTGCCCATCCAGATTCAATTCTACATAGACAGATTATAATAAATCATTAACAACACAAATCAAATTGTTTCCAGCAAACTCCACTGCATTCTTGTTCTACATCTCCCCAGGTACCTCTGTGGATATTTTGAAGTCCTTTGACTGTACCAATAGAAAATGGTACAGTCAAAGGACTTCAAAATAACCACATTATATTTCTTATAATCTGACTATGCAGAATTAAATCTGGATGGGCGATTGGTTGTGCTTCAATAATTTTATCATTTTGTTTTGATCATATAAAGGTATGTAGTAAAACAACAACAAAGTAATGACAGATGTATGTATTACAACAAATGAAAATAAGCAACTTCAATAGATTTCTGAGTTTACGAGGTGCGCTTGAAAGCACCATAAACAGTCTAAATATAGCAGTAGAGACAGCTTTCATAGGATTGTTTATATTATTTCATGGTATACAACTCATAGTTGATAAAGACATTAAACATGTAACCCACAGTGCTCGTACCACACAGTGATGCAGCTGGTCACACAGTAGAAGGTGCCCATGGTGGATACTGGTGCTCTGGCTGTTCTCAGTCTGCGGAGGAAGTAGAGGCGCTGCTGAGCTTTCCTGTCCAGTGATGCGGTGTTGCTGCTCCAGCAGAGGTCCTCAGTGAGGTGCACACACAGGAACTTGCTGCTCTCTCTCTCTCCACAGCAGCACCGTTGATGGTCAGTGGAGGGTGCTGGGTGGAGGCTCTCTGGAAGTCCACAACAATCTCCTTCGTCTGTGTGTGTCTGTGCCTCCACCCACTCTAATGCCAACAATACTGCACATAATTCAGCTGCATATTCATTTCAATAATCTGATGTTCTCCTGGAAACTTTAATCTGATGATGGGAATCATCACTGCTGCCCCTGTTTCCTCTGTTAGTGGATCTTTTGACCCGTCTGTTTAAATGTGAATGTACTGCTCATCATTCCTGTCTCTACAGCTGGAAAACTTTTGGACTAGATCTGCTGTTTGTATCTTTTTCAGTATCTCCAGATCCAAAGTGGATCTGTCAGAATCAGCTGTGTCAGTCTGACCAACAACTGATCAAGTTTCACAAACATCTCCTGTAAGGAGACATTGGAGAGAGAGAGGGAGAATCTTCTTTGCACTTCACTTTCTCACATGACATGTTGTCTGTTTCTTCATACCTGAACATGCATATGACTTTAAATTCAGAAAAAAACACACAAACCACAACCAAAATATACTGACTTATCTTTACTGCATGATATATACAGACATGGCACATTACTGTACAGAGTGTAACATGAAGAGTTCAAACAGTCCAGAGAGCGAGTCATTATATGTTATTCTGATATGGAAATACGAAACAGCTTATTTATGTGAATAAAAACAGGAGAAAATTAAAAGAAAAGACGTTCAGTCCGACTGTTTCAGTCTCAAGAGAAACTGTTTACAAATGTACAAATATACAAGAAGAGAAACTTCTTGCTGTGAGGCAACAGAGCTAATCACTGCAGCACTGTGCTGCCTCCTTAATGAACGAGTCAACACGGTGAAAGAGTGAAAGATAGAAATGAAACAAAGAAAAACATTCAAAGTAACACACACAGTTCATCCATACAAAAACCCTGAGGACTGCAAACCTGTTGAATCTTTGTTGAGACTGTGTCAGACGTTCATTCAGCAGGCTGCAGATTGTAACGTTAATGACAAAGCTGCAGCATCAAAGTGATCTAAGTGGTTCATCACTTTCTTTGTTTCTAGAATTCTTTCTCTGCTGAAAACGACCTGCAGAAACAAAAGAAAAGTTTAGATTAGATAAAGTCACTTTTCTATGACACAGAAATGATTTTGGTGGCTCAGACAAACAGATTTGCTCCCTCCCAAAAAGATTTGAATGTTTGTATCATCTTTCAAAAGTCTGTTTTCAAAGTGGAGATGAACTGAAAAGTTGCCTGAATGGTTTTAGTCTGACTCTTCTTTTAAAGGAACAATATGTTACTGTATTAAATCATAACATTAATATGCTATATCATCAGTTCTTAAGGAAACATGCTAAGTTGAAATAGTTGAAAAACCTGACAGCCAAAATGATCCTGTCCTCTAGCTTTGTATTCCTGATGATGATGGAGGCGTTGCCGTTTCTCAGTTCATCTTTAAAATGTGACACTCGACCTTTGAACTCTTTGTCTCCGGTGTAAACAATGCCTGACTCGTACATGAACACATCACCGGACAGTGAAGCTCTTGAACACTCGTACAAGACAAAACATCATGAAGTGTTCAGTGTTTAACACTGAAAACTGAGACTGAGGAAACCAAGACACACAGCTGGAAGAGAAAAATGGGTCAACAACAACTCTTCCTCCTCCTCCTCCTCCTTCTTCTTCTTCTTCTTCTTCTTCTTTGGTATTTATTGGCAGTCGGCATCCTTAACGTTGCATTTACCGCCATCACATCCAGTTGAGATCATAAATCTCACAATGATTCTCCTCCCTTCTCTAGATTTTCCACATTCTACTAAACTCTTGAATTTATTTCCCTCTGTTCCTGTTCAGTTTACTGTGCCCTGTTCTTACTCTGCTCATGACTACTTGCTCTGTTCTATTATCTCCATAACATCCTGTAAGAGCCATAATGAGAGTGTTAAGAGTGTTTTAATAGTTTAGCTGCAAAATGTTGAAATGCTCCTTTAAGTTGATAGTGATGTCACAGCCACTTAAACATCAGATATGGTTAAGCAGCCTAAGGAGCAACACAGTTTTTTGACGGTTCGGTTAAGATTGAATCTTGTAAATTTGTTTTTTTGCTTTTCAAGTAAAGTTTTTTGAACAGAGTTTCTTTGACTGCGGTAAAGTTGGAAAGATATTGGCAGATTCGAACTTCCGGGATCAATAACTCTCAAGTGAAACGTTGTTAAAACACAAAACACGCATATTTTCAACCGCAGTAAGACAGACAACGAGCTACAACCTAACTTTCATCAAAACGAGACATCCTCGGAGCCACACCAGCAACATTAGTGTTTACGTGCAGCCGGCTGTGACAGCAGGGACCGTCTACAAAGGGCAACACCGAAAAGAGCCATTACAAAAAATATTCAATAACTTCACTATAATACAGTGTAGTGTCACCAAACTCACTACACACTTCATTGGCCTCCTACAGATTACACTACAACACTTATTTGGGCAAATAAAGACTTTTCATAATTTCTGGGAATTTTTAGGAATATTAATCAATAACTTCATTATGATACAGTGTAGTGTCACCAAACTCACTACACACTTAATTTGTCTGCTACAGATTACACTACAAACTTGGTTTGAAAGAAAGGCATTTTTCATACTAGTGTTGTAGTGTAATCTGTAGCAGACCAATGAAGTGTGTAGTGAGTCTCGGGGGGTTGCCAAAACATGCTCTTTGTTGCCGTTTCTGTTTTATTTCCTTATTTTCCTTAGCTCATTCATTCATAGCAACACAACACCAGAAGGAAAAAAAAGTGCCCTTCAAAATAAAATCTTACTATATAAAACGGAACGGAAATTATGTCCAAAACAGGCATATATATATATATATATATACAAAAATAGAATTACATGTTCTTAGAAACAACCCAAATCATTAAATTTATACAAAATGGGTTTTCTACAAAGTGTGTAGTGAGTTTGGTGACACTACACTGTATCATATTGAAGTTATTGATTAATATTCCTATTAAAAATTCCCAGAAATTATGACAAATTCCTTATTTGCCCATATAAGTGTTGTAGTGTAATCTGTAGGAGGTCAATGAAGTGTGTAGTGAGTTTGGTGACACTACACTGTATCATATTGAAGTTATTAATATTCCTAATAAAAATTCCCAGAAATTATGAAAAGTCTTTATTTGCCCAAATAAGTGTTGTAGTGTAGTCTGTAGGAGGTCAATGAAGTGTGTAGTGAGTTTGGTGACACTACACTGTATTATAGTGAAGTTATTGAATATTTTTTGTAATGGCTCTTTTCGGTGTTGCACTTTGTAGACGGTCCCTGCTCTCACAGCCGGCGGCACGTAAACACTAATGTTGCTGGTGTGGCTCCGAGGATGTCTCGTTTTGATGAAAGTTAGGTTGTAGCTCGTTGTCTGTCTTACTACGGTTGAAAATATGCGTGTTTTGTGTTTTAACAACGTTTCACTTGAGAGTTATTGATCCCGGAAGTTCGAATCTGCCAATATCTTTCCAACTTTACCGCAGTGAAGAGAAGTAAGTAGCCGTTAATTTAGTTAATTAATAGGTTTATAAATGACACGTTAATATCGAGCTGGGCTCTGTTGGAGAGAGAGCTCCTGATGTTAGCTCCAGCTATGATGCTGTGTGGTTGGAGAAAGTTGTGTTTGCTATGTGGGGTCGATGGTCCCGTGTTTTATCTGCCGGTGTAAAACGGGTGGACAATCCGTTTATTACACGGCCGTTGTTGTTGGTGCAGCCGTTGGCCACTAGAGGGAGACACAGACCGCGGAATGACTAACTTAGTGTCCAGTTGTGGGTTAGGGTCGATACCTGTGCAGGTGGATGTTTTGGATGTTTGACGACAAACCTACCTCCACCTATAACCTCCTCAACACTGTCTCTCCTATACACTTTGTACTTTATAGACATGTCTCCCTTTTTTCTGCTTCTTCCAGTGTTGTCTCCACTGGGTCAACCCATCCTCTCTACTCAACCCATATTAGTGTAGTCAGCTGACAGTTACAGTAGCTCTGTGTTTTTGTATTTTCTTTGTTTTTACCAGTCTTCATCAGTTTTGTGCAAACATGGACTTGAAGGCTGGAGATCAGTGATTTGCCTTTTTTCTGTCAGACTTTATGATACATCAGCTGACCTGTTCAAATAAAGACACAGCTCTCTTGTTTACAGTCGCGAACAGCTGTTAGTGCTTGGCAGCCTCTCTGTGGAAAGACTGGAGATCTCTGTCGTCTGTTATCATGGCGAGAGGAAGATCTCTCCACAGTTAGATGGAGGAGCTAAATATGCTAACCAGAGGGAGTATGGAGAGGGCAGACAGACAGACAGATGAAGACAGACAGACAGACAGAGAGCTGAAGACAGACAGACAGACAGACAGCTGAAGACAGACAGACAGACAGACAGCTGAAGACAGACAGACAGACAGACAGAGAGCTGAAGACAGACAGACAGACAGACAGACAGACAGCTGAAGACAGACAGACAGACAGACAGCTTAAGACAGACAGACAGACATACAGACAGCTGAAGACAGACAGACAGGCATACAGCTGAAGACAGACAGACAGATGAAGACAGACAGACAGACAGACAGACAGACAGCTGAAGACAGACAGCTGAAGACAGACAGACAGACAGCTGAAGACAGGCAGACAGGCATACAGCTGAAGACAGACAGACAGATGAAGACAGGCAGACAGACAGACAGACAGCTGAAGGCAGACAGACAGACAGACAGCTGAAGACAGACAGACAGACAGACAGCTTAAGACAGACAGACAGACATACAGACAGCTGAAGACAGACAGACAGGCATACAGCTGAAGACAGACAGACAGATGAAGACAGACAGACAGACAGACAGACAGACAGCTGAAGACAGACAGCTGAAGACAGACAGACAGACAGCTGAAGACAGACAGACAGACAGACAGCTGAAGACAGACAGACAGACAGCTGAAGACAGACAGACAGACAGACAGCTGAAGACAGACAGACAGACAGACAGCTTAAGACAGACAGACAGACATACAGACAGCTGAAGACAGACAGACAGACATACAGACAGCTGAAGACAGGCAGACAGGCATACAGCTGAAGACAGACAGACAGATGAAGACAGGCAGACAGACAGACAGACAGCTGAAGACAGACAGGCAGACAGACAGACAGCTGAAGACAGGCAGACAGACAGACAGACAGCTGAAGACAGACAGGCAGACAGACAGCTGAAGACAGCTGAATCTCCTTAGTTATTTTCTTTGCTTGATGCAGGCCAATAATTTGACCCTTCGGAAACTGATTAACATCCTTTCCACGACCACAGGACGTGTTCAGAAATGGTTGTTTAAGAAAGGGGAAGCTACTCGCAGCATCAGCTAGGGTTAAATAACTTGTTGCCAGCTGAAACATCACTGCAGTGGTTATCCAATGGCAGACTCTTACTGATTCGCTTAGTTAAATCCAGGTGGTGACTTTTTTTTTTTTTGGATGGGCAGTGTAAATAAATGAAGGCACGTCTGTCTGTTTCAGCACCGTGGACAGCGCCTCGTGTGACGTCATCATTTCGCAGGACAAACGCACACCTGCATCTGCACAGTTTACAGCAAACACGTCATAGGACGTGACGTATTCCTGATCTGGGAGCTCCTTCTGGATCACTGTAAACTCTGAAGTCTGATCAGCTTTGTGACATGTAAAAGAGTGAAAGTATAAAGTATTTGAGTAAATATACTTGGTTACTTTCCTCTACTGTCTATAGCTGATTTCCTTGCTATGTTCCATTAACATGTTGTATTGAAATGTTTGTTGTTAATGTACAGTTCTATAAAATACAATTGTATACAATCAGAAAATGTGTTTAAGTAAAGATTCATCTGGACGGTGACATTATCTTAATATTCCAGACAAGAAGAGTCAGACGAGTTTGTATTGTTATCATTCGAGAGCTTCATTTAGTTTTTATACATGACAACATTAAACAAAACGAGATTTTACTGAACACAGGTGTTCATGGACAGTTTCCACAGTCTAAAGGACAGTTTTCAAGTTTCCTGCTGTTCATGCTCATTGTTCATTTTCATATCTGAGGTTCATTACTGTATTTTTCAGCTGGAGATAATACGCTGAGTAAATACATAAAGTTTAGGTGTTATGTTCCTAATAGTCCATTCAGAGCTCAGAATATGCCTTTGCTTGTATAATGTATAATATTAATGCCTTCCTCAGGGTTTGTTTCTGTCCACCGTCATGTGCACACTACACCAAAGAAAGCTGAACTTTTTGCTGCTGCCTCACCAGCGATGGAAATTTACTTATCACACTGAATCCTCTTAAAGTAAGCTGAGTGACACGAGGACTGTGTATCTGTGTGTGTGTGCACGTTGATGTTTGTTCAAACTTTCCATCCACAGTGAGGGTAGTGTTACCAGAGCAGCGGTGGTGCATAAAGGTGTGAGCGGCCAAGAGAGAGTGAGCGAGCGGAGTGAATGCGTGTGAATGGCGGAGCGACAGAGCGGCAGGTTAGTTTAGAAACACCTGTACAGGTGAAGGTTAGAGTGCACGTGGCCCCAGGAGGACGGCATCTCCCGACCACGGTCTGGCAGCCGAACAGGCAAAGGTTCACTTTATTCGGACATTTAACTTGAAATGTTGGAGCTGATGGACGTTCAGTTCGGTTCGTTTATTTCAGCACAGCTCAGGGTCTCTGCAGGACAACATGAAGCTCTCAGCTCTGTTCGTGTGTCTCTGTCTGCTGCCTCAAACACTTGGAGAAGGTAAGAAAGTTCACGTCCACTGCGTGCATAGATAATAGACAGTGAGTATAACAGGGAAGTGAGCTTAAACTTTGTGTTGTTTTATGTTTCTTTGTCCATTCCATCAAGTAAAGTGTGTCATGTTTGTTAGACACAGTCACACCCTGCACGATGCTGACTGTTTCCTGCTTGTTAAGTGTTTCTTTATTAATAATTCTCGGTTTTTAAACGTGTTTTTTGCTTTTAATAATCTTGTTTTGACAGAAGATTTGAAGTTAGAGGTGTTGCTGCTTTTATCAAGTTCTCAGGTGTAAAGGTTGGAAGTAACAGACCTTTTTCACAGCAGCCAATTTGCCATGAGACAGTAGGGTGAACGCAGGTGTTATCAATGATACTAATTAAGGTTCGGTTACATTCAGGTGTGTGTTGCTGTCAGTGGTGCATGTCGGCACAGTGGAAAGTCACTGCTGCAATAAATGGAACTGAGCCTTAACACCTGTGCTGGCCCTTCAAGTGAAAAAGTTCACTTGTAGCTGTGGAGCTGAAGATTGTGGCTCTGGTCGTGTGGGGTGTGGTCCAATAGTTGCTCAGGAAGGTCTCTAACATTTTAATATGACCTGTCAGTAATATGTGGCAGCCATGATAAGAGCTCTTTTTTTCATCCTTTACCAGAGGAGGAAAAAGAGAGACACCATTCAGCTATTCACAACCAGACATTAAAAAAGATCAAATAATGAACAAAAAGTGTGAATATGGACAGTTAACAGACTCTGTACAGTCTGGATGGTCCAGTTGATCCTTTGCTGAAGGAGATAAGGAAGGAAACATGAAGTTACAAAGGACTTTGGCTCCAGCTGAATAGTCTTTTTACACAGGAAGGTTCCTCACTGAGTGAAATGACTGAAGTATTTACGTGACAGCCATGATGAGAGCTGCATGACAGCAAACTTGAACACCTCCGTATGTCAAAGCAACTCCACAATCAACATTCACTCTTCTGCCTTGTATGTTTGTACATTTGTAAACAGTCTGTGTTTGTTCATGAGTGACAGAGACGTGCCCGGTGGGATTTCAGGGTGACTCAGGGACCAACTCCAGTTTTAAGCCAGTGCCTTTGTGAAGTGACAGAATTCACTTAGCGTACATGTTTCTGATGATTGATGAAGGTTGCTGAAGAAGTTACACGTTTGATACTGTAGGTTGAGTGTGTGTGAATTTATACACTCTGCACAGTGTAAATATAAGCTCTGCAGCCTTATAGGAGATGTTTGTGAAACTTGATCAGCTGTTGGTTACAGAGTTGATTGTGACAAATCCACATTTCAATATCAGACAGCTCAACAACATTATAATCCACAGCCTCCTGAATGACCAACGACTGACAGAGTCAAGATTCAACAAGTTTCACAAACATAATTTTTATTTCAGGTGTTTTGTGTCAAAAAGACCCACTGAACCACCGACAGCCTCTGGTCATTATCTCATGTCGGGTAGGCGGGAATTAAGGTGGTAGTGCTTTCTGTGGTCAGGAGGGCTTTATCCAACCCCAATCAACATTAGAAGGGAACAGGGGGAGACTGCTCATCACTACATCATCTAAGTCATGTTTCATCATCTCCAACAGTGGTTTTGTAAAAGCAAACTTCCTGTCATGTTTCGGTGTGATTCTTTCTGTGTCATAGAAAAGTTCACCTCATGTAATATGTCATTTCCTTTTTTCTTCAGCCAAGCAAGTTTAATAGTAAGTCATTCAAGTCGTCCATCTGTCTGTCTGTCTAATGGCTTCTACAGAGTTGTGACCAAAGGGGTCTCCAGATCAGGGCTGGGATGGATACAATAATTTCATGTTATTTTTAGCGTTTTTTAGCTTTCAAACTCTAAATTATTTCTATGTTTTATCATCTCCAACAGTGGTGCCAAACTTTCTCTGGTTCCATCTTCAACAACAAGTTGACTTTATCTAATATATACTTTTTTTCTGCAGGTGATCGGCATCGATTATGGTGATTATGAATAACTTGAAACAGCTCAACAACATTACAGTCTACAGCCTCCTGACTGACCAACGACTGACAGTCTCAACAAAGATTCAAAGAGTTTGACAAACATCGTTTTTACTTCAGAGCTTCACAGCTGCATTTGATTTTTATGTGTTTAAGTTCGTAACTGATTCATTAATATGTATTCTCCATCTATTTCTTTTCATGTGTACTGAAACATTTTTGTTGATTATTTCTGAGGTGTGTTGGACTTTGAGCTGGTCTTGAAGATTTGATTGTAAAGATGTTTCTGGTTCTTCTCTGTTTGTAAATGTAAACGCTGCACTTTGATTCTGGCTTGTATGAATTTATGGTGTCACATTAAATTCAACTGACTGAAATGAAATACAGTTAATCAATAAAAACAAGTTTGTTTTATGATTAATAGTTAAAACAGTCACGTTGTTTTGACATAAAGCTCTTGGATGTTTTGACACAAATAGATTTTCAGCTTGTGGATATGACTCCATCATTAAATCTTTAAATTCTCTGAATTCAAACTCAGTACAATAGTTGAAGGCACCGAGCCCCTAACTTCTGATTTATTTAGTCTTCTGTCATTGAAGTTGGTGCTGTTAAACCAAACTGTCAGCACAAACAAAGCATTCTTTATTTACATTTATTAATCAGTAATAATCACTTGAAATCAACAGGGGCCCGAGTGTAGGAAGAGCTGTCAGCACCATGGACAGCACCACACCTACACTGTGACTCTGTCCATGGTGCTGACAGCTCTTCCTCTGCTGAAGTGGAGGATCATGCCTGGATAACATTCATGTCAGTCCTCGTCATTTAATACGAATAAGGGCTCAAACTTCACAAGTGACTGAACCTCAGAGACAAAATATCTCATTATCACAAGAAAACAAGTTCATCATCGTGTTTCTCCGTATAACACAAGTGAAAAAGATTTGAAAGCACGGCTGTGAACATTTGGTCCACAATTGTTTTGTTCTGTTTTTGTTCTTTAGTTTGTTTTTAGCCAAATGTACAGTGTGTTTCAAAGATGAAATGACCTAAAAATAAACATGAATTGAAAAGAAATATTTCAGAATACATTTATTACCATGTGTCCTATCATCACTGTCATTCTTTGGAGGTAATAACTATCCAATAATCAGTTCATTTAAATAACAAAATATTTGTTCTGTAGCCTACAATGTTCAGTAAGAAAACATATTAATATTAAAATATTACACATTATTTTTATTATTTTCTGATGTTGAGTATCATGAACCTTCACAAGTTAATGTCTGAAAGTGTTAAACATCTTATGAAGACTTAAATCTGATCCCAGAGCTGTAAAAAACTCAGATCTGTGCACAGACACAGACAGGAAATCAGACTGTCCCTCATTAATCCCTCTGAGCATTAAAGCTTCATAAAGTGTGTGTACACAGTTTGGACTGAAACTTACAGAGATCATTTGGTTTTCAGACACTAGAGGGCGCCACACTGCTGAGAATGGAGACTAAAACAACTTTATCACTGAGAGAACTACAACAACATGACAGTCAGAGATCAGAGAAATATTTAGATTTGAATTGTCTCTGATCAGCATGAACCTGTCTGTGCGGCAGTCTTGGAGGCTTCTTATGAGGAGTTCAAAGTATTTTACCTGATACTGTCTCATTAATGATCGGTTAATGATCAGAATTAGTGACAGACAATCATCCGAGGAGCAGTCCTAAAATGTTTCAGCCTCACAGGCTGTATACTCAGTGTGATGAACATTTTCTTAGCCCAGCCCCTGCACATGAGGAGCTTACTCCACCAGACAAGCCAGCAGGAGTTCCTTCTGAAGTGTTTGAATCTGACATGTGTCATGTGACATGTGTGGAAACCCTTGGTTTTCTCCACAGGTCAAGTTATGAATGGCGGAGCTCAATCAGAGCAAAACCAGTTTTTGTGATTGGTGCTGAAGCTGAGAGAGAGAGAGAGAAACTAAATATGAACATCATAAAAACTTTCCCATCAGCCCCTCAATGAGACATCGTATTGACCTCCAGGACCAATTAGACATCTGGGCTCATTGTAACGTAACAAAAACAAGATTCTTATTTTCAGGTGATTACACACCAATGAAAACAGTTATGAATGTTATATTCTGTGAATGAAGCTCCCTAAATCTGACACACTGGACTTTTTCAGTACTTTTTGATGATACTACTTCATGTGTATTTTTACTTTTGATTTCGAATGCAGGCTTTTACATGAAATATTTTTATGATACTGCAAAGTATAAAGTAGCGTAGAGTATTTCTTCCAGCACTACCAATGTAAAATAAGGACTTAATCCTGTTGCTGTGTCATGTATATATGAACACAAAGAAAATGAGCAGGAAGTCATTACTTACCACAGTCCAGACAAAAGTCTCAACTGTCTGACTTTATTCAGTTTATTAAATGAAGCTACTTACGAGCCCTGACACAGGCTTTATGTTCACTGTGTCACAGTTCAACAAAATTATGATTATTGTGCTTTAACAGATTCAGTCTTTAAAATCAGCTGATTGGAGGATTCTTTCAGAATCCAGAGATCAATTTAAAGATTCGTTTTGAAGATCAATGATTGAGTCATGAAACAAATATCCAGCAGCTGAACATTATGAATCATAAAACAAACACAAAATTACTTTTAATAATGTGTTTTTATTGATTCACTGTATTTTATTTCAGTCAACTGAATTTAAAGTCACACCATAAATTCATACAAGCCACAAACAAGTATAAGTATCTAAATTCTGTTATATGGAGATAACCGGATAATAAAACAAGATATTTTCTGAAGTCTTTTGTCTCTGAGGTTCAGTCACTTGTGAAGTTTGAGCCCATATTCTTGTTAAATGACGAGGACTGACCTGAATGTTATCCAGCCACGATCCTCCAGTTCAGCACCATGGACAGCACCACACCCACAGCTGTGACACTGTCCATGGTGCTGACAGCTCTACACTTGTCCCCCTGTTGATTTTAAGTGATTATTACTGATTAATAAATGTAAAAATTTTAAGATTTATTTTAAGATCAATGATGGAGTCATAAAAAAAATATCCACAAGCTGAAAATCTATTTTTGTCAAAACATCCAAGAGCTTTACATCAAAACAATGTGACGTGTTTTAACTATTAATCATAAAACAAACATGAAATTACTTGTTTTTATTGATTAACTGTATTTCATTTCAGTCAGTTGAATTTAATGTGACACCATCAATTCATACAAGCCAGAATCAAAGTGCAGCGTTTACATTTACAAACAGAGAAGAACCAGAAACATCTTCACAATCAAATCTTCACAACCAGCTCAAAGTCCAACACACCTCAGAAATAATCAACAAAAATGTTTCAGTACACATGAAAAGAAATAGATGGAGAATACATATTAATGAATCAGTTACAAACTTAAACACAAAAAAATCAAATGCAGCTGTGAAGCTCTGAAATAAAAACGACGTTTGTCAAACTCCTTGAGTCTTTGTTGAGACTGTCAGTCGTTGGTCAGTCAGGAGGCTGTAGACTGTAATGTTGTTGAGCTGTTTCAAGTTATTCACCACCACCAAAACCACCACTACTACCACCATAATAGATAGAACGATGAACACCACCTGCAGAAAAAAAAGTATTTATTTGATATAGTCAATTTTTCTATGATTGTTGTTGAAGCTGGAACCAGAGAAAGTTTGTCACTTTGGATTGATGAATTCAATCATTAGTCATCAGACATTTTGAGAATGGATTAATCAATTCGACAACTAATTGTTTCAGAGTGTTACTGAATGACTCAGCTGCTAGTATGAGTGATCAGCTAGTTGGAGTCTGAACCCTTTTAAGAAGCTACAAACCAGATGATGACAGCCAAAAATAAATCATGTTCTGATGTTTGTGAATATTTTGGTCACAAACATTTTCACGAGGATTCAATCATTTCAAGAATCACGCTGAAACATGACACGAAGTTTACGTTTACAAATCCACTGTTGGAGATACTAAAACATTGAAATAACAGACCTGCTCTGTATGGAAAGTGTCATGAGATAACTTTTGTTATGATATGGCGGTATATAAATGAAATAAAATTTTATTGAATTGCATTCGCTCCCCTCAGAGAGACAGTCTTTTTTGACACAAAATCTGTGAAATAAAAACGATGTTTGTGAAACTTGTTGAATCTTTGTTAAGACCCTGACAGTCGTTGGTCATTCAGGAGGCTGTAGATTGTACACACACACACACACACACACACACACACACACACACACACACACACACACACACACACACACACACACACACACACACACACACACACACAATACACAGATAAACACATATCAATCATATGAAGTGAGTGATGTACCTTAAACAATGTTCTTCTCATTAGTTTCTGCAGAAACAAAAGAAAAATATAGAAATGATTTTGGTGGCTCAGACAAATAGACTTGCTCCTTCTAAAAATGATTTTTAAATTTGTTCATCTTTCTTATGAGCTTGATTTTTTTATCAAACGTGCATTGAGTCATGTACCTCCTTTGATGTCTGACTTCAGACTGAATCCTGAAGAAACTGAAAGAAAAATGTATATTACATTAAGTACATTTTTCTTGCTCCCTCGCAAAAAGATTTGAATGTTTGTATCATCTTTCAAAAGTCTGTTTTCAAAGTGGAGATGAACTGAAAAGTTGTCTGAATGGTTTTAGTCGCCCAAACACAAACACTGAAGAAACATTCAAGATGAAACTGTCTCATATTGAACTGTGGATCTGTCAGAATCCACTCTGTAAGTCTAACAGAGAACACAGAACAATAAATATTACATGACTTGACTTTTTATTCGAGTGTGAATGTCAGTCCAAGATATCTAAAAGGGAACTTGTGTCATTATGTACCAGCCAACAGTGGACTGCTGTCATTTTATACAATAATCCAATAAATAAAATTCCTATGAATATAGATTGAGCACACAGTTACATTATACTATTATAGTTTTATTATATAGTACATCATATATTAGGGGAGAAAATTTGGGGGGGAACAAATTTAAGGTAAAGAAAGGAATTGAATGGTCAGCAGTAATACCCTTTCTATGGCCTAATTTCATGCTGGTTGTTAAAAACGACGTGTGTGAAGTGGGTCGTTGATATTCTTTGTTACAGCCAGCAGAGGCGCTGCTGAGCAGGGACTTAAACACCACAACAAATAAACACATTATATCAATCATGTGAACTGAGTGACATACCTTTAACGTTCTCCTCTGTCTTCTCAGGAGTTTCTGCAGAAACAAAAGAAAAGTTTAGATTAGATAAAGTCACTTTTCTATGACCCAGACATGATTTTGGTGGCTCAGACAAATAGACTTGCTCCCTCCCAAAAAGATTTATGTTCGTATCATCATTAAATGTCAGTTCAAGATATGTAAAAGGGAACTTGTGAAGAATCACACCAAAACATGACAGGAATTTGGGTGATTGGGGTTGAATAAAGCTTTCCTGACCATAGAAACAGCCATATCACCTCTTTGGGGGCCCAGCGCTCCCACACACACACACTTATCCAACCAAGCTTGATTTCTGTCTTAGCCATATTTTGGCTAAACTGAGTGTTGAAGTGTATAATAATGCAATCTCCTTGTAAAACATATGATCTCTCCATGCGATGTCTTGGAATGTTGTGTTACCTCACGACCGTTGCGCTCTTCCAATGAACGACGCCTGGCCCTGTCACCTGTTCTTTCAACGCAATCCAAACTTTTCTCGTCTGTTGTTCCCCGTTGGTGGAACGCACTAACAGTTCCTACCAGATCAGGGGCGTCCCTCTCTACCTTTAAAAGACTCCTGAAGACCTCCAGCTCTTCAGAGAGGACCTCCTCTCCAACAACTAGACATGCTAAATCTATCCCTTTAAGAACAGCACTTACTGCTGCACTAACACTTTCTTAACACACTGTACCTTGAATGTTTCCCTTCTCTGTAAGTTGCTTTGGATAACAAAGCCATTATTCTGCATCAACAGAAAAACTGCGACAACCCCCCCAAGTTCCACAAAGACGGACAGACACACCAGATAAACCTACGGTATCAAATATATGACTTGAGTGACGTACCATTAAACTTGCTTGGCTTCAGAAAATAACCTGAAAAAAACCAAAAGAAAATGATATACTACATGAAGTGAACTTTTCTATGACACAGAAAGAATCACACAGAAACATGACAGGAAGTTTGCTTTTACAAAACCACAGTTGGAGATAATAAAACATGACTTGGATGATAGCATCTCCGCTACGAGTGGGAGCTATGCATAGGATAGTGATAGATAAATGTGACAGATGTGCTGTATTGAAGGTCTATTCTTGTTGTCATGTTGTGGTGTTTCTCTGTATCTTTGTATCTATGTATGTATGTCTGAGGCTCTGTACAGACTGCGGTATCAAATTTCCTTGTAAGAACAATAAGGTATCTATCTATGTATTGATGAGTTACCTCCCCCATTCACTGAAAAGACTTGGTAAAGGCCAGTAATGATGTCTGTATAACTTTGTTTGATCTTTGTCTTTATTAGTAATAGTAGTACATTGTACGCACTCATTAGCTTGGTTACACACACACACACACACACAAGTCACGTTTGATACTTTAGGTTGAGTTACGTACGCAATAACTTAGGTAGCTTCACATGACCTGAAGAAAACAAAAGAAAATTATATATTACATGAGGTGAACTTTTTTTGACACAAAATCTATGAAATAAAAATGATGTTTGTGAAATTTTGTTCAGACTGTCAGTAGATGGTCATTCAGGAGTCTGTAGATTGTACACAGCCTCCTGAATAAACACACACACACACGCACACACTAGATAAACACATTATATCAACCATGTCAGTTGAGTGACATACCTTTAACGTTCTCCTTTAAAAGTATATATTAGATAAAGTCACTTTTCTATGACCCAGACATGATTTTGGTGGCTCAGACAAATAGACTTGCTCCCTCCCAAAAAGATTTTTATGATCGTATCATCATTAAATGTCAGTTCAAGATATGTAAAAGGGAACTTGTGTCATTATGTACCAGCCAACAGTGGACTGCTATCATTTTATACAAGAGTGGACCTCAAATAAAATTCCTATGAATATAGATTGAGCACACAGTTACGTTATACGATTAAAGTTTTATTATATAGTGCATCATATAGTAGGGGAGGAGAGTTTTGGGGGGAGCAAATTTAAGGTAAAGAAAGGCCATAGAAAGGGGCTTCCTGCTGCATTCTATTCCTAATTTCATGCTGGTTGAGTTTGTTAAAAACGACGTGTGTGAAGTGGGTCATTGATATTCTTTGTTACAGCCAGCAGAGGCGCTGCTGCTTAAAATAAATTAAAAAAACCAAACATCACCAGAGTATTTTAGACATGATTTTAGGATGATTCAAAGCTAAAAATTGTGCCCTGTTAGCTTTAAAGTCCTCTGTTGGTGAATGTGTTACAAAGCCAAAGTGCACACTTAGATAGTTTGGTAAGTGTGCACGCACACACACAATCACACAAATCTACACCATCAAACATGCATTGAGTGACGTACTTGGGATGCATGCGTCCAGACTGAATCCTGAAGAAACTAAAAGAAAATGTATATTACATGAAGTCAGCCTTTCTTGCTCCCTTCCAAAAAGGTTTGAATGTTTGTATCATCTTCCAAAAGTCTGTTTTCTGAAGAAACATTCAAGCTGCAACTGTTGTTGAAGGTGGAACCAGAAAAAGTTTGTCACTTTGGATTGATGAATTCAATAATTATTCATCAGGCATTTTGAGAATGGAATAATCAATTCAAGTGTGTTACTGAATTATTGAGCTGCTAGTATGAATAATAACTAGTTGGAGTCCAAACCCTTTTAAGAAGCTACAAACCAGATGATGACCACAGCGGACCTTTAAAAACCTTTGAAAAGGTTCTTTGTGATGAACAGTTTGAGAGAGTGAAAAATAGAAATGAGATGAATGATAAAGAGAAAGGACAATAAAACAACAAAAACAATAAAAGTAACAGAGTTCAGAAATGTGTCGAGAGCTCGACAAAGATGTTGAGTTACAGAGAGATAAGACAAAAAAGCTGGACACAAAATCTGTGAAGTAAAAACGATGTTTGTGAAACTCTTTGAATCTTTGTTGAGACTCTGTCAGTCGATGGTCATTCAGGAGGCTGGAGATGGTAGCTGAAGTTTCACAAACATCACCTACAAACCTTCAGTATCAAACATGTGAGTTAAATGACATACCTGAAAAGATTCCTGATCGTTGGGTCATATCTGCAGAAATTAAATGAAAAGTATTTATTACATAAAGTTAACTTTTATGTGACACAGAAATGATTTTGGTGGCTCCGACAATAGATTTGCTCCCTCCTGGTAATGGGACACAAATCTCTGTCTTCTGCATGAACGCAGAATGAGCTACGTTGACACCCAAACAACCTGAACTTTCACCTTGCTACAAACACAAAAAACACAAGCCTAATCCCAACCTTGAAACTAACATCAAACGTAAAACTAAACTGCATGAAATAAGGTCACTGCTTTGCTCACTATCACACAGTTTGGACAAAAACTTGCTGGTTCTCACAAAATGTAACTGATACAGCACACACATACTTCACAGGACATGTTAAGATAGTTACATTTCCTGATTAATTGTGTTTTTTTCTTTGCAGGAAGCAATTTAAAGTTTTATTCAGGACAATCCAAACTTGTTGATCCTAATGTGAGTGTAAATACCAACAGAACGCTTCATGAGAAGATAAAACAACTGTCAAGACTCTAAACATGAGAAACATGGAAAGAATTTCTTGTCTGCTCATCATGAATATGTTCATACAAGACATGATTTAAACTTACCTTTCTTGTGTTTTTTGTAGAACCACAGAAGAACAGCAAAAACGATGGCAAAAAAAAGGGGGATAGAAATACCAACAGAAAGCCACACAGACAAGTCTGAAACAGAAGAGAAAAGGTTCCTGTCACACTCAGAATGTAAGTGCAGATCATAAAGAGCAGATTGAACATCAGAGCTGACACAAAGAAGAACTAAAGGTGTTCCTGCTCCTGAAATCTGAACTTGTTTGCAGATAAAAACACCACTGGGATGAATCTCAGCAGGAACAGTGATGTTAGCTCTGATCTTACAGACACTTTCCTCCTGCTCGGCTGCACAGCTGAGAGCTTTGGTTGTGGTTTTGGTCGCAGTAGTGAGGAGGGTGATGTTGTAGCATCGTCCTGTTTCTGAGACGTGCTGCTCATCAGCAGGAAGAAGGTTTGAATCCCCGTCCTCCACCTCCACTTCAGGCTGTTTATAGGCTGTTTTATATAATATTAGAAATACTTTTGCTATTTTACATACGTTAATTTGTTGTTAAACTGTTTCCTTCTTTTCCCTTGCAGCATTAAAGTGTGAAATTAACTGATTAACTGTCATTAAAGGATCAAGCTGTGACAGTAATTTCTGAATCTCTTCCTGTGTTTGTGTGAAATATTTATTGAATCAGACTAACTGGTTAGTATTAACTGGTTGCCAGGCAATATTCTATATATTGCCAGACCACACTCACCTTCTTATCTCTGTACACGAGCACAGTCTTTATTCCAGTCTGCACCGCTCTGAGCTCATTCACTTTGAGTTAGTATGAACACATTCAAATGTTTGAAAAATAAAAAAATATATATATACACATACACAAACACACACACACACCACTCACTGCTAATATACACTTGGCAGCTAGTAGAAATCGTATGGTTGATGTTCTTCTGCGTGGCTACACAGTAGAAGTGGCCACTCTTGGTCACAGTCGTGTTGACAGTAATGTATACAAGACCTCCTCTGTATGTGGTCTCTGAATCCCAAGCAGGAAGGACGTTTCCAGCTCTGTCCTGCCAATGTACTTCAAGATCTGGAATCCCATGAGCTTTACACTGCAGCAGAGCCCAGTTATCTGTTTCATGAAATATCTTGACAGACGGCTTTGGAGCTGCACCTGTGAATGAAATATAAACAACAGATGATGAAGGACAATTAGAGCATTAAAATTTACCAGGATATGTCCTTTAACATCCACAGAAAGCACCTACGCAACATCTCAAAAACTCAGGCACATCCTGTCTCAAACAGATGCAGGAGAACTAGTCAGTGCATTTGTTACTTCTAGACTGGATTACTGCAGCTGTTATCAGGCTGCCCCACTGAGTCTGTCAGGACTTTACAGTTGATCCAGAACGCTGCAGCATGTGTGTTGATACATGCTCTGAGCTCATTCACTTTGTGTTCAATCTGAACGGAAATGTTTGAAAAATAAAAATACGCAACTCACCATCAATATACATGCCGATGTCAGCAAAATTAATGTAGCTGCTGTTGTTTTCCTGGACTACACAGAGGAAGTGGCCGGTCTTTGTCACAGTCGTGCTGAGAGTAATGTTTTCACGGCCTGATTGTTCTACGACCCGATGCTGCTCAGCAGGAAGGATGTTTCCAGCGCTGTCCTGCCACTTCACTTCAAGTTGTGGAGGGCCATTAGTTTCACACTGCAGACGTGCCCATATATTTGTTGCACCTGTGAACAAAGTATAAACAACAAATGACGAAGGACAATTACAGCATTAAAAATCTAATATTGAGACTTTCCTTTTCGTCTGTACTCTCATGGTCGGCCGCTGGCATAATCGCTCTGTGTGGTTGTTTAGGTCCCCAACTACTAGGGTGGGGGCACACATAACTTGGACTTGGATGTTGCTCGCTCCTCACTTTATACGGTGTTAAGTTGACGGACTCGCTGAGGGGCTGCCAACACTCACACAATGACCATGAAACTCACGCAATTTACCCTTTTCATATGCTTTCATGCATGTACTACTCTGTCTGTAGTACATTAGTGCAAACAGCTTCATTCAGCAGCTCTTGTGGCAGCAGCACAGTATCTCTACCTCCCCTCTGGCACCGTGACTTACTGTGTGTAGCAACCAATAATGTAATAAAGTAAATAATTTAATACCTGCCGATAACGTAATAACTTTGGTCATTTTGAATGTAATAAAACCAATAATGTAATAACTTAGTAATAACTGGACCGATTAGACTTTTTCATCTAATACTGAGCAAACACATGTAGGTCACATGACCACTGTTCTCTTCCTGAATTCTAGCACATTCCACTAAGTGATCTAACTACCATATACACTTCACAGTAATGAATTAAAAAATATTCCTCCATACAGGAAATTATGAATTTACATGTCTAAGCAAATAAACAATAGTCTAAATAAAGATTTTGTACAACAAATAATTCTCAAATTGGCTCTTACAATCATAATTAAGGAGAGAGAATAACGCAATAACCAGCCAATAATGTGCGAACTTATTACATTATTTGCAAAATGTTATTACGTTACTGGCGTTATTGGACTTATTAGTGGTCGCTACACTGTGGTTACAGGACCACTGAAATTTAATAATCTCAATAAAATCATGAATGTAGCCTGATTATTCCTCAATGCTTGTATTATGAACATAAACACTCTTAAACACATACACAGAAAAAAATACAAACATTTCACCAATAATCTCTTTCAACTTTCCAACTTTCAACCCGTTCTCCACAGCTCTCAATACTGAACATTCTGACTTTCTTTTATACACATTCCCATTGTCACACAGACAGAGGACTCGTCCCTGTACTTGTCTTTTTATAAGATCAATCTCAGTTTGTTCATGTCAGTGATGAATCGTCCATGCACACTAGTAGAGTCAGTCACGGAGTTCCACAAGGTTCTGTACTTGGACCACTTCTATTCAGCTTATATATGTTTCCTTTAGGGAAGATTATTAGGAATCCATTAACTTTCATTGTTATGCAGATGACACCCAATTAAATTTATCGATCAAGCCAAATTAAACTAATTAAGTCGAGCCTGCTGCTGTGGACCTGCTTGATGTCCACTGCAAATACAACTGTCATTATTACTACTACTTGAAATATCACTCACCATTCCTATGCACATAGATCTCAGCAGAAATCACAGGATCGATGCGCTTCTGCATGATTCTACAGGGGAAGCGGTCGGTCACAGTCGTGTCGAGAGTGATGTTTACACGATATCCATCTAGGGTCTGATGCTTGTCGACAGGAAGTGGTTTTCCAGCGCTGTCCTTCTGTGTTACTTCAAAATCTCTAACGCCTTCAGCCTTACACTGTCGTCGTGCCCAGTCAACTGTGACAGACAGATTTGGATCTGCAACTGTGAACATATATATATATATATATATATAGTATACACCTTTCAGTATCTCAACACATACAATAAAAGTGCTACAAACTGCAGCCTCCACAATGACAATCTGATTGAATCCACATCTCTCTGAAACAGCTTTTAGCTATGTGCACCTAATAAACTTGAAATGAGTGTATGCAGCCTGTAATGTGTTTTTTATTGTGGGACTCTTAAAGCAGTCACATCAGTAAATGAGCAGACAAGTGTTTAATGAAAGCACTCACCAACAACAAGCGTGA
This sequence comes from Sciaenops ocellatus, assembly GCA_033000465.1. Taxonomy (NCBI): domain Eukaryota; kingdom Metazoa; phylum Chordata; class Actinopteri; family Sciaenidae; genus Sciaenops; species Sciaenops ocellatus. The sequence goes on along the minus strand of CP136884.1, from coordinate 30,382,555 downwards.
TGGTGACGGTTCTGATCGACTCAAGACGTGGAAAATCACAGGTGTAGTTTCCGCTGTCAACCTTCCTTATCCTGCTGATCTTTATGGAGGCGTTGCCGTGTTTCAGTTCATCTTGAAAATGTGAGACGCGACCTTTGAACCACTCATCTTGAGCTGCACGGCTGTTATTGCGATGGATGCCTGCATCATACACAAACACCTCCTTCTGTCCTTTCTTCCACTCAAACAGCTCAGACTCAATGCTGCTGTTGAGGGAACAGGGTAAAATAACATCACTGCCTTCTTCCACGACCACTGTCTCTGAAAGATAAAAACATGTATTAATCAGTACGTTTACATGCAGAGTCATTCAGTCTGCAGACTCTCTGCATTAGTTCTGTGTTGTTGACTGTGGAGCTGCTTTGACATACGGAGGTGTTCAAGTTTGCTGTCATGCAGCTCTCATCATGGCTGTCACGTAAATACTTCAGTCATTTCACTCAGTGAGGAACCTTCCTGTGTAAAAAGACTATTCAGCTGGAGCCAAAGTCCTCAGCTGAGAGTCTGCATCACACTTTTTGCTTATGAGCTGCTGTTTTTTAATGTCTGGTTTGTTGTTAGCACACTGTGGGACGGCAGTATCTCTTTTCCTTTGGTAAAGGATGGTCCAGTGTCTCCTCCACTAAATGAAATACGACAGGAAGCCTTGAAGCATGTTTCCTTCAGTGTTGAAACATGTTTCCTTATTTCGAACAGCTCTGATCATGCATGCCACATGGAAATACTCAGTTAGTGAGTGTTAGTGTTCAGCCTGAACACATTCAAATGTTTAAAATGATATGAAGATTAAAATACCACTCACCATTCAAGCGCACATAGGTCGCATCAGAAATCCTATGGCTAATGTTCATCTGCGTGGCTACACAGCGGAAGCTGCCGGTCTTAGTCACAGTCCTTTTAACAGTAACATATTTATGACCTCCTCTTTCTGAGATACTAAGCTCCCTATAAGGAAGGCTTAATCCACAAAAGGATGGATAATTTCTATCACTGTCCTGCCACTTTATTTCAGGTCTTGGATCACCATGAGCTTCACACTGCAGCAGAGCTGAGGTCTCTGTTTCATCAAGTATCTTCACAGACGGCTTTGGAGCTGCACCTGTGAATAAAATATAAATAACAGATGATGAAGGACAATTAGAGCATTAAAAATGTAATATTGAGATGTTTCCTCTGCTTGTATATCTGGTTTACAGTGTGAAGAGAAAACGCCTCAGTTCCATATTCCAGCACTGTTTGACAGGACATGATATTTCAAACATTTGAACTTCTTCTAATCTGACTCACATTCTGACTCAGATCATGGCAGACACACACATACAGTCAATGTATGATCAAACTGTTGAGATTAAATATAAAAATTGTGTTATAGAAGTCGATCTGTCATTGAGTCTTAATTGTGTTTGTAGGAGCCATGAAGGCATATATGGTGTGGATATAATTTTGTAGTTGATATTTGAGTAAGTTTGGTTGTTTATATTTTGTTTTTGTTTATTTTGATATCACAGTAACTGGGTCACGGGAATATGGGCGGTAACATTTAATTAATATTCACCCGTGCATCGACACAGATGGGGGAAGTTACACAGAGAGAGGGTGAGTGACTGGGAGGCCGTATTTTTTGTTGACCGCTGTTTTTTGCTTTTGATCGCTGTGATTGATTTTTTCCATACTTTAAGCACGTTATAAAAAGTTGTTTTTTCTTCTTTAATAAAATCCTTAAACGCATATTTTTGATCTCAGCGAATATTTTGTTAGTACAGCGTGTCGGACAAATAGCAAACACCCCACGCTTAGCCTCTCAGCGACTGCTTTGTTTCTTAGTCGCTACAGTGTTAATGAGAAAAACTAGTCGCCACACGTTGGAAACCTCCAGTTTGGGTTTTGACATATATGGACATTGTTTATTTGGAGTTGTCAACAGCTAGGGTCCACGGAGCTAAAGAGTCAGCAATAGAGGCTTGGCTTTCGCTTTTATCAACCCTCCGTGGCTGTCAGGTGTAATATGTGACTGAGATCTGAAGCTCTGGATCCAGGGGATGGGTGGGTTATATCTGGGGTTGTGTTTTTGTGTATTTATTTACTTTTGTTATTTTTATTCTATTTGGCTATTCATATATGTCTGTAAATATGCATTTGTATAGGTATGTATGTAAATGTATATTTTATGCTCTATTTTTGTAAATCACATATGCCTGTCTATATATATATATATATATATATATATATATATATATTTTTTTTTTTTTTTTTTTTTTTTTCTGTTGAAATAAAATAAAAAATTGATCACAAAAAAAAAATGTGTTAATGAGAAATAATTTCTATAAATTTTAGCTATGTGCACTTAAACTGGATTTGAGTGCATGTAGCCTGTAATGTGTTTTTTACTGGGACTGAAAATAATGTGGGAATTAAACAATTAGTACAATTTCTGTCCACTGTCTTCATAAAAATTGTTGAAATTTTTTTTTCCTTCTAAGTATAAACGTCTCCACCTTTAACTGATGAGCGGTGTAACACGACAGTCAGATCAACACAGACAGGTTTTTACAGATTATGTTTTTTTAAAATGACTCTTTGGCCTGTGGAGCCAATAACAGTCATTTTATTGGCTGAACCACATGTGTGAGATGTCTGATGTGACGTCATCCAAATCAGGACTCACCTGTGATGTTTTCACCTGTTCTGTCTTTTAACTCACCACCTAAAAAGGAAAAACAAAACATGTCAGAGTTCTTGTAAAATATCAACTTGACAGACGTGTAAAACTGTAGAAAAAATCTGAGAGTGCACATTCAGATTTCATCGACTACAGACTGATGACATTTCATTGTGCAGAGTGACATAATGGGCAATGTGTCACTAATATCAGGCGTGTTTGATACAGAGGGAATCAGTCCAGATGTGGCTGCAGCTCTGTGGTGTCGAGGCTCTGCCAGATTTTTATTCTGACTACTTGACTAAAGTCCATGTGGGACTCACCAACAAAAAGCGTAATGTAGACCGTCCGACGTGGATGAAGACGTGGAAAAACACAGGCGTAGTCTCCGCTGTCAACCTTCCTTATCCTGTTGATCTTTATGGAGGCGTTGCCGTTTCCCAGTTCATCTTTAAAATGTGAGACGCGACCTTCGAACTGCTCATCTTGACCTGCATGGCTGTTATTGCGATGGATGCCTGCATCATACACAAACACCTCCTTCTGTCCTTTCTTCCATTCAAACACCTCATACCAAATGTTGTCGTCGAGGGAACAGGGTAAAATAACATCACTGCCTTCTTCCACGTACATGAGACCTGAAAGATAAAAACATGTATTAATCAGTATCTTTACATGCAGAGTCATTCAGTGAAGACAGACACATGGAAGTTTTAACATCAACTTATGATAGAACAACTAACTTTGTTTAGCACACTGTCCTCAGCTAATCCTCTGAGCTGCCCTACAGATCAGCTGGACCAGACCAGACTGGAGTCTGTTAACAGATTCTTCTTCAACAATCACGTGGGTGACAACGGAGTAACCGGGAGGGGAGTGATTGGGAGGAACGGTCTGCCTGATCCGAACCCGAGCGGTGCTGGAGTGAGCGAAGGAGTTCAAGTGTCTCAGGGTCTTGTTCATAAGTGAAAATGGAGTGGGAGATGGACCGGTGGTTTGGTGCGGCGTCTGCAGTACTGCGGACATTGCATCATCACCTATGGTCATGAGCTTTGGGTAGTGACTGATACAAACCTTAGACCTTACAAGCCTTAGAGACAGGGTGAGGAGGCCGGACATCCGAGGGGAGCTCGGAGTAGAGCTGCTGCTCCTTCACATGGAAGGGAGCCAGCTGAGGTGGTTCAGGCATCTGATTAGGATGCCCCCCTGGGCGCCTCCCTTTGGAGGTGTTCCAGGCACGTCCAACTGGGAGGAGACCCCGGGGCAGACACAGAACCTGCTGGAGGGACTACATAGCTCATCTAGCCTGGGAGCACCTCAGGATCCTCCAGGAGGAGCTGGACTCTGTTGCTGGGGAGAAGAACATCTGGAGTGCCCTGCTAAACCTGCTGCCACCTCGACCAGACCCCGGATAAGCTGAAGAGAATGGATGGATGGATCGATGCCAGCACGTTCTTTCAGAGTGGTAAACCCACAGTCACCTTCTTATCTCTGTACATGAGCACAGTCTTTATTCCAATCTGCACCGCTCTGAGCTCATTCACTTTGAGTTCACATTAAAATGAAAACACATTTATAATCAAAGTTATTTGAAGATTAAGATACCACTTACTGTGGACAGTCACGTAGATCTCAGCAGAAATTGTGTAGTTGATGTTCCTCTGCGTGGCTACACAGCGGAAGTGATCAGTCTTGATCACAAATGTGTTGACAGTAATGTATAAAAGACCTCCTCTTTCTGAGACCTGTGACTCCTCAGCAGGAAGGACGTTTCCAGCGCTGTCCTGCCAATGTACTTCAAGACCTGGAGCGCCGGAAACTTCACACTGCAGCAGAGCGCAGTGCTTTCTTTCATACTTTATCTTAACAGACAGCTGTGGAACTGTGAATAAAATGTAAGGACAGATGATGAAGGACAATTACAGCATTAAAAATGTAATATTGAGACTTTTACTCTGCTTGGATATATGTCAGACCCTGACTCATTCCTTATCTCCTTCAGCAAAGGATCAGCTGGACCATCCAGACTGTACAGAGTCTGTTAACTGTCCATATTCACACTTTTTGTTCATTATTTGATCTTTTTTAATGTCTGGTTGTGAATAGCTGAATGGTGTCTCTCTTTTTCCTCCTCTGGTAAAGGATGAAAAAAAGAGCTCTTATCATGGCTGCCACATATTACTGACAGGTCATATTAAAATGTTAGAGACCTTCCTGAGCAACTATTGGACCACACCCCACACGACCAGAGCCACAATCTTCAGCTCCACAGCTACAAGTGAACTTTTTCACTTGAAGGGCCAGCACAGGTGTTAAGGCTCAGTTCCATTTATTGCAGCAGTGACTTTCCACTGTGCCGACATGCACCACTGACAGCAACACACACCTGAATGTAACCAAACCTTAATTAGTATCATTGATAACACCTGCGTTCACCCTACTATCTCATGTCAAATTGGCTGCTGTGAAAAAGGTCTGTTACTTCCAACCTTTACACCTGAGAACTTGATAAAAGCAGCAACACCTCTAACTTCAAATCTTCTGTCAAAACAAGATTATTAAAAGCAAAAAACACGTTTAAAAACTGAGAATTATTAATAAAGAAACACTTAACAAGCAGGAAACAGTCAGCATCGTGCAGGGTGTGACTGTGTCTAACAAACATGACACACTTTACTTGATGGAATGGACACAGAAACATGAAACAACACAAAGTTTAAGCTCACTTCCCTGTTATACTCACTGTCTATTATCTATGCACGCAGTGGACGTGAACTTTCTTACCTTCTCCAAGTGTTTGAGGCAGCAGACAGAGACACACGAACAGAGCTGAGAGCTTCATGTTGTCCTGCAGAGACCCTGAGCTGTGCTGAAATAAACCAACTGAACTGAACGTTCATCAGCTCCAACATTTCAAGTTAAATGTCCGAATAAAGTGAACCTTTGCCTGTTTGGCTGCCAGACCGTGGTCGGGAGATGCCGTCCTCCTGGGGCCACATGCCCTCTAACCTTCACCTGTACAGGTGTTTCTAAACTAACCTGCCGCTCTGTCGCTCCGTCACACGCATTCACTCCGCTCGCTCACTCTCTCTTGGCCGCTCACACCTTTATGCACCACCGCTGCTCTGGTAACACTACCCTCACTGTGGATGGAAAGTTTGAACAAGCATCAACGTGCACACACACAGATACACAGTCCTTGTGTCACTCAGCTCACTTTAAGAGGATTCAGTGTGATTTTAGCAGATCTTTGGTGTGGTGTGCACATCATGTTACATTGAAGGACGCTGTCCACGGTGCTGCTCAAACACACTCAGACACCTCTCAGTTATTTTCTGGACAGTTTGGAGCAGAAGTCATGACTCAGTCTGCTCGACCTCAGCTCTGTGCTGCGACTTGCATTCATTTTCTACAGCCTGATTTTACATTTTAATAATACAAAGTGTTTCTCTGAATATATCAGCCGGTTTAATGTGTGGATATTTAGACAGTGAGTACTAACTTTTTTATTCATAATCATGTCATCCAGTCTGAAATGTTTCCATGTTTCATGTTATTCAGAGCTGAAGCTGCCCTGAGGCTCAGAGGTTAAAGGTCAACCATGAAGAACAACACCTGCTTCAAGTCCAGCCGAAGACTGAACTCACAGAAACATCAAAACCAGTTTTATTATTTATAATATTTATTTATAAGCTTTGTATAGAAAATGCATCATCAGTTAACCAATAAACAAACATGACCCATCAGGGAACAATTCAAATATCACAGTAAACACTCAGTGTCCAGTTTATTAAGCACACATAGCTAAAACTGAAGCAGTCTAACACATCAGTGGTGCAGTAAGTCCTTCCTTCATGAAGCTTCTAATGTTCAGTTTGTGTTAAAACTGCTTTAGAGGGATGATTCTGTTGTTTTATTGATTCATTCATAGTTCATTGATAAACATGGAGTGGACACCAAAATGATCTTAAAGTTCTTAAACACACAAACTGAACTGCAGGACGTCGTGTTACACTGAATAAACTGAATAAACTGGACACTGAATAAACAGTACCTGACAGATGATACATGATTGTCCCAAATAATGACAACACAAATATATATTGTGATATCTGAGGCTCAAAGTCATCAGAGCAAAAAAAAAGAACAAATAAAAGCCTGAGGTGGCTCTCAACCAAGCATCTGGTATTTACATCGTGTGTCACAGGTAGAGTCACTCTCGCTATCAAGCGCCCCTCAGAGGGTTACCTGAAATGAACAGTCACTGACCAGGTGCACAGACCAAATAAGGACATCCCTGTACTCTCATTACTGAGGCCAGGTGCAGGGTGAACATCGTGCCAGCACACTCGCATAATTATCAGTTACATTTCATAATATCTCTCAACATGATTAAAAAAATAATAATTCATAAGCTTCTTCTAGAAATAAACTCTCCTCCACATTATATTTCATTTTAGCTGCAAAATATTCACATTTCCAGTGTAACAGAAGTCTCTGAACACATTTTAAAAAGTCACTTTAATCTCAACTTTAGTTTAATCTGGTCCCATTTTAACTTGGTCCATTTGAATTCTTCTCTTTGTTACTTTTAGCATTTTATTTTCATTCTCTCTTCCATCATTCTTTGTTTCTGACTCATTATTTATCACATTTGTTTCTTAGTACCTCTGTCTAATTTGTCAGCAGTATAATGTCCTCAACAAGACACACATGCAGTTTGTATGTTTATGTCAAATTTAGATGCATAAGATAATGAGAACATAAAAATTAAAAAAGACTCTAAATTCATTCTAAAATCCAAAGGTGTGACCTCTCATCAAGCGGTTCCAGCCCCCACATACCCTGAAAATGATAAACAGTTATTGAAAATGAGTGAAAGATTTGTGAAAGATTGTTCTCTTCTGTTGTCACCTTGTTAACTCTAATCTGTCTCTGTGTAACTGACCATTGTCTCATCCCTGTCACTGGACAGTTAGTGAGTATGACATGACGTCCAAACACGTCTGATATGTGTTCAGAACAGACAGACTCTCACGCAAAGTGAAAATCTTACTGTCCTAAGTCATTTCTATTCAAATTTTAAACAATTTACAGAAAATAAGCAAAAGAATAAAAGGAAATGTGAAGTAATGTGTATTTCTATCCACTAATGTTTTTAATTTAATGTTTTTAAGGTGGATATTTTCGCTCTCTGGTGGTTTATCTGACCCCAAACCTGAAGGAAAACAAAGTTTTATTCAAGACAATCCAAACTTGTTGATCCTAATCTGAGTGTAAATACCAACAGAACGCTTCATGAGAAGATAAAACAACTGTCAAGACTCTAAACATGAGAAACATGGAAAGAATTTGTTGTCTGCTCGTCATGAATATGTTCTTATAGACAGTATTTGAACTTACAATTGTTTGGATTCTATTTGGAGCAACACTTGTAGAGCACAACTCCAACAACAACAATCAAAAGAATGCCAAGAACTGCAGCAACAATCCATCCAGTGTTGTCTGACTGTGGTTTGTCCTCTGAAACAGAAGAGAAACAGTTCATGTCACACTCAGAATGTAAGTGCAGATCATAAAGAGCAGATTGAACATCAGAGCTGACACAAAGAAGAACTAAAGGTGTTCCTGCTCCTGAAATCTGAACTTGTTTGCAGATAAAAACACCACTGGGATGAATCTCAGCAGGAACAGTGATGTTAGCTCTGATCTTACAGACACTTTCCTCCTGCTCGGCTGCACAGCTGAGAGCTTTGGTTGTGGCTTTGGTCGCAGTAGTGAGGAGGGTGATGTTGTAGCATTGTCCTGTTTCTGAGACGTGCTGCTCATCAGCAGGAAGAAGGTTTGAATCCCCGTCCTCCACCTCCACTTCAGGCTGTTTACATGTGACTTGTGCTAAACTCCTGCTGTGCCTGAGATCTGCAAATGTGTGTGACAATCTGTGTACAGCCGAGGTTCTCTACACGCTGAGCCGAGGCTGTGACGGACTCTGGATCACGTTCTGTCATCACATCTTTATTTTATGATGCTTGTTGTTACAGCTCGTATTCATGAGCTTTGTTAAAGGAAGATATTACACATGCAGCTACACATGCAGCTCAGCTAGATTCATGTTTCACTGAGTGAGTATTGTATAGGAGTATTTCTGTTTGATGATAGTTCATATTTCTACTTCACATTCCAGAGGGAATATTGGACTTTTTACTCCACAACATTTAGCACATATTATTACTACTTACTTTGATTTTACATACAAAACATATGATACTTTTTGTTACTTAAATTACATGTAGTGAATTTGATTTAACCACAAGGGGGAGTGAGCTATCTTTGTGTTTACTCATTACAGGTGGGCATCAGGTGTTTTAATTAACACCAAATCACAGATGAAGTGAGTGAAAGTTTGGACAGTCATTAGAACTACTAACAGATGTATTTAAAGTGTGTGTGGTGTTGCCATGACGATCCTCAGGATCAGGTTGTCATAGTTACTTAATCAGACTAGAGATTAACTGAACTGGGTTTCATGATTTAATCTTAGAGCCCAGTGATGTGTTAACTTGTTACAAGTTACAATAAATAAGTTTTAAGGTGCTGAGTGAAATATTAAATTAAGCTGCTAACACTTTGGAAATGTTCAGCAGGTGTTTTTGACTGTTTGTTTAATATGATGTAACTGAAGTGGAGTATCTGAGTATTTGAGTATTTGAGTTCAGTCTGAACACAAATCGAATGTTTGAAAAGAAATAACACATGAATAATCAAAATTATTTGAAGATTGAAATAACACTCACCCTCAATATACACAGTAATCTTAGCAGAAATATTATGGTTGATGTTCTTCTGTGTGGCTACACAGTAGAAGGTGCCAGTCTTGGTCACACTCATATTAAGAGTAATGTCTATACGATTACTTCCAGTGACCCGTTGCTCCTCAGCAGTTAGTTTGTTTCCATCACTGTCCTGCCAATGTACTTCAAGATGTGGAGCGCCATGAGCTTCACACTGCAACAGAGCTGAGGTCTTTGTTTGAAGAAGTGTTATATACGGCTTTGGAGCTGCACCTGTGAATAAAATATAAACAGCAGATGATGAAGGACAATTAGAGCATTAAAAATGTAATATTGAGATGTTTCCTCTGCTTGTATATCTGGTTTACAGTGTGAAGAGAAAACGCCTCAGTTCCATATTCCAGCACTGTTTGACAGGACATGATATTTCAAACATTTGAACTTCTTCTAATTTGACTCACATTCTGACTCAGATCATGGCAGACACACACATGCAGCCAATTTATGTTGGTTTTATGTTTATGTTTAATTCATTTAGAAAATTAAAATTAAATAAATGAGAAGGTTATGAAAGATTTCAGTGGCTGGATTTTTTGAAAACGTAAGAATGTCTAATGTCAATGAGTGTAGACTAAACATTATTACCATAAACATTAAAAAGGGAGTTTTAAAATTTATATATATTTTATTTATATAAAGTATTTATGGAGTATAAACGTCTCCACCTTCAAGTGATGAGGAGCCAATCACAGACATTTTAATGACAGGTGTGACGTCACCAAACTCAGGACTCACCTGGGATGTTTTCACCTGTTCTGTCTTTTAATGTTTTAAAGCGCGCAGGATGCACGCGACCCGACATTTCCATGTAAAAACTGATAAATACATAAAGTGCGTATTTTCATGTTGACTCTAAACGTCCATACACACATATTGTACCTCGTTTGAAAGCTTACAAGTTCGTTTTTTCAACGGAATAAAGAATCTAAATGAAGGAGTTACGACACTACAACTGTAGCGTCTTACTTTCCGGCAGTAAACAAGTTAGCATCTTCGTCTCTCTCCTGTGTGTCCGCAGTTCAAATGTATTTATAGGTGGAAAAACAGACATTTATAGACGAACATGGGCTCGTTTTAAACACTACAGTCCACCGGTTCAGTCCAGTTCGGACAAATTCGAGCGGAAGTCAAAATAACGGGAATAAAAGTCGATTGTGTCTCTCGTTCATTTTTCGCGCCGCTCGTCAAACTTCCGAAACAACGTCATTTAGATGAATTTTAAAATATTAACGTCAAATTTGACCAGCCGTGTTCAGGATCTGTGAAATCGGTAAACTCCGAGGAACAAAACGAACCAACCCGCATCTTTCTACGACCTAAAGTGACGAACCTACCAGACTTTTAACTCCGTCAGCCAATCAGAGGACAGCATCTCTACGCGAACTCCACTTGAGTTTGATTGACAGCGACTTTCATCCAATGGGAAGTCAGCACCGTGAAAACACTCTGAGTTTGTAGCCAATTAAATCACCTGCTTGACCATATATGGAAGTTAACTTTGTCTGACTTCCTGTGGTAGTGGGACACTCACAGAACAATAAAAACTTTATTTATATGTTTACAGAGACATGATTCAATGATAATAAATATGTAAATCTGTATTTAAATATTAAAATCATCTGTTTTAGTCAGATTTGACACTTGTGGACATTTTTTCAGGATCATAAAGGGATTTATTATCATCATTTGGTAACTTTGGAGAAGTTTTAGAGAGCTCTGTGGACACCTGCTGGAGATAATCTGTACTGCACTTTCTAAAATATCTCAGAGCCACTTCTGTCTGTCAACCTCAAATTTGGTCCAGACTTTATAGACAAGCTGAGGGAGAGATCCTGAGAATTTCAGCCTGACAGCCTGTTTTGTGACTGATTCACTGAGTTTGAAACATGAAGTTAAATGTAAAGAAAACTAGAAAACTTGTATTTTTTCTATTTAATCATTTACCAATTGAACTCTTTCAGAGCCTTAATTAAGATCAACACACCTGATGAAACCTCAGAGTGTTTGCTTTACACTGATGCAGTGGACATGTGTCAGCTCCTCATGTTTGTGCTATTATACAGTTTTAGAATAGTTTTAGAACAGTTTTACAATATTAAGAGACAGAAATGCACGTAATCAAAATGAACCACAAGAGGTTAACTCACCACCTAAAAAGGAAAAACAAAACATGTCAGAGTTCTTGTGAAATATCAACTTGACAGACGTGTAAAACTGTAGAAAAAATCTGAGAGTGCACATTCAGATGAGCGGAGTGTGTTTAATGAAAGCACTCACCCACAACAAGCTTAACGTGAACAGTTTGACTAGACTGAAGATGTGGAGTATCACAGGTGTAGTCTCCGCTGTCAGCCACCTTTGTATTCCTGATCTTTAAGGAGGCGTTGCCGTGTTTCAGTTCATCTTTAAAATGTGAGAAACGATCGTCAAGCAGCTTCAAGTTATTATCATGATAAAGGCCTGAATCATACACGAACACCTTCTGGCCGTCTTTCTTCCACTCCAACAGCTCTTCTTCTATGTTGACGCTGAAGGAACACATTAAAATAACATCCCTGCCTTCTTCCACCACTGTCTCTGAAAGATAAAAATAACATGCAGATAACATGTTCACATTAACAACTGTATGATATGATAAAATGTCAGTGTTGTGTATTCAGCTTGTTTCACTTCCTGCAGTTGGCCAAAAACTATTACAAAGGTTCACAGGAAACATCTTAACGTCTGTTGGTATGACAGCTCTTTTCATTTATCAGACAAGAGGCCTCACTCTTCTTCTTCTTACAGCCTTTCTTTTAGTGACATCTCTCCAGTTCTTGAGCATGTGCCAGAGGATTTGTACACAGCTCAGCACCTGCCCTTGTATAAAATGTAGTCATATATAGTGTTATGATCTATGACTGATGGATTCATCGTTCAGATTTGGATGTTTTAGAGCGTTTGGTTCACCTGGAGTTGATTTTTTAAAGATAAAATATAAAATATGTTGAAGTGAATGTTGCAGCACAACAGTGTCTCCTCATCCTGATAAGTATCACCACACAAACAGGTATTGCTGCTTACCTGAAACAAAATGAGCGTGCATAAAGAGATAGAGGAGACTCTGACACTAACATGGAAACACTGTGAAGCAGCTCAACTCAAAACTCTCCAGCACACACACAGGAAACATCTTAACATCTGTTAGTACGACCGCTCTGATCATCTATCAGACAAAAGTTGTTCTTATTTTATTTGCTCTCATTGATTTCTGGGATTCACCAATGTTCTCTTAGGTAAGAGACACTCTGACAAGTGGTCGAGAGCTCTGCTGTCAGATTGGTGCAATACTCTTCTTCTTCTTACAGCCTTTCTTTTAGTGACATCTCTCCAGTTCTTGAGCATGTGCCAGAGGATTTGTACACAGCACAACACCTTCCTTTATATAAAGTGTAGGGGGCGTTTCCTCTGCTACTAAATGATCTATGAGTGATGAGATTCATCTTTCAGCACACCTGAATGGTCATTTATTTGATCTGCCAATATTCTGTTTATCAGTAATGAGTCACAGTTGGTGTAAGTATCAGTAAGGTGTCATTAAAAGAGTTTCTCTGAAATAGGGGAGTGCTTGCAGGATGTAGATGACACCCACACACACACACACACACACACACACACACACACACACACACACACACACCCTCATCATGATAAGTATAACTACTCAAACAGGTATTGCTACATGTTTGATAAAAATGTGCGTGTATGAAGAAATAGAGGAGAGGTGTGGGGGGTAGTACAGTTGGCAGGCACTGACATGAAAACATTAGGAAGTAGCTCACCTGCTTACTTATGTCACCTGCAATAGTGCAATAGCTGTCACACAAACAGATGATAAGATGATGTTAAGAGTTAAACCTGCATGAAAAATAATCTGATTCATGAATTCTTCAAAAGAAATGATGATTTATAACATACTTGTGTTCAGAGGAAAATAAATAAACATGATTTAATTTTTATTTCTATTGTTGTTTTATCACAATAATCAATAAACTACAATAATAAAATGTTTCATTTGTTTCGGCTGTATTCTGTTTATCAGTCATGAGAGTCACAGGTGGTGAAACTCGGTAAGATGTCATGAAGAATTTCTCGGAAATAGTGGGGCGTCTGCAGGATGTAGATCGCGCACACACACACACACACACACACACACACACACACATCTGCAACAGTAATGACGTCACATCATATACCATATAAACCAGCTCGAGGTGTGGCAGCTCCTGACTGAATCAATCATCGGGCTGTAATCGATCAGAAGGATGCTGTAATCAATGAATCAGTATTGATCTGTGCTAATTATTAGGATGCATCACACTGTGCTGATGATCTTAATGTGACAGCTGCAGGTGTTATCTATCTGTCTAACCTGTTTCCAGAGCCCTGCACACATTTGAAATCAATCAAACTACAGTTCAGTTCAGTGTGATGATCAGTTTACTGACCGTGCTGATCAGCGGACGTTGTTCCAGACCAGCTCAGGAGACAGAGACACACGAGAGGAAGAAGCTCCATCTGTGAAGAAGTCATCTGAGGATTAAACATCAGCACACTTCTTAGAGGGCAAGAGAACAAACCGAACACACTCCCGACACACACACTGCTCCGTCACACACTGTTTCGGTTTACACAGTTTATGCAAGGTGCAACCACAGCATCACTTCCGGTACTGATCCTTCAAAATAAAGGCATTATCTCCACAAACATTAACTATGACTCATCAATTCTGCAGAAAGACATCCTCAAATTACTGACTTCATCTTTACACTGACATTAAAGCTGTGTATGGGGAAGATATACTGCCCCATAACATAATTTGAAATGTACCTCTATTAAAAAAACAATTATTTCACATCACAGATTTTTTGTGATTAGTTGCCTCCAGTTTCAGAGTGTAATCCCACTGTGTTAAATATGTTCAGCTGTACACGTGTATTTGTTCTGATTACATTACTTATGATTAAAAACTGTTAACCAGCACAGATCAATATTAAAGAATCGCCCCTCAGGTGATGTGATCTGATGTCAGCCTCCTTCTGATACACTTGTATCATAGACCGACTCAGTGTTTTGATTTCCCCCACACCTTTGGGAGCAGTTATACCTGGAGGTGTTTTCCCAGTTGTTTCCTCTCCCCCTGTGTTTCTGTCTGAGCCTGTATCTGCTGTCATTATAACTGCAGATGTGGATGAATGCGTCCTGATAAAAAACAGCCTTAATCCTTTGCCTGAAGCGACTCTTTCCCACACAATCAAACCTAAATGTTGCAACACATTACCGTTAGCCTGACTGATATTTCTGAAATACTATCAAAGTTAAAAAATGTGACCTGTGGAGATAGAGAAAGAACAGGTGCCCCGTGCTCCTTTGGGAAATTTCTCCTCTCCAGTTTACATGGGAGTAGATGGGGCTGTCGGTGGGTGATCCTGGCGCATCAGTGCGTCTCCCGCCAAAACTATAAGTCTGACAGCTTCAGCAGTGATATCGCTGCGTAGCCCACGAATTTTCCTACGTTTCTATGTATAAATTATTTCTGTAGAGTGACATTTGTGGCCACGAGAGCCGTTTGCAAATTTATTTTTTGACAAATGTTTCTCTCCCTCTCCACTCTAGCTCTGGAACATTCTACCAATACACACCCATTGTAAATTTTGTTGTGTTTTTTTTGGCGATTTTTGGCAAAACTGTTTGGTGAAACTCTTAGAAAAGTCACAGCACACCATTCCCAGCTGAGCCGGTCGTTTTGATACCTTTTTTGTGCATGTGTGATCAAAACTGCAGGAGGAGTAGCACGCTGAAATTCCTGGAATGCTAAGAGTGTAGGGTAAGTATGGGGAATAGTGAATAAAATTTAGGATGCGTCTGAGTTTTGCGATGTTACGTAGGTGAAAGAAAGCAGTCCTTGAAATTTGTTTTATGTGAACGTTAAAGGACAAATCCTGATCAAAGATTCTTTACGGTGGAGCTGGAGGCCAGGGTGATCCCATCTAAGGTAACTAAATCTCTAGAAAGAGAGTTTCTGAGGTGTTTCAGCCAATTACACAAACTTCAGTTTTGTCTGAATTTAACATCAGAAAGCTGCAGGTCATCCATTTTTTTTTTTTTGTCCTTAAGGCATGCTTGAAATTTAGCTAACTGATCGATAAATATAATTGGGTGCTGTGACGACGTGCCGCCGTCACTAGCTCACCCGACGAGCTATTGGTATGGGTGTTGTTTAAAAGACTCTTGAACAGTCGATATATTTGAAGGTTGCACAGACGGAACACACACAGGTATGGGTGCAAAGGTATTTATTGATTGGTTGCGGTACATTACAGTCCGGAAAGAAGCATATCACGGGGAGGGACACGGGGCTGATGCACCTCGTAGTTCACCTGTGAAGGAGACGTTTGATTGATAAGTCGATAGCGGCAGAAGGAAATAATAAAGGATTAACACAATGCGTATTAGGTGTAGATTGGGTGTATTAGCATAAACTTACCTCTGCTTGTCTTCCTGTCTCTTGAGGTGTTCGGGCAAAAGAATTCCCCGGGGGCACGCACACCTTAATAGTTCCGGGAGGGAGTAGGACAAGTGGTGAAATAGGTAAAGGGGGGTTCGTGTTGTGTAAATATACATTTAACTGGTGTAAAATATGTATGTGTGGTTATTAGGTTTACTGTGGGTATGGTGATGGTTGTTAAGATTATATATATATTCTGGTGATGAGTTGTGTAAATATTGCTGTAGATATAGGTATGTGTGTGTCTCTTATTTTACCTGGGTTAAATGGTATAGTCCGGCTCATTATCTGGGCCATTAGGTATATAAGTGGTCAGTCTGAATATGTCTGGGTTGATGTAGGTGTTGGTGTATGTAAATTGATAAAAGAAAATAAATGTTTCTGGCTCCTCGTTCTTGCCATTCTCCTTATTGCCTCCATGGCCGCTCGGGCATTCTAACAGGTGCCATCGGCATAACAATGAAAGTTAATGGATTCCTAATAATCTTCCCTAAAGGAAGCATATATAAGCTGAATAGAAGTGGTCCTAGCACAGAACCTTGTGGAACTCCGTGACTGACTTTGGTGTGCATGGACGATTAATCATTGACATGAACAACCTGAGATCAGTCACATGCTTGATCATGCTCAGAATGAATGAAAGAAGTGGAAGGTGTCCCCTCCCATCTCATCTCCCCCTCCAGTAACTTCTGCTTCAGCTGTTTTTGATTGTTGATAGTTTCAACATCTTTTGATAACTCTTCTAATGTTATTGTCCCCAAAGTCTTTAAAGCTATCACAGGCTTCATGAGTTATGCTTTAAACTCCATGTGGAAGATTCATCAAACTGTCACATGAAACATGTCGTATTATCAGAAGTGTGTTTGTATGTTGTTTGTTTCAACATCAAAATCAGTCCAGTTTGACATTTTTCAACTTTTATTCAAAGCTTTGGATAGAAATGATGATTGCATCATCAGTATACAACATTAATGTACTTTCAGCTGCATATTTTAGAGTCAACAACAGTATACAGTTCAGTGTAGAACTCTAGCTGACAGACTCTGGTTTAACACCTTATTAAAAATGAAAATTAAAAACATGAAGTCACAGAAAATATTCACATTCATTTACAGTGTAACAGGAAGCTTCAGCTCAGTTTATGTTTCTTCAATATCCATGTCTAGTTACAAGCAGCGTGATAATATTTGGTAAATGCAAAGTATATATGCAGCTCTTCTGCCTCTCATTTTATTTTAATTATGTTTATTCTGTGTTTATGACTCATTATTAATCACATTAGTTTCTATGTACTTCAGTCTTATTCATCCACAGCATAACGTCCTCAACAAGAGTCCAGTGGTTTTATTATAACTTGACTTTATGCTCTCTGAAATGAAATGGACCTATGCTGACGGAGTAACAATAAAAATAAAACAATCAGAATAAACAGACAGTCAGAAATGAAAAAGACAGAGCAGAGTTCAAGAAGTGGTCATTGTCCTCAACAACATGAATTAAGTGGATTGTTTTTTCTCTTAAAGCTGCTCAACAGATTTCAACACAAACTATTCAAATGAATTCAATTCTCACTTGATGGAATGATTCATTAATAATCAGCTCTGTCAGCATTAAAGGCCACTTGTTCTCTTAAATCACAGATTATATTGTTGGAATAATGAATCAAAATCTAAAAGCATGATGTGTCCAGAGTAACTACAGCCTGGTTAATGTACAGACGAGGTTAAATGTGTGGAAGAGATCAAATAGATGATGATGAATGTACTGTTAGTATCAGTGTAGACAGCTACAGTAAAACTGCTTTTGTCCTGTTTGGGTTCATTTTAAAGACGAGTTCATACAACATGTTGGCCGACCACGTCTGAAGACAAAAGTCTAGTTTAGTTGTTCACAACAGACAGACTGTCAGGTGGAGTGAAAAGACAGAAAATAGTTCAATGAAATGTAACAGAATGTGGATTTACATCCATTACTGATATGAGAATACAAAGGTTTGTTTCTCAGAGATAAACAGGTGATGGCACTAATTCTCTGATAGGATTCCATGAAACCATGTGACAACCTTCAAACTAAATTTAACTTCAAACATAAAACCAAACTACCTGAAACAAGAGAGGACCAGCCAAAATGTGCTCACCATCACACAGTTTGGTCTAAAACTCAAGTTGGTTCTCACAAACTTAACTGACACAGCACACACACACTTCAACAGACAACTTTACAGCACATTTAAAGACGGTTAAACTTCTGGATCAGGTTGTTTCTCTGAGTTTTGTTGATTCATTGGCTTTTCTTCAGGTTGTTTCTCGTCTGCAGGAAACAAAACAAAGTTTTATTCAAGACAATCCAAACTTGTTGATCCTAATCTGAGTGTAAATACCAACAGAACGCTTCATGAGAAGATAAAACAACTGTCAAGACTCTAAACATGAGAAACATGGAAACAATTTAACAACATGCACACAGAACAGATAAACCTACAGTGTCAAACACAGGTCATGTAAGTGCAGAACTTTCAGCAGGATTGTCAGAAGAACTCTGTGCGCTGGTGAGAACCTGCATGAATCAAAAGGAAAGTTCAGATTACATGAAGTCATGATTTTGGTGGCTCAGACAAACAGATTTGCTCCCTCCCAAAAAGATTTGAATGTTTGTAGAAATGACTCAACATCACTTCAGCTGCACCAACACTGAAGAAACATTCAAGCTGCAACTGTTGTTGAAGGTGGAACCAGAGAAAGTTTGTCACTTTGGATTGATGAATTCAATAATTATTCATCAGGCATTTTAAGAATGGATTAATCAATTCAACAACTCGTTGTTTCAGAGTGTTACTGAATTATTGAGCTGCTAGTATGAATGTTCAGCTAGTTGGAGTCCATAAAGTATGATGATGACAGCCAAAAATCAATCTTGTTCTGATTTTTGTGAATATTTTGGTCATCAAACGAGCACAGATAACGAGCAAGCTTCGTCTCAGAGCTGATGTTTGAGCTCAGAATACGACAGCGACATTTTCTGCATGAAACAAACGAGGACCAGCCAGAACATGGAAAGAATTTGTTGTCTGCTCGTCATGAATATGTTCATACAAGACATGATTTAAACTTACCTCTCTTATGTTTCAGTTTCCGCAGGAGAATGAGAACAACAACCAAAGAAACAACAAAAAGAATGCTGACACTTCCAGCAACAATCCACCCAGTGGAATCTGAAACAGAAGAGAAAAGGTTCCTGTCACACTCAGAATGTAAGTGCAGATCATAAAGAGCAGATTGAACATCAGAGCTGACACAAAGAAGAACTAAAGGTGTTCCTGCTCCTGAAATCTGAACTTGTTTGCAGATAAAAACACCACTGGGATGAATCTCAGCAGGAACAGTGATGTTAGCTCTGATCTTATCAAGTCTAATCTAATCAAGTGTAAAGAAACTACATTTGTACCAACATGTTTGTCATCTGGGACTCTGCAATGAAATTATACTAATTATAAGTTTACACTGTGGAGTAAAAACTGAAGTTCAAAGCCTGTATGTGCCTTCATGGTACTTCATGTACAGGGTTGCTGACCACAAAATCAAATTTTGAAACCCTGTATAAAGTGATAGAGGTATTATCTGGACATGTCTCTCACACTATAAATCATTTCAGTGTCATGTCAGATCATTTCCTGTTTCCTCTTCTACTCACTCAGCAGGTCACATGTTGTGTTTTCTGGATCAAACTAGTTTTGTCAGTCGGTTCAATCAGCTCCTCCACAGTTACACCGAGTAGTTAGTGTGTAGTAATATCATTTAGATTTGACATATAACCAGAACTGAAACATCAGAGTTGTAGACAGTCACACAGAAAATGATTCATGATGTAAAAGCTCCTGAAATGTGAATTCTGAACAAACTTCATTTTTGTCTCATCGTCTGAATTTAACTGTGATTTTTTCACTCTGTGTTTATTCAGCACAGACACCTGAAATACTGAGAATAGAAATGATTGCTGGAGCTGCATGAGAATGTGTTTGTGTTATTGATCAGACTGATGTCAACATTTACTACAGACTCCAGTAAAAATATGATAAGAAAGAATCTCACCATTCAGAGGCACGTAGGTCTCAGCAGAAATCTGATGGTTGATTTCTTCCTGTGTGACGACACAGCGGAAGTTGTCGGTCTTGGTCACAGGAGCTCGTAGGATGATGTTGTAGCTGCCTCCTGTTTCTGTGACCTGTGGTTCTTCAGCAGGAACGATGTTTCCAGAACTGTCCTTCCACTCTACTTTAGGTTTTGGAGAAACACCTCGGACAACACACTGCAACAACATCCCATCCTGTGTGTTAAGTATAGTGACAGACGGCTCTAAAGCTGCACCTGTGAACAAAATAGAAATTATAGATTATACAAAGACAATTACAGCTTCAGAAATGTAATTTTGGGATGTTTTGGTTCATCACATCTCAGCTTTTATGATTGGAGTGTGTTTTAACTGAACAACCTAAATTTTTAAAAATGATCTTGAAATGATATCACATGGAATCTTTATTATAAATTAATTATTGCTGAGATTAAAAGTTGCAAATTATTACAAATTACAAATGATATAAAAATACAGTATAACTCCAATATTGTGATGGTTTGTGTTCATACGTTCTCTATCATAGAGAATCACAGTAATAAACAAACACACATAAAAGTACAGTGTACACCTTAAACACACTGACACACCTGAAAGATACAGTAAATATCTCGTTTGAAGAAGTGATGTGTACTTTCAGATTTATGACAAACTCACTACACACAGGTGAGACGTAGAGAGTGACGTCATCAAAATCAGGACTCACCTGGGATGTTTTCACCTGTTCTGTCTTTTAATGTTTTAAAGCGCGCAGGATGCACGCGACCCGACATTTCCATGTAAAACTTGATAAATACATAAAGTGCGTATTTTCATGTTGACTCTAAACGTCCATACACACATATTGTACCTCGTTTGAAAGCTTACAAGTTCGTTTTTTCAACGGAATAAAGAATCTAAATGAAGGAGTTACGACACTACAACTGTAGCGTCTTACTTTCCGGCAGTAAACAAGTTAGCATCTTCGTCTCTCTCCTGTGTGTCCGCAGTTCAAATGTATTTATAGGTGGAAAAACAGACATTTATAGACGAACATGGGCTCGTTTTAAACACTACAGTCCACCGGTTCAGTCCAGTTCGGACAAATTCGAGCGGAAGTCAAAATAACGGGAATAAAAGTCGATTGTGTCTCTCGTTCATTTTTCGCGCCGCTCGTCAAACTTCCGAAACAACGTCATTTAGATGAATTTTAAAATATTAACGTCAAATTTGACCAGCCGTGTTCAGGATCTGTGAAATCGGTAAACTCCGAGGAACAAAACGAACCAACCCGCATCTTTCTACGACCTAAAGTGACGAACCTACCAGACTTTTAACTCCGTCAGCCAATCAGAGGACAGCATCTTTACGAGAACGCCACTTGAGTTTGATTGACAGCTACTTTCATCCAATGGGAAGTCAGCACCGTGAAAACACTCTGAGTTTGTAGCCAATTAAATCACCTGCTTGACCATATATGGAAGTTAACTTTATCTGACTTCCTGTGGTAGTGGGACACTCACAGAACAATAAAAACTTTATTTATATGTTTACAGAGACATGATTCAATGATAATAAATATGTAAATCTGTATTTAAATATTAAAATCATCTGTTTTAGTCAGATTTGACACTTGTGGACATTTTTTCAGGATCATAAAGGGATTTATTATCATCATTTGGTAACTTTGGAGAAGTTTTAGAGAGCTCTGTGGACACCTGCTGGAGATAATCTGTACTGCACTTTCTAAAATATCTCAGAGCCACTTCTGTCTGTCAACCTCAAATTTGGTCCAGACTTTATAGACAAGCTGAGGGAGAGATCCTGTGAATTTCAGCCTGACAGCCTGTTTTATGACTGATTCACTGAGTTTGAAACATGAAGGGAAATGAAAAGAAAACTAGAAAACTTGTATTTTTTTCTATTTCGTCATTTACCAATTGAACTCTTTCAGAGCCTTAATTAAGATCAACACACCTGATGAAACCTCAGAGTGTTTGCTTTACACTGATGCAGTGGACATGTGTCAGCTCCTCATGTTTGTGCTATTATACAGTTTAAAGTGGGTAAATATTAAGAGACTGAAATACACAGAATCAAAATGAACCACAAGAGGTTAACTCACCACCTAAAAAGGAAAAACAAAACATGTCAGAGTTCTTGTAAAATATCAACTTGACAGACGTGTAAAACTGTAGAAAAAATCTGAGAGTGCACATTCAGATTTCATCGACTACAGACTGATGACATCTCATTGTGCAGAGTGACATAATGGGCAATGTGTCACTAATATCAGGCATGTTTGATACAGAGGGAATCAGTCCAGATGTGGACGTTGACTAAAGTCCATGTGGGACTCTTAAAGCAGTCACATCAGTAAATGAGCGGACATCTTTAAGTGTTTAATGAAAGCACTCACCAACAACAAGCTTAACGTGAACAGTTTGACTAGACTGAAGATGTGGCGTATCGCAGGTGTAGTCTCCGCTGTCAGCCACCTTTGTATTCCTGATCTTTAAGGAGGCGTTGCCGTGTTTCAGTTCATCTTTAAAATGTGAGAAACGATCGTCAAGCAGCTTCAAGTTAGTATCATGACGAATGCCTGAATCATACACGAACACCCTCTGGCCGTCTTTCTTCCACTCCAACAGCTCTTCCTCTATGTTGACGCTGAAAGAACAGGGTAAAATAGCATCACTGCCTTCTTCTTTTACCACTGTCTCTGAAAGATAAAAACATGTATTAATCAGTATGTTTACATGCAGAGTCATTCAGTGAAGACAGACACATGGAAGTTTGTTTTAACACGTTTTAAACATATCACATCATCAATCATAGATTTCTTATTGACAAAAGAGATGAAGGATGTCCCAGTCTGGGAGGCTGCCCCAGATTACATTAATCCTCACAGCTAAACAGGTGGGCACGATGAAATGCTGAAATCATGAGTGATGAGGCTAAATTTGGGGTTCTGTGTTTTCTTAGATTGACATGGCTGCACGACGAGCTGCAATAGGAAGTTGCATAACTTGAAACATCATCAAGCCATAGTCCAAGTCCAGTTTGCCAACAAACTGTGTGTAATGTGAAAACAAAGAAAAGTTTGACAGCTACTACTTCCTGTCTGAGAGTCTCCAGCCATTCTAGCAGTGCTCGTACTATGCTAACATCAACATGCTAACATGCTCACAGTCAGTGTTTGTTTTGGACTTACACAAATGACTGATCCAATCCATAATCCACATCCAACCAGTCCAAATGTTCTTGTTCTACCTGTTTCATTGAGGACACGTTGTGAACTAGAGATAACCCAGAATGCATTTACTTTCAACCAGTGACAATGGCTGCAGTGTAATCCTTAAGAGCAAAGGGACTTTGTCAAACTATGTTCACTGGAAGTGTTTTAGCTCCTGACAGACTCACATTATTACAAGAGTAAAAAATATTCTGGCTCCTCATGCTGTTTCTCTGATGTCTGACCTTCTCCTCATTTGCCTTTGCCTTAGTAAGAAGTGATCACCTGAGTTCATGTTTGTCAGGTGGTCATAAACGCTGATGATGTTTGATAACATGTTCACATTAACAACTGTATGAGCTGATAACATGTCAGTGTTGTGCATTCAGCTTGTTTCACTTCCTGCAAGTTACGCAGGTTTAACACCCACTGCTCTGCAGCAATGAAGCCGAACACAGAAAACATCTCAACATCCGTTTGAATGACAGCTCTCACCATCTATCAGGCAAGGAGCCTCACTCTACTTCCTCTTACAGCCTTTGTTTGAGTGACATCTCTCCAACTCTGCACACAGTTCAACACCTGCCCTTATATGGAGTGTAGGGGGCGTTTCCTCTGCTAATAACAAATGTATGATCTATGAGTGATGGATTCATCAGCACACCTTGGTAAGATACACACACACACACACACACACACACATATATATATATATATATATATATATATATATATATATATATATATATATATATATATATATATATAGTGATTTATGACACGTTTTACAAACATGATTTCATTTTTATTTCTATTTTTGTTTTATCACAATAATCAATAAACTACAATAATAAAATGTTTCATTTGTTTCGGCTGTATTCTGTTTATCAGTCATGAGAGTCACAGTTGGTGAAACTCGGTAAGGTGTCATGAAGAATTTCTCGGAAACAGTGGGGCGTCTGCAGGATGTAGATCACACACACACACGCACGCACGCACACACACACACACACACACACACACACACACACATCTGCAACAGTAATGACGTCACATCATATACCATATAAACCAGCTCGAGGTGTGGCAGCTCCTGACTGAATCAATCATCGGGCTGTAATCGATCAGAAGGATGCTGTAATCAATGAATCAGTATTGATCTGTGCTAATTATTAGGATGCATCACACTGTGCTGATGATCTTAATGTGACAGCTGCAGGTGTTATCTATCTGTCTAACCTGTTTCCAGAGCCCTGCACACATTTGAAATCAATCAAACTACAGTTCAGTTCAGTGTGATGATCAGTTTACTGACCGTGCTGATCAGCGGACGTTGTTCCAGACCAGCTCAGGAGACAGAGACACACGAGAGGAAGAAGCTCCATCTGTGAAGAAGTCATCTGAGGATTAAACATCAGCACACTTCTTAGAGGGCAAGAGAACAAACCGAACACACTCCCGACACACACACTGCTCTGTCACACACTGTTTCGGTTTACACAGTTTATGCAAGGTGCAACCACGGCATCACTTCCGGTACTGATCCTTCAAAATAAAGGCATTATCTCCACATACATTAACTATGACTCATCAATTCTGCAGAAAGACATCCTCAAATTAATGACTTCATCTTTACACTGACATTAAAGCTGTGTATGGGGAAGATATACTGCCCCATAACATAATTTGAAATGTACCTCTATTAAAAAAACAAATTGCATTTCACATCACAGATTTTTTGTGATTAGTTGCCTCCAGTTTCAGAGTGTAATCCCACTGTTCTAAATATGTTCAGCTGTACACGTGTATTTGTTCTGATTACATTACTTATGATTAAAAACTGTTAATCAGCACAGATCAATATTAAAGAATCGCCCCTCAGGTGATGTGATTTGATGTCAGCCTCCTTCTGATACACTTGTATCATAGACTGACTCAGAGTTTTGATTTCCCCCACACCTTTGGGAGCAGTTATACCTGGAGGTGTTTTCCCAGTTGTTTCCTCTCCCCCTGTGTTTCTGTCTGAGCCTGTATCTGCTGTCATTATAACTGCAGATGTGGATGAATGCGTCCTGATAAAAAACAGCCTTAATCCTTTGCCTGAAGCGACTCTTTCCCACACAATCAAACCTAAATGTCGCAACCACAGCATCACTTCCGGTACTGATCCTTCAAATTAAAGGCATCATCTCCACATATATTAACTATGACTCATCAATTCTGCAGAAAAACATCCTTAAATTACTGACTTCATCTTTACACTGACATTAAAGCTGTGTATGGGGAAGATATACTGTCCCATAACATAATTTGAAATGTACCTCTGTTAAAAAAGCAAGTTAATTATACTTTTAAATTATTTTTTATATCTTAAAGCTTAATAACAACAACAACATGAAACCAAACTAGAAAATTTCTAAAAAAATTTTGAGTGTGCCTGACGCCCATACATTATTATTGACACTGCTCAGCAAGGACAGTATTAATATAATAAGCTGTGTCATCATTGCCTTTTGAATGGACTCAAATTTGGACTTGGATTCAGGCCACCAACCAGCTCCCCTGCTGTCCACCAATCAGAGCAGAGCAATTATCCACAGCTGTGCTCTGTGTGAGTGACTGCAACTAGTGGACACTAATGCCAAACGGTAGGTCGTATCAAAAAGCCCAAATGACCGTGAGCATCCTCATCTTGTCGACCATGTGAATGCTGAATTTCAGTGTCTAAAGTTAAAAAATGTGACCTGGGGAGATAGAGAAAGAACAGGTGCCCCGTGCTCCTTTGGGAAATTTCTCCTCTCCAGTTTACATGGAAGTAGATGGGGCTGTCGGTGGGTGATCCTGGCCTATCAGTGCGTCTCCCGCCAAAACTATAAGTCTGACAGCTTCAGCAGTGATATCGCTGCGTAGCCCACGAATTTTCCTACGTTTCTATGTATAAATTATTTCTGTAGAGTGACATTTGTGGCCACGAGAGCCGTTTGCAAATGTATTTTTTGACAAATGTTTCTCTCCCTCTCCACTCTAGCGATGATGTCACCCACTCTAGCTCTGGAACATTCTACCAATACACACCCATTGTAAATTTTGCCGTGGTTTTTGGCGATTTTTGGCAAAACTGTTTGGTGAAACTCTTAGAAAAGTCACAGCACACCATTCCCGGCCGAGCCGGTCGTTTTGATACCTTTTTTGTGTATGTGCAACCAAAACTGAGGGAGGAGCAGCGCGCCAAAATTCCTGGAATACGTCAGAATAATAAGTATGGGGATAGTGAATAGTGTGCCTTGCAGGAACACTCAGTAAAGTTTAGGATGCGTCTGAGTTTTGCGATGTTACGTAGGTGAAAGAAAGCAGTCCTTGAAATTTGTTTTATGTGGACGTTAAAGGACAAATCCTGATCAAAGATTCTTTACGGTGGAGCTGGAGGCTGCTGTTGGCCTCAAAGCGAGCAGACAATATTTTTATTCACCTGCTGCAGACCGATCAGGACCTGACGAGGATCAGCCATAATTTGTAGGCTACAGTGTGTGAGTTTATGTCAGTCCAGATGGTTCTGGTAATTGATGCTTTCTGCTTGTGGAATGATTTAACTGTTGTCTTTTGTACAGCTGCTTGACAAAACTGCAATTCAAAGCGTATATGCCCCTTCATCTTCTCACATTATTACCATTATTATAGAGGGTTGCTACACAGAGACTTTAAGAGCTACACAAAGAGACATAAATACCATTCCCACAGCAGAACAAACACACTTTCACACAGATGTAGCATGAGAGACAATTTTTCTTTGACAAGTGGAGCTTTCACACTATAAATCATTTCAGTGTCATGTCAGATCATTTCCTGTTTCCTCTTCTACTCACTCAGCAGGTCACATGTTGTGTTTTCTGGATCAAACTAGTTTTGTCAGTCGGTTCAATCAGCTCCTCCACAGTTACACCAAGTCCAGTTTGACATTTTTCAACTTTTATTCAAAGCTTTGGATAGAAATGATGATTGCATCATCAGTAAACAACATTAATGTACTTTCAGCTGCATATTTTAGAGTCAACAACAGTATACAGTTCAGTGTAGAACTCTAGCTGACAGACTCTGGTTTAACACCTTATAAAAAATGAAAATTAAAAACATGAAGTCACAGAAAATATTCACATTCATTTACAGTGTAACAGGAAGCTTCAGCTCGGTTTATGTTTCTTCAATGTCCATGTCTAGTTACAAGCAGCGTGATAATATTTGGTAAATGCAAAGTATATATGCAGCTCTTCTGCCTCTCATTTTATTTTAATTATGTTTATTCTGTGTTTATGACTCATTATTAATCACATTAGTTTCTCTGTACTTCAGTCTTATTCATCCACAGCATAACGTCCTCAACAAGAGTCCAGTGGTTTTATTATAACTTGACTTTATGCTCTCTGAAATGAAATGAACCTATGCTGACGGAGTAACAATAAAAATAAAACAATCAGAATAAACAGACAGTCAGAAATGAAAAAGACAGAGCAGAGTTCAAGAAGTGGTCATTGTCCTCAACAACATGAATTAAGTGGATTGTTCTTTCTCTTAAAGCTGCTCAACAGATTTCAACACAAACTATTCAAATGAATTCAATTCTCACTTGATGGAATGATTCATTAATAATCAGCTCTGTCAGCATTACATCCAATACTGTTGTGTGAATACAAAGAGTGCTTTCTTGGAGACAGTTGATGGCACCAATTCTCCATGAAACCTGGTGACAAACAACCTTCAAACTAAATTTAACTTCAAACATAAAACCAAACTACCTGAAACAAGTGAGGACCAGCCAAAATGTGCTCACCATCACACAGTTTGGTCTAAAACTCAAGTTGGTTCTCACAAAATGTAACTGATACAGCACACACACACTTCACACACACAGCACAGGTAAAGCTGGTTCAGTTTCTTGATCAGGTTGTTTCTCGTCTGCAGGAAACAAAACAAAGTTTTATTGAAGACAATCCAAACTTGTTGATCCTAATCTGAGTGTAAATACCAACAGAACGCTTCATGAGAAGATGAAACAACTGTCAAGACTCTAAACATGAGAAACATGGAAAGAAATTGTTGTCTGCTCGTCATGAATATGTTCATACAAGACATGATTTAAACTTACCTCTCTCATGTTTCAGTTTCCGCAGAAGAATGAGAACAACAAGAAAAGCAATAATGAAAAGAATGCTGACAACAACAACAGCAAGAACCAATCCAATGAAGGCTGAATGTGAAATCTGTGGTTTGCCCTCTGAAACAGAAGAGAAACAGTTCATGTCACACTCAGAATGTAAGTGCAGATCATAAAGAGCAGATTGAACATCAGAGCTGACACAAAGAAGAACTAAAGGTGTTCCTGCTCCTGAAATCTGAACTTGTTTGCAGATAAAAACACCACTGGGATGAATCTCAGCAGGAACAGTGATGTTAGCTCTGATCTTACAGACACTTTCCTCCTGCTCGGCTGCACAGCTGAGAGCTTTGGTTGTGGTTTTGGTCGCAGTAGTGAGGAGGGTGATGTTGTAGCATTGTCCTGTTTCTGAGACGTGCTGCTCATCAGCAGGAAGAAGGTTTGAATCCCCGTCCTCCACCTCCACTTCAGGCTGTTTACATGTGACTTGTGCTAAACTCCTGCTGTGCCTGAGATCTGCAAATGTGTGTGACAATCTGTGTACAGCCGAGGTTCTCTACACGCTGAGCCGAGGCTGTGACGGACTCTGGATCACGTTCTGTCATCACATCTTTATTTTATGATGCTTGTTGTTACAGCTCGTATTCATGAGCTTTGTTAAAGGAAGATATTACACATGCAGCTACACATGCAGCTCAGCTAGCTTCATGTTTCACTGAGTGAGTATTGTACAGGAGTATTTCTGTTTGATGACAGTTCATGTTTCTACTTCACATTTCAGAGGGAATATTGGACTTTTTACTCCACAACATTTAGCACATATTATTACTACTTACTTTGATTTTACATACAAAACATATGATACTTTTTGTTACTTAAATTACATGTAGTGAATTTGATTTAACCACAAGGGGGAGTGAGCTATCTTTGTGTTTACTCATTACAGGTGGGCATCAGGTGTTTTAATTAACACCAAATCACAGATGAAGTGAGTGAAAGTTTGGACAGTCATTAGAACTACTAACAGATGTATTTAAAGTGTGTGTGGTGTTGCCATGACGATCATCAGGATCAGGTTGTCATAGTTACTTAATCAGACTAGAGATTAACTGAACTGGGTTTCATCATTTAATCTTAGAGCCCAGTGATGTGTTAACTTGTTACAAGTTACAATAAATAAGTTTTAAGGTGCTGAGTGAAATATTAAATTAAGCTGCTAACACTTTGGAAATGTTCAGCAGGTGTTTTTGACTGTTTGTTTAATATGATGTAACTGAAGTGGAGTATCTGAGTATTTGAGTATTTGAGTTCAGTCTGAACACAAATCGAATGTTTGAAAAGAAATAACACATGAATAATCAAAATTATTTGAAGATTGAAATAACACTCACCACTGAAGTCCACGTAGACCTCAGCAGAAATTGTATGGCTGATGTTCTTCTGTGTGGCTACACAGGAGAAGCGGTCTGTCTTAGTTACAGTCGTGTTGAGAGTAATGTATGAAAGACCTCCTCTTTCTGTGACCTGTGACTTCTCAGCAGTTAGTTTGTTTCCATCACTGTCCTGCCAATGTACTTCAAGATCTGGAACACCATGAGCTTCACACTGCAGCAGAGCTGAGGTCTCTGTTTCATCAAGTATCTTCACATACGGCTTTGGAGCTGCACCTGTGAATAAAATATAAACAACAGATGATATGAAAAGGCCGCAGTTCCATATTCAGGACATGATATTTCAAACATTTTAACTTCTTCTAATTTGACTCACATTCTGACTCAGATCATGGCAGACACACACATACAGCCAATTTATGATCAAATAAAAATTTTAATTCATTTAGAAAACGTAAATAAAATAAATGAGATGGTTATGAAAGATTTCAGTGGCTGGATTTTTTAAAAACAACAATGTCTAATTTCAATGAGTGTAGACTAAACATTATTACCTTAAAAAGGGAGTTTTATAATCTATATATATTTTATTAATATAAAGTATTTCTGTTGGAGTATAAACGTCTCCACCTTCAAGTGATGAGGAGCCAATCACAGACATTTTAATGACAGGTGTGACGTCATCAAAATCAGGACTCACCTGGGATGTTTTCACCTGTTCTGTCTTTTAATGTTTTAAAGCGCGCAGGATGCACGCGACCCGACATTTCCATGTAAAAACTGATAAATACATAAAGTGCGTATTTTCATGTTGACTCTAAACGTCCATACACACATATTGTACCTCGTTTGAAAGCTTACAAGTTCGTTTTTTCAACGGAATAAAGAATCTAAATGAAGGAGTTACGACACTACAACTGTAGCGTCTTACTTTCCGGCAGTAAACAAGTTAGCATCTTCGTCTCTCTCCTGTGTGTCCGCAGTTCAAATGTATTTATAGGTGGAAAAACAGACATTTATAGACGAACATGGGCTCGTTTTAAACACTACAGTCCACCGGTTCAGTCCAGTTCGGACAAATTCGAGCGGAAGTCAAAATAACGGGAATAAAAGTCGATTGTGTCTCTCGTTCATTTTTCGCGCCGCTCGTCAAACTTCCGAAACAACGTCATTTAGATGAATTTTAAAATATTAACGTCAAATTTGACCAGCCGTGTTCAGGATCTGTGAAATCGGTAAACTCCGAGGAACAAAACGAACCAACCCGCATCTTTCTACGACCTAAAGTGACGAACCTACCAGACTTTTAACTCCGTCAGCCAATCAGAGGACAGCATCTCTACGCGAACTCCACTTGAGTTTGATTGACAGCTACTTTCATCCAATGAGAAGTCAGCACCGTGAAAACACTCTGAGTTTGTAGCCAATTAAATCACCTGTCTGACCATATATGGAAGTTAACTTTATCTGACTTCCTGTGGTAGTGGGACACTCACATAACAATAAAAACTTTATTTATATGTTTACAGAGACATGATTCAATGATAATAAATATGTAAATCTGTATTTAAATATTAAAATCATCTTTTTTAGTCAGATTTGACACTTGTGGACATTTTTTCAGGATCATAAAGGGATTTATTATCATCATTTGGTAACTTTGGAGAAGTTTTAGAGAGCTCTGTGGACACCTGCTGGAGATAATCTGTACTGCACTTTCTAAAATATCTCAGAGCCACTTCTGTCTGTCAACCTCAAATTTGGTCCAGACTTTATAGACAAGCTGAGGGAGAGATCCTGTGAATTTCAGCCTGACAGTCTGTTTTATGACTGATTCACTGAGTTTGAAACATGAAGGGAAATGAAAAGAAAACTGGAAAACTTGTATTTTTTTCTATTGAATCATTTACCAATTGAACTCTTTCAGAGCCTTAATTAAGATCAACACACCTGATGAAACCTCAGAGTGTTTGCTTTACACTGATGCAGTGGACATGTGTCAGCTCCTCATGTTTGTACTATTATACAGTTTTAGAATAGTTTTAGAACAGTTTTACAGTATTAAGAGACAGAAATGAACGTAATCAAAATGAACCACAAGAGGTTAACTCACCACCTAAAAAGGAAAAACAAAACATGTCAGAGTTCTTGTAAAATATCAACTTGACAGACGTGTAAAACTGTAGAAAAAATCTGAGAGTGCACATTCAGATGAGCGGACATCTTTAAGTGTTTAATGAAAGCACTCACCAACAACAAGCTTAACGTGAACAGTTTGACTGGACTGAAGACGTGGAGTATCACAGGTGTAGTCTCCGCTGTCAGCCACCTTTGTATTCCTGATCTTTAAGGAGGCGTTGCCGTGTTTCAGTTCATCTTTAAAATGTGAGAAACGATCGTCAAGCAGCTTCAAGTTATTATCATGATAAAGGCCTGAATCATACACGAACACCTTCTGGCCGTCTTTCTTCCACTCCAACAGCTCCTCTTCTATGTTGACGCCAAAAGAACAGGGCAAAATAACATCCCTGCCTTCTTCCACCACTGTCTCTGAAAGATAAAAATAACATGCAGATAACATGTTCACATTAACAACTGTATGATATGATAAAATGTCAGTGTTGTGTATTCAGCTTGTTTCACTTCCTGCAGTTGGCCAAAAACTATTACAAAGGTTCACAGGAAACATCTTAACGTCTGTTGGTATGACAGCTCTTTTCATTTATCAGACAAGAGGCCTCACTCTTCTTCTTCTTCTTACAGCCTTTCTTTTAGTGACATCTCTCCAGTTCTTGAGCATGTGCCAGAGGATTTGTACACAGCTCAACACCTGCCCTTATATAAAATGTAGTCATATATAGTGTTATGATCTATGACTGATGGATTCATCGTTCAGATTTGGATGTTTTAGAACGTTTGGTTCACCTGGAGTTGATTCTTTAAAGATAAAATATAAAATATGTTGAAGTGAATGTTGCAGCACGAGGCCCAGTGTCTCCCTACCTGATAAGTATCACCACACAAACAGGTATTGCTGCTTAGCTGAAACAAAATGAGCGTGCATAAAGAGATAGAGGAGACTCTGACACTAACATGGAAACACTGTGAAGCAGCTCAACTCAAAACTCTCTCCAGCACACACACAGGAAACATCTTAACATCTGTTAGTACGACCGCTCTGATCATCTATCAGACAAAAGTTGTTCTTATTTTATTTGCTCTCATTGATTTCTGGGATTCACCAATGTTCTCTTACGTAAGAGACACTCTGACAAGTGGTCGAGAGCTCTGCTGTCAGACTGGTGCAATACTCTTCTTCCTCTTACAGCCTTTCTTTTAATGACGTCTCTCCAGTTCTTGAGCATGTGCCAGAGGATTTGTACACAGCACAACACCTTCCTTTATATAGAGTGTGGATGGCGTTTCCTATGCTACTAAATGATCTATGAATGATGAGATTCATCTTTCAGCACACCTGAATGGTCATTTATTTGATCTGCCAATATTCTGTTTATCAGTAATGAGTCACAGTTGGTGTAAGTATCAGTAAGGTGTCATTAAAAGAGTTTCTCTGAAATAGGGGAGTGCTTGCAGGATGTAGATGACACCCACACACACACACACACACACACACACACATACACCCTCATCATGATAAGTATAACTACTCAAACAGGTTTTGCTATCTGTTTGATAAAAATGTCTGTATGAAGAAATGGGGGGGGGGGGGGGGGGGGGGCAGTTGGCAGGCACTTACTTATGTTTATTGTTTATTGTTTTATTTGGATCCCCATTAGCTGCAGCAGAACTGCAGCTATTCTTCCTTCCGACATATAATACAGTAATGTCACCTGCTATAGTGCAATAGCTGTCACACAAACAGATGATAAGATGATGTTAAGAGTTAAACCTGCATGAAAAATAATCTGATTCATGAATTCTTCAGGTTGTACTGCTGCAGTTACATGGAAACATTGTGACGTCGCTCAACTCATCTGAAAAAACAGAAATTATGATTTATGACATATTTTACAAACATGATTTAATTTTTATTTCTATTTTTGTTTTATCACAATAATCATTAAACTACAATAATAAAATGTTTCATTTGTTTCGGCTGTATTCTGTTTATCAGTCATGAGAGTCACAGTTGGTGAAACTCGGTAAGATGTCATGAAGAATTTCTCGGAAACAGTGGGGCGTCTGCAGGATGTAGATCACACACACACACACACACACACACACATCTGCAACAGTAACAATGTCACATCACATATTACATAAACCAGCTCGAGGTGTGGCAGCTCCTGACTGAATCAATCATCGGGCTGTAATCGATCAGAAGGATGCTGTAATCAATGAATCAGTATTGATCTGTGCTAATTATTAGGATGCATCACACTGTGCTGATGATCTTAATGTGACAGCTGCAGGTGTTATCTATCTGTCTAACCTGTTTCCAGAGCCCTGCACACATTTGAAATCAATCAAACTACAGTTCAGTTCAGTGTGATGATCAGTTTACTGACCGTGCTGATCAGCGGACGTTGTTCCAGACCAGCTCAGGAGACAGAGACACACGAGAGGAAGAAGCTCCATCTGTGAAGAAGTCATCTGAGGATTAAACATCAGCACACTTCTTAGAGGGCAAGAGAACAAACCGAACACACTCCCGACACACACACTGCTCTGTCACACACTGTTTCGGTTTACACAGTTTGTGCAAGGTGCAACCACACCATCACTTCCGGTACTGATCCTTCAAATTAAAGGCATCCTCTCCACATACATTAACTATGACTCATCAATTCTGCAGAAAAAACATCCTTAAATTACTGACTTCATCTTTACACTGACATTAAAGCTGTGTATGGGGAAGATATACTGCCCCATAACATAATTTGAAATGTACCTCTATTAAAAAAACAAATTCCATTTCACATCACAGATTTTTTGTGATTTGTTGCCTCCAGTTTCAGAGTGTAATCTCATTATGTTAAATATGTTCAGCTGTACACGTGTATTTGTTCTGATTACATTACTTATGATTAAAAACTGTTAACCAGCACAGATCAATATTAAAGAATCACCCCTCAGGTGATGTGATCTGATGTCCGCCTCCTTCTGATACACTTGTATCATAGACCGACTCAGAGTTTTGATTTCCCACACACCTTTGGGAGCAGTTATACCTGGAGGTGTTTTTCCAGTTGTTTCCTCTCCCCCTGTGTTTCTGTCTGAGCCTGTATCTGCTGTCATTATAACTGCAGATGTGCATGAATGCGTCCTGATAAAAAACAGCCTTAATTATTTGCCTGAAGCGACTCTTTCCCACACAATCAAACCTAAATGTTGCAACACATTACCGTTAGCCTGACTGATATTTCTGAAATACTATCAAACATGGGTGCGCCTTGACCTGTCTGAGCCCGTTACGGACATTTTAATACCCATAGAAACACTAATTGTATAGAACCAGTGTAGTAGTATCTGTCTGTGCCCCCTACACAAACACTTTACCATCAAACTTTCCTTTCAGTTACAGTATGACACAGCCCACAGATTTGACCTTTTTTAACCTGTATTTAAAAAATAACAATAATAATAATAAAACATTTTAATTTTTATTAATATCTTAATGCTTAATAACAACAACAACAACGTAAAACCAAACTAGAAAAATTCAAAAGAAATTTTGAGTGTGCCTGACTCATTATTATTCACATTATTATTGACACTGCTCAGCAAGGACAGTATTAATACAACAAGCTGTGTCATCATTGCCTTTTGAATGGACTCAAATTTGGACTCGGATGCAGGCCACCAACCAGAGCAGAGCAATTATCCACAGCTGTGCTCTGTCTGTGTGTGAGTGACTGCTGAGAGACACAGAAAATCTCTAAATGAACCCCCTCCAACTAGTGGACACTAATGCCAAACGGTAGGTCGTATCAAAAAGCCCAAATGACCGTGAGCATCCTCATCTTGTCGACCATGTGAATGCTGAATTTCAGTGTCTAAAGTTAAAAAATGTGACCTGGGGAGATAGAGAAAGAACAGGTGCCCCGTGCTCCTTTGGGAAATTTCTCCTCTCCAGTTTACATGGGAGTAGATGGGGCTGTCGGTGGGTGATCCTGGCGCATCAGTGCGTCTCCCGCCAAAACTATAAGTCTGACAGCTTCAGCAGTGATATCGCTGTGTAGCCCACGAATTTTCCTACGTTTCTATGTATAAATTATTTCTGTAGAGTGACATTTGTGGCCACGAGAGCCGTTTGCAAATGTATTTTTTGCCAAATGTTTCTCTGGAACATTCTACCAATACACACCCATTGTAAATTTTGCCATGGTTTTTGGCGATTTTTGGCAAAACTGTTTGTTGAAACTCTTAGAAAAGTCACAGCACACCATTCCCAGCCGAGCCGGTCGTTTTGATACCTTTTTTGTGTCTGTGTGACCAAAACTGAGGGAGGAGTAGTGTGCTGAAATTCCTGGAATACGTCAGAATAATAAGTATGGAGATAGTGAATAGTGTGCCTTGCAGGAACACTCAATAAAGTTTAGGATGCGTCTGAGTTTTGCGATGTTATGTAGGTGAAAGAAAGCAGTCCTTGAAATTTGTTTTATGTGGACGTTAAAGGACAAATCCTGATCAAAGATTCTTTACGGTGGAGCTGGAGGCTGCTGTTGGCCTCAAAGCGAGCAGACAATATTTTTATTCACCTGCTGCAGACCGATCAGGACCTGACGAGGATCAGCCATAATTTGTAGGCTACAGTGTGTGAGTTTATGTCAGTCCAGATGGTTCTGGTAATTGATGCTTTCTGCTTGTGGAATGATTTAACTGTTGTCTTTTGTACAGTTGCTTGACAAAACTGCAATTCAAAGCGTATATGCCCCTTCATCTTTTCACATTATTACCATTATTATAGAGGGTTGCTACACAGAGACTTTAAGAGCTACACAAAGAGACATAAATACCATTCCCACAGCAGAACAAACACACTTTCACACAGATGTAGCATGAGAGCCAATTTTTCTTTGACAAGTGGAGCTTTCACACTATAAATCATTTCAGTGTCATGTCAGATCATTTCCTGTTTCCTCTTCTACTCACTCAGCAGGTCACATGTTGTGTTTTCTGGATCAAACTAGTTTTGTCAGTCGGTTCAATCAGCTCCTCCACAGTTACACCGAGTAGTTAGTGTGTGCTAACATTTACAACAAGCTCAGCTGGATGTATGAGTTTGTGGTGTAACTCATTATATTTTGGTGATGCAGAAATCTTTGTTCAACAGTCACATGTATGTACATTTAACCTGTCCAGGTGTGACCTCACAAACAGCTGGAAGGGAATTAAAACAGACAACAGAACAGACAGTCTGTGGAGCTACACTACAGGCCTCGTCTGTTCATGTTGTCATCTCAACTGGAAAGTATCCACAAACTACGACTGAACGATGTGATGAAATCAATCATCTCCAAGCTATCACAGGGTTCATGAGTTATGCTTTAAATTCCATGTCACATGAAACATATCGTATTATCAGAAGTGTGTTTGTATGTCGTTTGTTTCAACATCAAAATCAGTCCAGTTTGACATTTTTCAACTTTTATTCAAAGCTTTGGATAGAAATGATGATTGCATCATCAGTATACAACATTAATGTACTTTCAGCTGCATATTTTAGAGTCAACAACAGTATACAGTTCAGTGTAGGACTCTAGCTGACAGACTCTGGTTTAACACCTTATTAAAAATGAAAATTAAAAACATGAAGTCACAGAAAATATTCACATTCATTTACAGTGTAACAGGAAGCTTCAGCTCGGTTTATGTTTCTTCAATGTCCATGTCTAGTTACAAGCAGCGTGATAATATTTGGTAAATGCAAAGTATATATGCAGCACTTCTGCCTCTCATTTTATTTTAATTATGTTTATTCTGTGTTTCTGACTCATTATTAATCACATTAGTTTCTATGTACTTCAGTCTTATTCAACAGCATAACGTCCTCAACAAGAGTCCAGTGGTTTTATTATAACTTGACTTTATGCTCTCTGAAATGAAATGAACCTATGCTGACGGAGTAACAATAAAAATAAAACAATCAGAATAAACAGACAGTCAGAAATGAAAAAGAGCAGAGTTCAAGAAGTGGTCATTGTCCTCAACAACATGAATTAAGTGGATTGTTTTTTCTCTTAAAGCTGCTCAACAGATTTCAACACAAACTATTCAAATGAATTCAATTCTCACTTGATGGAATGATTCATTCATAATCAGCTCTGTCAGCATTAAAGGCCACTTGTTCTCTTAAATCACAGATTATATTGTTGGAATAATGAATCAAAATCTAAAAACATGATGTGTCCAGAGTAACTACAGCCTGGTTAATGTACAGACGAGGTTAAATGTGTGGAAGAGATCAAATAGATGATGATGAATGTACTGTTAGTATCAGTGTAGACAGCTACAGTAAAACTGCTTTTGTCCTGTTTGGGTTCATTTTAAAGACGAGTTCATACAACATGTTGGCCGACCACGTCTGAAGACAAAAGTCTAGTTTAGTTGTTCACAACAGACAGACTGTCAGGTGGAGTGAAAAGACAGAAAATAGTTCAATGAAATGTGACAGAATGTGGATTTACATCCATTATTGATATGAGAATATGCTTTCTTGGACATCAACAGGCGATAACACTAATTCTAAATAAAATAAATCAATAATGAAACAAGTGAGGACCAGCCAAAATGTGCTCACTATCACACAGTTTGGTCTAAAACTCAAGTTGTTTCTTACAAAATGTAACTGACACAGCACACACACACTTTAACAGACAACTTTACAGCACATGTAAAGCTGGTTACATTTCTGGATGATTTGGGTTTTCTTCAGTGTCTCTTCTTTGCAGGAAACAAAACAAAGTTTTATTGAAGACAATCCAAACTTGTTGATCCTAATCTGAGTGTAAATACCAACAGAACGCTTCATGAGAAGATAAAACAACTGTCAAGACTCTAAACATGAGAAACATGGAAAGAATTTAACAACATGCACACAGAACAGATAAACCTACAGTGTCAAACACAGATCATGTAAGTGCAGAACTTTCAGCAGGACTGTCATAAGACCTCTGTGTGCTGGTGAGAACCTGCATGAATCAAAAGGAAAGTTCAGATTACATGAAGTCAGCTGTTCAATGATACAGAAATGATTCTGGTGGCTCAGACAAACAGATTTGCTGCCTCCCAAAAAGATTTGAATGTTTGTAGAAATGACTCCACGTCACTTCAGCTGCACCAACACTGAAGAAACATTCAAGCTGACTGTTGTTGAAGCTGGAACCAGAGAAAGTTTGTCACTTTGGATTGATGAATTCAATAATTAGTCTTCAGACATTTTAAGAATGAATTAATCAATTCAACAACTCATTGTTTCAGCTGTACAACTAACTGAGTGTTACTGAATTATTGAGCTGCTAGTATGAATGATCAGCTAGTTGGAGTCCATAAAGTATGATGATGACAGCCAAAAATCAATCTTGTTCTGATGTTTGTGAATATTTTGGTCATCAAACGAGCACAGATAACGAGCAAGCTTCGTCTCAGAGCTGATGTTTGAGCTCAGAATACGACAGCGACATTTTCTGCATGAAACAAGTGAGGACCAGCCAAAATGTGCTCACCATCACGCAGTTTGGTTGTGAACTCAAGCTGTTTTTCACAAAATGTAACTGACACAGCACACACACACTTCAACAGACAACTTTACAACACATTTAAAGACGGTTAAACTTCTGGATGACTTGGGTTTTCTTCAGTGTCTCTTTGCAGGAAGCAATTTAAAGTTTTATTCAAGACAATCCAAACTTGTTGATCCTAATCTGAGTGTAAATACCAACAGAACGCTTCATGAGAAGATAAAACAACTGTCAAGACTCTAAACATGAGAAACATGGAAACAATCTGTTGTCTGCTCGTCATGAATATGTTCATACAAGACATGATTTAAACTTACCTTTGTTACGATTCTGCTTGATGCAATGCTTGTAAACCACAGCTAGAAGAACACCACCAATAAGAATGATGAAAAATGTAACAACAACAGCAATAGCAATATGTGCAGCTGAAAGTCCTGAAACAGAAGAGAAACAGTTCCTGTCACACTCAGAATGTAAGTGCAGATCATAAAGAGCAGATTGAACATCAGAGCTGACACAAAGAAGAACTAAAGGTGTTCCTGCTCCTGAAATCTGAACTTGTTTGCAGATAAAAACACCACTGGGATGAATCTCAGCAGGAACAGTGATGTTAGCTCTGATCTTACAGACACTTTCCTCCTGCTCGGCTGCACAGCTGAGAGCTTTGGTTGTGGTTTTGGTCGCAGTAGTGAGGAGGGTGATGTTGTAGCATCGTCCTGTTTCTGAGACGTGCTGCTCATCAGCAGGAAGAAGGTTTGAATCCCCGTCCTCCACCTCCACTTCAGGCTGTTTACATGTGACTTGTGCTAAACTCCTGCTGTGCCTGAGATCTGCAAATGTGTGTGACAATCTGTGTACAGCCGAGGTTCTCTACACGCTGAGCCGAGGCTGTGACGGACTCTGGATCACGTTCTGTCATCACATCTTTATTTTATGATGCTTGTTGTTACAGCTCGTATTCATGAGCTTTGTTAAAGGAAAATATTACACATGCAGCTCAGCTAGATTCATGTTTCACTGAGTGAGTATTGTATAGGAGTATTTCTGTTTGATGATAGTTCATATTTCTACTTCACATTTCAGAGGGAATATTGGACTTTTTACTCCACGACATTTAGCACATATTATTACTACTTACTCTGACTTTACATACAAAACATATGATACTTATTGTTACTTAAATTACATGTAGGAGCCACGTGTGTGAAATGTCTGATTTAACCACAAGGGGGAGTGAGCTATCTTTGTGTTTACTCATTACAGGTGGGCATCAGGTGTTTTAATTAACACCAAATCACAGATGAAGTGACTGAAAGTTTGGACAGTCATTACAACTACTAACAGATGTATTTAAAGTGTGAGTGTGGTGTTGCCATGACGATCCTCAGGGTCAGGTTGTCATAGTTACTTAATCAGACTAGAGATTTACTGAACTGGGTTTCATGATTTAATCTTAGAGCCCAGTGATGTGTTAACTTGTTACAAGTTACAATAAATAAGTTTTAAGGTGCTGAGTGAAATATTAAATTAGACTGCTAACACTTTGTAAATGTTCAGCAGGTGTTTTTGACTGTTTGTTTAATATGATGTAACTGAAGTGGAGTATCTGAACTTCAGTCTGAATCATTTTCAGCATCATTCCAGTCTGCACCGCTCTGAGCTCATTCACTTTGAGTTCAGTCTGAACACAAATCGAATGTTTGAAAAGAATAACACATGAATAATCAAAATTATTGAAAATTAAAATAACACTCACTATTAAAGTGCACGTAGATCTGAGCAGAAATCGTATGGCTGATGTTCTTCTGTGTGGCTACACAGCGGAAGCGGCCAGTCTTTGTCACAGTCGTGTTGAGAATAATGTATACACGATCGCTTCCTAAGACCTGACGCTCCTCAGCAGGAAGGATGTTTCCATCACTGTCCTGCCACGTTACTTCCAGATCTGGAACACCATGAGCTTTACACTGCAGCAGAGCCCAGTTATCTGTCTGATGAAGTGTTGTGACAGACGGCTCTGGAGCTGCACCTGTGAATAAAATATAAACAACAGATGATGAAGGACAATTAGAGCATTAAAAATGTAATATTGAGATGTTTCCTCTGCTTGTATATCTGGTTTACAGTGTGAAGAGAAAACGCCTCAGTTCCATATTCCAGCACTGTTTGACAGGACATGATATTTCAAACATTTGAACTTCTTCTAATTTGACTCACATTCTGACTCAGATCATGGCAGACACACACATACAGTCAATGTATGATCAAATATAAAAATGTGTCATTTGGGCTGAATTGTGTTATATTTTAATTATGCTGCTCATTTAGGAAATTAATCATAAGATTTGTTGAAATTGTGTTTTGGCATCAAAGAGAAGGTTATGAAAGATTTCAGTGGCTGGATTTTTTTGAAAACATAAGAATGTATAATGTCAAGGAGTGTAGACTAAAAATTATTGCCATAAACATTAAAACGTTTATTAATAAACATTCTTACTGGTGAATATTTATATAAAGTATTTATGAGGAGTATAAACGTCTCCACCTTCAAGTGATGAGGAGCCAATCACAGACATTTTAATGACAGGTGTGACGTCATCAAACTCAGGACTCACCTGGGATGTTTTCACCTGTTCTGTCTTTTAATGTTTTAAAGCGCGCAGGATGCACGCGACCCGACATTTCCATGTAAAACTTGATAAATACATAAAGTGCGTATTTTCATGTTGACTCTAAACGTCCATACACACATATTGTACCTCGTTTGAAAGCTTACAAGTTCGTTTTTTCAACGGAATAAAGAATCTAAATGAAGGAGTTACGACACTACAACTGTAGCGTCTTACTTTCCGGCAGTAAACAAGTTAGCATCTTCGTCTCTCTCCTGTGTGTCCGCAGTTCAAATGTATTTATAGGTGGAAAAACAGACATTTATAGACGAACATGGGCTCGTTTTAAACACTACAGTCCACCGGTTCAGTCCAGTTCGGACAAATTCGAGCGGAAGTCAAAATAACGGGAATAAAAGTCGATTGTGTCTCTCGTTCATTTTTCGCGCCGCTCGTCAAACTTCCGAAACAACGTCATTTAGATGAATTTTAAAATATTAACGTCAAATTTGACCAGCCGTGTTCAGGATCTGTGAAATCGGTAAACTCCGAGGAACAAAACGAACCAACCCGCATCTTTCTACGACCTAAAGTGACGAACCTACCAGACTTTTAACTCCGTCAGCCAATCAGAGGACAGCATCTCTACGCGAACTCCACTTGAGTTTGATTGACAGCTACTTTCATCCAATGAGAAGTCAGCACCGTGAAAACA
Organism: Sciaenops ocellatus; assembly: GCA_033000465.1. Classification (NCBI taxonomy): domain Eukaryota; kingdom Metazoa; phylum Chordata; class Actinopteri; family Sciaenidae; genus Sciaenops; species Sciaenops ocellatus. Next base: position 30,339,549 of record CP136884.1, on the reverse strand, counting down.
CTCTGAGTTTGTAGCCAATTAAATCACCTGTCTGACCATATATGGAAGTTAACTTTATCTGACTTCCTGTGGTAGTGGGACACTCACAGAACAATAAAAACTTTATTTATATGTTTACAGAGACATGATTCAATGATAATAAATATGTAAATCTGTATTTAAATATTAAAATCATCTTTTTTAGTCAGATTTGACACTTGTGGACATTTTTTCAGGATCATAAAGGGATTTATTATCATCATTTGGTAACTTTGGAGAAGTTCTAGAGAGCTCTGTGGACACCTGCTGGAGATAATCTGTACTGCACTTTCTAAAATATCTCAGAGCCACTTCTGTCTGTCAACCTCAAATTTGGTCCAGACTTTATAGACAAGCTGAGGGAGAGATCCTGTGAATTTCAGCCTGACAGCCTGTTTTATGACTGATTCACTGTGTTTGAAACATGAAGGGAAATGAAAAAAAGACAATAAAACTTGTATTTTTTCTATTTAATCATTTACCAATTGAACTCTTTCAGAGCCTTAATTAAGATCAACACACCTGATGAAACCTCAGAGTGTTTGCTTTACACTGATGCAGTGGACATGTGTCAGCTCCTCATGTTTGTGCTATTATACAGTTTTAGAATAGTTTTAGAACAGTTTTACAATATTAAGAGACAGAAATGAACGTAATAAAAATGAACCACAAGAGGTTAACTCACCACCTAAAAAGGAAAAACAAAACATGTCAGAGTTCTTGTAAAATATCAACTTGACAGACGTGTAAAACTGTAGAAAAAATCTGAGGGTGCACATTCAGATGAGCGGAGTGTGTTTAATGAAAGCACTCACCAACAACAAGCTTAACGTGAACAGTTTGACTAGACTGAAGATGTGGCGTATCGCAGGTGTAGTCTCCGCTGTCAGCCACCTTTGTATTCCTGATCTTTAAGGAGGCGTTGCCGTGTTTCAGTTCATCTTTAAAATGTGAGAAACGATCGTCAAGCAGCTTCAGGTTATCATGACGAATGCCTGAATCATACACGAACACCCTCTGGCCGTCTTTCTTCCACTCCAACTTCTCTTGTTCTATGGTGACGCCAAAAGAACAGGGTAAAATAGCATCACTGCCTTCTTCCACGACCACTGAAAGATAAAAAACATGTATTAATCAGTATGTTTACATGCAGAGTCATTCAGTGAAGACAGACACATGGAAGTTTGTTGTTTTAACACGTTTTAAACATATCACATCATCAATCATAGATTTCTTATTGACAAAAGAGATGAAGGATGTCCCAGTCTGGGAGGCTGCCCCAGATTACTTTAATCCTCACAGCTAAACAGGTGGGCACGATGAAATGGTGAAATCATGAACGATGAGGCTAAATTTGGGGTTCTGTGTTTTCTTAGATTGACATGGTTGCACGACGAGCTGCAATAGGAAGTTGCATAACTTGAACCATCATCAAGCCATAGTCCAAGTCCAGTTTGCCAACAAACTGTGTGTAATGTGAAAACAAAGAAAAGTTTGACAGCTACTACTTCCTGTCTGAGAGTCTCCAGCCATTCTAGCAGTGCTCGTACTATGCTAACATCAACATGCTAACATGCTCACAGTCACTGCATTCATACCTGTGTTTGTTTTGGACTTACACAAATGACTGATCCAATCCATAATCCACATCCAACCAGTCCAAATGTTCTTGTTCTACCTGTTTCATTGAGGACACGTTGTGAACTAGAGATAACCCAGAATGCATTTACTTTCAACTAGTGACAATGGCTGCAGTGTAATTCTTAAGAGAAAAGGGACTTTGTCAAACTATGTTCACTGGAAGTGTTTTAGCTCCTGACAGACTCACATTATTACAAGTGTAAAAAATATTCTGGCTCCTCATGCTGTTTCTCTGATGTCTGACCTTCTCCTCATTTGCCTTTGCCTTAGTAAGAAGTAATCACCTGAGTTCATGTTTGTCAGGTGGTCATAAATGCTGATGATGTTTGATAACATGTTCACATTAACAACTGTATGAGCTGATAACATGTCAGTGTTGTGCATTCAGCTTGTTTCACTTCCTGCAAGTTACGCAGGTTTAACACCCACTGCTCTGCAGCAATGAAGCCGAACACAGGAAACATCTCAACATCCGTTTGAATGACAGCTCTCACCATCTATCAGACAAGGAGCCTCACTCTACTTCCTCTTACAGCCTTTGTTTGAGTGACATCTCTCCAACTCTGCACACAGTTCAACACCTGCCCTTATATGGAGTGTAGGGGGCGTTTCCTATGCTAATAACAAATGTATGATCTATGAGTGAGTCATTCAGCACACCTTGGTAAGATATACATATACATATACATATAGTGATTTATGACATATTTTACGAGCATGATTTAATTTTTATTTCTATTTTTGTTTTATCACAATAATCAATAAACTACAATAATAAAATGTTTCATTTGTTTCGGCTGTATTCTGTTTATCAGTCATGAGAGTCACAGGTGGTGAAACTTGGTAAGATGTCATGAAGAATTTCTCGGAAATAGTGGGGCGTCTGCAGGATGTAGATCACCACACACACACACACACACACACGCACGCACACACACACACACACACACACACACATCTGCAATAGTAATGACGTCACATCATATAGCATATAAACCAGCTCGAGGTGTGGCAGCTCCTGACTGAATCAATCATCAGGCTGTAATCGATCAGAAGGATGCTGTAATCAATGAATCAGTATTGATCTGTGCTAATTATTAGGATGCATCACACTGTGCTGATGATCTTAATGTGACAGCTGCAGGTGTTATCTATCTGTCTAACCTGTTTCCAGAGCCCTGCACACATTTGAAATCAATCAAACTACAGTTCAGTTCAGTGTGATGATCAGTTTACTGACCGTGCTGATCAGCGGACGTTGTTCCAGACCAGCTCAGGAGACAGAGACACACGAGAGGAAGAAGCTCCATCTGTGAAGAAGTCATCTGAGGATTAAACATCAGCACACTTCTTAGAGGGCAAGAGAACAAACCGAACACACTCCCGACACACACACTGCTCTGTCACACACTGCTTCGGTTTGCACAATTTATGCAAGGTGCAACCACAGCATCACTTCCGGTACTGATCCTTCAAATTAAAGGCATCCTCTCCACATACATTAACTATGACTCATCAATTCTGCAGAAAGACATCCTCAAATTACTGACTTCATCTTTACACTGACATTAAAGCTGTGTATGGGGAAGATATACTGCCCCATAACATAATTTGAAATGTACCTCTATTAAAAAAACAAATTGCATTTCACATCACAGATTTTTTGTGATTTGTTGCCTCCAGTTTCAGAGTGTAATCCCACTGTGCTAAATATGTTCAGCTGTACACGTGTATTTGTTCTGATGACATTACTTATGATTAAAAACTGTTAACCAGCACAGATCAATATTAAAGAATCACCCCTCAGGTGATGTGATCTGATGTCAGCCTCCTTCTGATACACTTGTATCATAGACCGACTCAGAGTTTTGATTTCCCACACACCTTTGGGAGCAGTTATACCTGGAGGTGTTTTCCCAGTTGTTTCCTCTCCCCCTGTGTTTCTGTCTGAGCCTGTATCTGCTGTCATTATAACTGCAGATGTGGATGAATGCGTCCTGATAAAAAACAGCCTTAATCCTTTGCCTGAAGCGACTCTTTCCCACACAATCAAACCTAAATGTTGCAACACATTACCATTAGCCTGACTGATATTTCTGAAATACTATCAAAGTTAAAAAATGTGACCTGGGGAGATAGAGAAAGAACACTCTACCTCTGGAACATTCTACCAATACACACCCATTGTAAATTTTGCCGTGGTTTTTGGTGATTTTTGGCAAAACTGTTTGTTGAAACTCTTAGAAAAGTCACAGCAATTGATTGACTCAAGATCTTTATTTTGTGTTGGTGAGTGCTTTCCAGAGAATTTCAGCAACAAACTTGGCGTTGTCGGCAGGATCTCAGGCTGATCGCTCAGGACCCGGAGAAGGTGACTGATCATCTGGGACTGATCAAATTCGTCTCACCTCCACCTCAGCTCATTCGAGACGGGAGGACCCTCTCCGTGGACCTAGAAGCTGTCACCTCGAGGTCAAATTAACAGAAAACATCCTAAATTTAGGGTAAGCAAATTTTCAATTGTTTAATGAAGCTAAAGATCAATTTTTGATTGAGTCAATCAGTCCTTGAATATGGAGAAGAAGGTTACTCTGGTCGCATCTTAGGACAAGTGTAGTAAGGTACTCTACACTAAAAAATAAATCTCCGGGAGATTTACTGATAGTGTTTGTATTAGGTAGTGAGTATACTACAAAGAAAATCTCAGGGAGATTAAAATACAACTTATCAGAATAGGTCAGTCAGTTACCTAGGGAAAACTGGACATCTTGGGAAGACGTTTCTAAGATTAAAGGCACGCGCTGACTCCTGCGGTATGGGGTCGTCTGAGTCCAAGGTTGTGAGAGAGTGTCCTGATTCTCCATGTTGTCAAAGCATGAAAAAGAAATATGGCGATAAATGGGTACTGTTTTTCTACGTGTGGGTTGAAAAGTGGGGTTTCCCAAAAGAAGGGAGTTTTAGTATAACAAAGCTGAAGGTGTTAAAGGAGAAAATAGATGCTAAAAAAAATGAGGTAAGAATGAAGAGCAAAATTAGGAAAAAGGATTTAGATGAGATACATGGTCACAAAGAGAGCTGGAAAATGTGGATGAAGGAAGCAGAGCATAGGGAACGACAACAGGCGGGGAAAGAAATGCCTAAATGTTCAGAAACAAAGTTAGGGAGAGAATGCTTTGCTACTGACACACACAAACCTTCTCCCTCTGCTCCATCTCTGTATGCCGAGGCAAAAAGTGAGCTGACAGCCCTCCAGCACGAGCATGATGATGCATCCTATGCCTTCCAACCACCTCCACCCCCACCCCCGTCATATGGATCGATATCTTCAACAACCAAGGAACAGGATGAGAGCTCCACATCTGGAGGAACCAGATCCGAAGAGGTAATTACCCACAAATGTGCAGACGGCGCTTCAGCCTCCTCTGCCTCATCATCTATGTCTGAACAAATGCTCTCACCCAGTCACACACGCGCAGGAGCTGTGTACCAGCCTGATCCAGCTGACAGTACGGCTATGGTAACACTACAGCCAACAAACCCATTCAACCCATCCTTGTTGCACCCTAACTACAATATGCCTATGGTTGAGTATCCAGGTCCAACAGGTCCCATACGAGTCCAAAGAGGATGGACAGACCCGGACATGATGGAAGCGGGAAAACAGCTTCCCTCCCTGGAATCTGGTGGGCACCAGTTCGGTCAGGTCTTGGTGTCTTTCTGCAGAAACTGGAGTCCCACGTCGCACGAGTTACGACGACTACTGAAGAAGAGACTCACCAGCGACCAGTTCCAGAAAATCGTCAATGACCTGGATGGCGACTATCACCAAGAACAATCAGAGTGGAGAGCAGCCGGAGCATATGAGAGGTGGGCTGCTGGAGTCAGCACAGCTACTGAACTTGCATTCCCACAGAAAGTCTGCATGACAACCATCCAACAATGCACACAAAATAAAGAAGAAAACACTGAAGAATATTATCACAGACTGTGTTTGAACAATATTGTGGCATTCCCAAACCTGACAATATGGATAGGGAAAATCACGAAACAGCATATGAAAGTCAACTGAAAAGTTGTTTCTTGAGCGGTCTCCACCCTAGTGTTATCCACAGTGTCCAGAGTTCCTGCATTGGCTGGAAGGATCAACGTCTGAAGGAGATCCGTAGACATGCCAAACATGCAGAGGAGCGGCAAACAGAGGAAAGAGAAAAGGAACTCGAAAAACGTGAGTTGACCCAGTACAATGCTTCACTAACGATGATGCAAAGTGTTGTTGACCAAAATGCAGGCCGCGGACCCAATCGGGGATGCGGAGGACGCGGACGCGGTCGGGGAGGCAAGCGAGGGAGAGGTGGAGGAAGAGGACAAACACAAGAAAACAAAGCAACACATGACCAGGATGAATGTTTCTACTGCATGGAAAAAGGACACTGGGCCAGAGATTGCCCCAAAAGAAAACAAGGAGGGCAAGAAACAAAGAAATTTGCCTCTGACTGACTGCCTGACACATTCGTCATTTCATCTGAGGGGGAAGGTAATGCACCACACACAGCTGTTTGCAAGGAAGAAATGCTCTGCACTGATACACTGCTTTCCATGCTGTTAGGGACCATTGATAGGTTAGAAAAAGAACAGGATTTCAAAACCACACCCACTTATAGCCTGTTGTCATCTGAAGCATATAAAAAAATGCCTACTATTGTTTGCATGGTAAAAGGTACCCCAATAACTTTTTTGGTTGATTCTGGCGCCACAAATTCCGTAATAAGATCCTCTGAGCTCAATCCCACTGACATAAAACTCAGTGGCAGGTATACCTGGTCAGTTAGCGCTACGGGAAATTCAATTAAAGAGAAATACTCTACTCCCATGATTTGTGAGTGGCAAACAGATGAGGGATTAATGACGAGTAAACATTTCTTTTTGATTTCTGATGTTTGTCCAATTAATTTGTTAGGTCGTGATTTGATGTGCACATTTAACATTGTCCTCACCTCGACACCTGATGGATTGAGGGTTTCCAGATATACAGATAACACATCAGCCTTCGTACATTTCAGTCCGACCACACCCTTGTATGTGTATCAGTGGTGGTTAGACCTCACTGTGTCTGTCTCCATTTTGCAATCTGCTGCTGATGTGATAAACCCCTCCTCTGACAAAATGACACCTGAACATTTACATTGCACTGCTCATGTCTCAGACGGACCAGACATTGACTATGCAAAAACATTTTTCAGCGACTTAAATGACAGCTTACTGACTACCAACTTGTACTGGACAGAAACCGAATGCGCAGCTGCCGTTTCTCTGACTGAGAAACAACTCAAATTTTATGACATATACGGTTCACTCCCACACATCTCCATTTCAAAACCTACTCACAAACAGTGGAGAGATTTGGGTCCATTTGTTAATCGATGTGTGCGTGCCTCAGATTGGACTCCCATGCCAGAAAATGGTGCATGTTATTCTCAATCTCTGGGGGCATTTAAAAGACCACTGCAAACTAAGATACATTGTTTACGCTCTGTGTATCTTTTGGAAAAAGGTAATCCACATCACCTCACTGCATGCAGTCCCAGTGACATTTCCCCACTTTTGATCAGGTTCCCCCTGAATTATGGGCAAACAGCAAATACGATGTGGGTCTGATAAAAAACTGTGAACCTGTTCAGATCACTGCAAAATCTGATTACAGACCTGTGGTGAAACATTATCCTTTGAAGAAGGAAGCCATTGATGGCATCCGCCCAGTTTTTCACTCCCTACTAAAAGCAGGAGTTATTGTTCCCTGTGAGGACTCTCCAGTACAGACTCCTATTTTTCCTGTAAAGAAAATCAGACCTAAAGGCGTTTTGTTCAAGACCTGCAAGCTGTTAATGCTGCAGTCTCTTCACCTGCTCCAAATGTTCCAAATCCTTACACAATCATCTCACAGGTTCCTGAGGGCTCTCAGTATTTCTCTGTGGTTGATTTGTCTAATGCGTTCTTCTCTGTTCCAGTTCATAAAGATTCGCAGTTCTGGTTTGCATTCCTGTTTGATGGTAAACGTTACACTTTCACTAGAATGTGTCAAGGCTTCCCTTCTCTCCGTCTCTCTACAATGCAGCCTTGTCCAGAAGCTTATCTACATTGTCTCTGAAGGCTCTGCTCTCTTACAGTATGTTGATGACCTACTTATCGCTTCTCCCACTAGGGAGCAGTGCGAGATGGATACTGTTGCCCTCCTGCAGCACCTGTGTCGGGAAGGACACAAAGCTAGCCTGAGTAAGCTACAGTTTGTACAGCAGGAGGTCACCTTTTTGGGTCACGTGTTAACCCCAAACGGCAAGCCTCTCTCTCCGGAATGCATATCTGCTATTGTCAACACACCTAAACCACTCACAAAGAAACAAGCTATGTCATTTTTAGGCATGTGTTCATATTGCAGACATTTCATTCCTGACTTCTCTGTGCTTGAACGTCCTTTAAGAGATGCCACACATGCGAGGGGCCTCACAGCGTCCTCCAAAATCACCTGGACACCTGAGGCTGAGACATCTTTTGTCAACTTGAAGAAAGCTCTACAGTCCGCTCCAACTTTCCAAACCCTGATAAACCGTTCGTCCAGTGTGTGGACGAAAAGGAGGGATGTATGACAAGTGTTCTGTTACAAAAACATGAATCACATTTGAAACCTGTTGCTTATTTTTCATGTACTCTTGATCCTGTTGCTAAGGCTTTACCTCGTAGTCTGAGAGCTGTAGCAGCAGCAGAACGAGCTGTTCTGGCCTCACGCGATTTTGTGGGTTTTTCAGAATTAACATTACTTGTTCCACATGCAGTCTCAGCTCTCTTATCGGAGCAGAAGACATCTCATCTTTCAGCAGCGAGGTGGCTCAGGTATCACAGCACACTTCTTGACCTGCCACATGTCACAATCAAAAGATGCACTGTTTTAAATCCAGCAATTCTTTTGCCTCTCCCAACCGATGGAGAGCCACACAGCTGTGAAGCTGAAGTTCAGCAGATATGTACACCACGACCTGACCTTTCAGATACACCCCTGAACAACCCTGACCTAGTTTTCTATGTGGATGGGTCTGCATCAAGAGACCCAGACACAGGACAATGTCAGACTGGTTATGCTGTTGTTGATGACCATGGTGTTGTACAATCTTCTCCTCTGCCTTCTCATTACTCAGCACAGGCAGCACAGCTGGTGGCCTTGACAGAAGCATGCAAATTGGCAGAAGGTAAAACAGTGACTGTCTACACCGACTCAAGGTATGCTTTTGGTGTCGTTCACGATTTTGGAGCCTTGTGGAAACACAGAAAATTTCTAAAATCTGATGGCAAACCAATTTTGCATCATGATAAGATATCTGCTTTGTTAGAGGCTATTTTGCTTCTGAAACAGATCTCTGTCTGTAAATGTGCAGCACACACATCATCTGAGGATGTGATTTCCAGGGGACATGCTCAAGCAGATGCAGCTGCCAAAGTAGCGGCTCGACTTCCTGTTAATGTCAAACATGAAACCACCGCCCTATTGTCACATTCTGTTGCTTCTCTTTCTGATCTCAGCAGTTTTGTCACACCAGCAGAGAAGAAGTTGTGGACTCAGAATAACTGCTATCAGAAGGAGGGTGTGTGGTACGGACCAGATGATAAACCGTGTCTACCAAAGAAATTGTATCCATGCTTTGCCAAACTCTCACATGGGTTGGATCATGTCTCAAAAACAGGTATGTGCGCAGTCATTCAGGCTGATTGGTACACAAAAGGTTTTTCCACCTTTGCAGCAGATTTTTGCTGAAGTTGCATGATCTGTGCCAAAAATAACGTGGGCAAAGCAAAACCACTGTCACAGACTGCAGCACACCCGCCTACAATCATACCATTCCAACATCTGATGATGGATTTCATTGAACTCAACCCAGCTGAAGGGAAGAAATATTGTTTAACTATGGTTGATATGTTTTCCAAATGGGTTGAAGGGTTTCTGTCTAAACATGCAGCTGCATCAGTTGTGGCAAAAGCATTGCTCACAGAGATAATTCCTAGATGGGGAATTCCAGAGAAAATTTCATCAGACAATTGTGCCCATTTCGTGAACAAAGCCATGGCACAACTCTCTGAGTGTTTAGGTTTTGACCTCAAAACTCACTGTTCTTACTATCCACAAGCAGGTGGCGCCATTGAACGCCAAAATCAGACAATCAAGACAAAACTGAGCAAATGCTGCGAGGAAACAGGTTTGTCATGGCCTAAAGCACTGCCTATTGTTTTGATGTACATGAGAATGCGCAAGCGCGAGCGACTTAACCTGTCCCCTTTTGAGATCCTGTTTGCAGTCCCACCTCGAGTGGGAACAGATCCACCTGGACGTCAGATGGACACTACTCTCTGCGAGGACCAACTGGTAACGTATTGCATATTCTTAACCAAATCTTTTTGTGACATTAGACAACAGGTTGCCAGTGCACAACCCTCAGCGGTCTCAGGTCCTCTACATGACATTAAGCCTGGAGATTTCGTGGTGATAAAGAACTTCAGAAGAAAGTCTTGGAGACATCATCGCTGGTTAGGACCGTTCCAAGTCCTCCTAGTCACCCACACTGCTGTGAAAGTCGCAGAGCGTGCTACTTGGATTCACGCAACCCACTGCAGAAGAGTTCCACCCCCTGGGGGTACAACCACAGCGACAGTAGGAGAATAATCAGTGATGTGCTAGTAACCTCTCACTGTAGACTAGGCATACAGACGTGCCAAGGCCACACACACATTCACACACACGGCCAGAAGAAGCTGACTTCAAACCCAGAAAATGGAAAGACCACGCCCATGGCATCCGTTCAGACATCCAGGCCTCTGTGGCATCAGACGAACTGTGAGCATAATCATACTGTTAACCCTTCTTTTCACAGGTCCCATTCTGTGGTGGGAAAAGAGAAATGCTGAAACTGATCCAGCCCTGACTGACACTGACTCTGACACACCAGACAACCGCCCTACTTGACTCAGACTCAGATCTTGACTCTCTTGATGACAATACGATTTTCTGAATGAAGTTGGTCAGTTTCTCATTATGATGATGTGTTTTGAATCCTCGTGAATTGACACATTTGATGTTGTTGAGAAATTGAATTTTTTTATATCCTTTGCATATAGTGTGATTTTTATAATCAAAAGGAGGGAAATGTAATGGAAAATTTATATTACATGATTGTGTGTTCTTTTTTAACCATATATATCCATGTTTGATCTCAGTAATATTATGAAAAGTTTTTAAGTATCACACTGTGTGCCTTATAGTCTTGTTTGGTTTTACTCAGTACCTTGCACTTAGAAATCTTTGTCTCATTTATGCAAGCTGTTTGTAGCAGTAGTTGTTTGATGTATAAACTTCACCTTGGTTCACACAGTCCAGCAGAGCTTGTTAGTGAGGTTTGATAGTGATGAGCACATTCCATTGTAGCAACCTGCAACAGTTAGATAAGCAAACCATAATAATGACCAATACTCCTTAGACATGTATAAGAATCAGCGTGGGACTGCCCCACCCTGAACATTTTCTGCAGACCGTCGTGTGCATTTGTAGAACTGTTCCTCTTGCAAGAATAAAATGACAAAACCTTTAAGGACCAATTGATTGACTCAAGATCTTTATTTTGTGTTGGTGAGTGCTTTCCAGAGAATTTCAGCAGCAAACTTCAAACTAAATTTAACTTCAAACATAAAAACTACCTGAAATAAGTGAGGACCAGCCAAAATGTGCTCACCATCACACAGTTTGGTCTAAAACTCAAGTTGGTTCTCATAAAATGTAACTGACACAGCACACACACACTTCAACAGACAACTTTACAGCACATTTAAATACGGTTAAACTTCTTGATCAGATTGTTTCTCTGAGTTTTGTTGATTCATTGGCTTTTCTTCAGGTTGTTTCTCGTCTGCAGGAAACAAAACAAAGTTTTATTCAAGACAATCCAAACTTGTTGATCCTAATCTGAGTGTAAATACCAACAGAACGCTTCATGAGAAGATAAAACAACTGTCAAGACTCTAAACATGAGAAACATGGAAAGAATTTGTTGTCTGCTCGTCATGAATGTGTTCATACAAGACATGATTTAAACTTACCTTTGTTATGTTTCTGTTTGGTGTAACACTTGTAGAGCACAACTACAACAGCAACCACCAAAAGAGTGATAAAAACTGTACCAACAAGCAATCCAGTGTTGTCTGAAACAGAAGAGAAAAGGTTCCTGTCACACTCAGAATGTAAGTGCAGATCATAAAGAGCAGATTGAACATCAGAGCTGACACAAAGAAGAACTAAAGGTGTTCCTGCTCCTGAAATCTGAACTTGTTTGATGATAAAAACACCACTGGGATGAATCTCAGCAGGAACAGTGATATATATTACACATGCAGATGTTGTTTGCAAATTAATTCCACCACAGTGTCAGTGAATCCATTCACGTCCTCAGTGACATCCATGGTGTGTCCTGGATCGTCCTTCAGACTGCAGGGCGGCCTCTGATTGGTCTGTCCTGACCTCTTGCTTGAATGGGGGCTTGTGTCAAAGTATGTTTACATCCTTCGTCCTCAGCAAGATGGCCGTGTGCTTGCTCTTCCTGAATGCTGGCAGAGTTTCTGCTCTGTAGACGTTTTTGGATGACATGTAGCAGCGATCGAGTGTTTGTTCTTCTTGTGACACAGTCAACGTGTTGATGGAAGTCAGGCACAACCGTCTAAAATTCAGTCAGGCTAATCTGTCACACCAATCCTTATTCACCATAGAACACACACCTCGTCCTTTCTCCTTGCCAGTCTTCTGTTCTGTCAGAAAGAGTCACCTGGTCACCCAGTGCTGTCTGCTGTTCCAGGATTTAGCAAAGTGTCAGTGAAACAAAACACATTACAGCTCCTGATATCCTGTTGGAGACTGATACCACAACAGAGGTGGTCCAGTTTATTATCAGCGCCTGTACGTTGGTTAGCAGGACGTTTACAGAGAAGCTCTGACTGTTTCCTCAGCCGGTGTTTAATCCCTCCATGTTTACCTCAGTGTTTCTTCTGATGCTGAGATGGATGCAGGGATGGACTTGCTTGTTCAAAACTCATACTGTGATTATTTGGACAGATATACAGAGACAGAGTTTCTGTGCTCTCTCGTCCAGCAGGTTCTCATGGATCGTCGCTGCTGCTGTGGTCCTGCACGATGTCCACTACATATATTATCACTGTCATTATTGTTACCATAACTCCATCACAGTTTATATCACATTTAAGACTTGTGATTGCAGGTCTGATGTGCAAATCCATAAAAAGATGGTATTAAAAATATAACAGTATCTAGACTCTGTGCACAGTGATAGAGGTAGATATGATGAAGTATGCAGACATGTCTCTCACAGTCAGAATCATCTCAAAATTTAAAACATGTCACATGGAAAACTTTTTAAGGATCCTCAGGAACTCTGATTATAATCTAGATTTAGTGAGAGTGAGTTTAAATCTGTGATGATGTTTGATGATTCATGTTTTAATCTTCACTCATCATAGTTTGATGTGAAGCTTTCACACTATAAATCATTTCAGTGTCATGTCAGATCATTTCCTGTTTCCTCTTCTACTCACTCAGCAGGTCACATGTTGTGTTTTCTGGATCAAACTAGTTTTGTCAGTCGGTTCAATCAGCTCCTCCACAGTTACACCGAGTAGTTAGTGTGTAGTAATATCATTTAGATTTGACATATAACCAGAACTGAAACATCAGAGTTGTAGACAGTCACACAGAAAATGATTCATGATGTAAAAGCTCCTGAAATGTGAATTCAGACTGAACACAAACTTCATTTTTGTCTCATCGTCTGAATTTAACTGTGATTTTTTCACTCTGTGTTTATTCAGCACAGACACCTGAAATACTGAGAATAGAAATGATTGCTGGAGCTGCATGAGAATGTGTTTGTGTTATTGATCAGACTGATGTCAACATTTACTACAGATTCCAGTAAAAATATGATAAGAAAGAATCTCACCATTCATAGGCACGTAGGTCCCAGCAGAAATCTGATGGCTGATTTCTTCCTGTGTGACGACACAGCGGTAGCGGCCAGCCTTGGTCACAGGAGCTCGTAGGATGATGTCATAGCTGCCTCCTCTTTCTTTGACCTGTGGTTCTTCAGCAGGAAGGATGTTTCCAGAACTGTCCTTCCACTCTACTTTAGGTTTTGGAAAACCATGAACCTCACACTGCAGCAGCACTCCACCCTGTGTTTCATCAATTATAGATTATACAAAGACAATTACAGCTTCAGATATGTAATTTTGGGATGTTTTGGTTCATCACATCTCAGCTTTTATGATTGGAGTGTGTTTTAACTGAACAACCTAAATTTTTTAAATTTGATCTTGAAATGATATCACATGGAATCTTTATTATAAATTAATTATTGCTGAGATTAAAAGTTGCAAATTATTACAAATTACAAATGATAAAAATACAGTAGAACTCCAATATTGTGATGGTTTGTGTTCATACGTTCTCTATCATAGAGAATCACAGTAATAAACAAACACACATAAAAGTACAGTGTACACCTTAAACACACTGACACACCTGAAAGATACAGTAAATATCTCGTTTGAAGAAGTGATGTGTACTTTCAGATTTATGACAAACTCACTACACACAGGTGAGACGTAGAGAGTGACGTCATCAAACTCAGGACTCACCTGGGATGTTTTCACCTGTTCTCTCTTTTAAGACCAGCTCTGAAAAAAGGAAAAACAAAACATGTCAGAGTTCTTGTAAAATATCAACTTGACAGACGTGTAAAACTGTAGAAAAAATCTGAGAGTGCACATTCAGATTTCATCGACTACAGACTGATGACATTTCATTGTGCAGAGTGACATAATGGGCAATGTGTCACTAATATCAGGCATGTTTGATACAGAGGGAATCAGTCCAGATGTGGACGTTGACTAAAGTCCATGTGGGACTCTTAAAGCAGTCACATCAGTAAATGAGCGGACATCTTTAAGTGTTTAATGAAAGCACTCACCAACAACAAGCTTAACATGGAACCTTTGAGGTTGCTGAAGATTTGGAAAAATACAGGTGTAGTCTCCACTGTCAGCCATCGTCGTGTTTGTGATCTTTATGGAGGCGTTACCGTGTTTCAGTTCATCTTAAAATGTGAGACGCGACCTTTGAACTGCTCAGCTTGACCTGTCAGACCGTTATTGTAATGACTGCGGTTATTATACATGAACACCTCTGTCTGTCCATCCTTCTTCCAGTTAAACACCTCAGACTCAAAGCTGGAGCCGATAGAACAGGGTAAAATAACATCATCGTCTTGTTTCACGACCACTGTCTCTGAAAGATAAAACATGTATTAATCAGTATGTTTACATGCAGAGTCATTCAGTGAAGACACACACATGGAAGTTTGTTGTTTTAACATCAACTTATGATAGAACAACTAACTTTTCTTGTTTTGGACTTTGTTTAGCACACTGTCCTCAGCAAATCCTCTGAACTGTCCTACAGATTGAATGTTTGCAATAATTAATAACATTGAACTCTTTTTTTCCAAGTGATGACAAACATCAACGCTGACTCGGTTGTCAGTCAGACTCTCTGTCTGCACACTCAACACACAAAGAAGAAGAAAGAGGAAACAAGAGAGTGACGAGGAAAATGCAGAACTAACAGTGAATCTGAATTCACTTCCTTTCTTCATCTTTTCTTTAGAACACAGAATATAACGTGTGAACATGATGCATCTACGTCTGGTGTTTGTTGGAGGGCATGTGAGGAGGTGTTAGTAATCAATAACATTGATATACATGGAGGTAAGTTTTAGAGAGCTCTGTGGACACCTGCTGGAGATAATCTGTACTGCACTTTCTAAAACATCTGCACATCTGTTGGCATGACAACTCTGATTATCATTTATGAGACAACGAGCCTTTGCTCTTCTCTTAGGTGAGACAAACTTCTACGAGTGGTCGAGAGCACTCTTAACAAAACAAGAAAAAACAACTCAATGTCACAGTCCACAACAAGTTACAAAGTGCAAAGAGTCACAGACAGATCTAAACATCATGAAAAGTATTTACTTCATTTGATCTGACTGCATTCTGTTTATCAGTGATGAGGCACAGTTGGTGTGCGTATCAGTAAGGTGTCATTAAAATAGTGTAGCGTCTGCAGGATGTAGATGACACCCACCCACACACACTTCCTCATCTTGATAAGTATGAGCAGAGGTGGACAGAGTACACAACTTCACTACTTGAGTAAAAGTACAGACACTCCTTGTTAAATATTACTCCAATACAAGTAAAAGTAGCTTAGTGAAAATATTACTTAAGTAAAGTACTAAAGTATTTGCTTAAAAAATTACTTAAGTAAAAGTATTTAAAAAATATCTCAGGAAATACAGGAAAGTAGCTTCACTGTCATTATACAATACACTGATGTGATTCTGCTACAGACAAGTTTATAGCTCAAAAATAAACAAATAAAGGCAAGAAGCCTCAGAACACAGACTCAGCTGCATTCATCAACAAATGAAATTAATACATATTGTAGTTACATTTGAACACATCATGAATATATTTACCAATACCTCATGCATCACAGCCAAAAATGAGCCGGATAACCCACATCAAAGACAGCCACACCTCTCTCTCTCTCTCTCTCTCTCTCACACACACACACACACACACTCACACACACCTAACCCCTACCTTGGACTCTTTGATATGAACTGTATAAAAAACTGCACTGCAACAGTTGCCATATTTTTAAACCGTTTAAAAATGCAAACTATGATACTACAAGCTCGTACAATTACATTTAAAATGTTCATCTGCAATTTAACAAACATTAAGCTAGCTAACACAACAGACATTTAAACTGAAACGAATCAGTTTATGTGACAAAAATCTCAAACATGGGTTTGAGACAAGGCCACGGGTGCTCGGTGGGAGTTTCTCCATGTGTTTCTCCAGTTTCATTCATTGTATGGATTGTATGGCATGATGTAGTACAGGCACGGCAATACGACTAAGACAAACCAAACGCGAATCAGCAGAAACATTTTATTTTCTCAGAATTTT
Source organism: Sciaenops ocellatus (assembly GCA_033000465.1). Taxonomy (NCBI): domain Eukaryota; kingdom Metazoa; phylum Chordata; class Actinopteri; family Sciaenidae; genus Sciaenops; species Sciaenops ocellatus. Next base: position 30,322,755 of record CP136884.1, on the reverse strand, counting down.
GAAAAAAAAAAAAAAAAGAAAAAATCATCAGCTGACGTAAGCTCAAAAGTAGCGAGTAACGAGAGCATCAATAGAAATGTAGTGGAGTGAAAGTAAAAGTATCCCCCAAAAATAATACTCAAGTAAAGTACAGATACTCAAAAACTGTACTTAAGTACAGTATTCAAGTAAATTTACTTTGTTACTGTCCACCACTGAGCATGAGCTACACTGGGCCTCGTGCTGCAACTTTCACTCAAACCAACCAGATCTGTTCTTACCAAGGTGTGCTGAACGATGAATCCATCACTCATAGATCATACATTTGTTGTTAACAATATTATTTGTTATTATTAGGAAACGCCCCCTACACTCCATATAAGGGCAGGTGTTGAGCCGTGTGCAGAGTTGGAGAGATGTCACTCAAACAAAGGCTGTAAGAGGAAGAAGAGTATTGCACAAATCTAAAAGCAGAGCTCTCGACTGCTGATCTGAATTCATCAGGTAAGACCTGGATGAAGAAATCAGCAAAGAGCAGCATGTAAACCAGCTTTATACCTGACAAATGTAATAACTCAATCATCTTAATTAAAACACGTCATGATCTGAATCTGATTATATGATATTGATGAAGTTTTTACATTCCTCAAATATAAAACTAATGTTTCTATTGAGTTGATTTTTCTTGTTTTGGTAAGAGTGCTCTCAAAGTTTCTCTGACCTAAGAGAAGAGCAAAGCCACACTGTCTGATCAATGATAAGAGCTGTCATGCAAACGGATGCTGAGATGTTTCATTGCTGCAGAACAGTGGTTGTTAAACCTGCGTCATAGTTTTTGTAGTAATAGTCTTTCTTGCAGGAAGTAAAACAAGCTGAACGCACAACACTGACATTTTATCAGCTCATAAAGTTGTTAATGTGAACATGTTATGATATGTTATCAGCATTTATGAGCACCTGACAAACATGAACTCAGGTGATTACTTCTTAGGAAGGCAAAGATAAAGAGAGGAGTGAGGAGAAGGTCAGACATCAGAGAAACAGTTCATTTGATTTGAGTCGACTATATTCTGTTTATCAGAGTATCAGAGAGTCACAGCTCAGGAAGAGTTTCTCGGAAACAGAGGAGCGTCTGCAGGATGTAGACACCACCCACGCACACACACACACACACACACACACACACACACACACACATCTGCAATAGTAATGACGTCACATCATATGCCATATATTATATAAACCAGCTCGAGGTGTGGCAGCTCCTGACTGAATCAATCATCGGGCTGTAATCGATCAGAAGGATGCTGTAATCAATGAATCAGTATTGATCTGTGCTAATTATTAGGATGCATCACACTGTGCTGATGATCTTAATGTGACAGCTGCAGGTGTTATCTATCTGTCTAACCTGTTTCCAGAGCCCTGCACACATTTGAAATCAATCAAACTACAGTTCAGTTCAGTGTGATGATCAGTTTACTGACCGTGCTGATCAGCGGACGTTGTTCCAGACCAGCTCAGGAGACAGAGACACACGAGAGGAAGAAGCTCCATCTGTGAAGAAGTCATCTGAGGATTAAACATCAGCACACTTCTTAGAGGGCAAGAGAACAAACCGAACACACTCCCGACACACACACTGCTCTGTCACACACTGTTTCGGTTTACACAGTTTATGCAAGGTGCAGCCACAGCATCACGTCCGATACTGATCCTTCAAATTAAAGGCATCCTCTCCACATACATTAACTATGACTCATCAATTCTGCAGAAAAACATCCTCAAATTACTGACTTCATCTTTACACTGACACTAAAGCTGTGTATGGGGAAGATATACTGTCCCATAACATAATTTGAAATGTACCTCTATTAAAAAAACAAATTCCATTTCACATCACAGATTTTTTGTGATTTGTTGCCTCCAGTTTCAGAGTGTAATCCCACTGTTCTAAATATGTTCAGCTGTACATGTGTATTTGTTCTGATGACATTACTTATGATTAAAAACTGTTAACCAGCACAGATCAATATTAAAGAATCGCCCCTCAGGTGATGTGATCTGATGTCAGCCTCCTTCTGATACACTTGTATCATAGACCGACTCAGAGTTTTGATTTCCCACACACCTTTGGGAGCAGTTATACCTGGAGGTGTTTTTCCAGTTGTTTCCTCTCCCCCTGTGTTTCTGTCTGAGCCTGTATCTGCTGTCATTATAACTGCAGATGTTGATGAATGCGTCCTGATAAAAAACAGCCTTAATCCTTTGCCTGAAGCGACTCTTTCCCACACAATCAAACCTAAATGTTGCAACACATTACCGTTAGCCTGACTGATATTTCTGAAATACTATCAAAGTTAAAAAATGTGACCTGTGGAGATAGAGAAAGAACAGGTGCCCCGTGCTCCTTTGGGAAATTTCTCCTCTCCAGTTTACATGGGAGTAGATGGGGCTGTCGGTGGGTGATCCTGGCGCATCAGTGCATCTCCCGCCAAAACTATAAGTCTGACAGCTTCAGCAGTGATATCGCTGCATAGCCCACGAATTTTCCTATGTTTCTTTGTATAAATTATTTCTGTAGAGTGACATTTGTGGCCACGAGAGCCATTTGTAAATTTATTTTTTGACAAATGTTTCTCTCCCTCTCCACTCTAGCTCTGGAACATTCTACCAATACACACCCATTGTAAATTTTGCCATGTTTTTTGGTGATTTTTGGCAAAACCGTTTGTTGAAACTCTCAGAAAAGTCACAGCACACCATTCCCAGCTGAGCCGGTCGTTTTGATACCTTTTTTGTGTATGTGCGACCAAAACTGAGGGAGGAGTAGCGCGCCAAAATTCCTGGAATACGTCAGAATAATAAGAATGGGGATAGTGAATAGTGTGCCTTGCAGGAACACTCAATAAAGTTTAGGATGCGTCTGAGTTTTGCGATGTTAAAGCAGTCCTTGAAATTTGTTTTATGTGGACGTTAAAGGACAAATCCTGATCAAAGATTCTTTACGGTGGAGCTGGAGGCTGCTGTTGGCCTCAAAGCGAGCAGACAATATTTTTATTCACCTGCTGCAGACCGATCAGGACCTGACGAGGATCAGCCATAATTTGTAGGCTACAGTGTGTGAGTTTATGTCAGTCCAGATGGTTCTGGTAATTGATGCTTTCTGCTTGTGGAATGATTTAACTGTTGTCTTTTGTACAGTTGCTTGACAAAACTGCAATTCAAAGCGTATATGCCCCTTCATCTTTTCACATTATTACCATTATTATAGAGGGTTGCTACACAGAGACTTTAAGAGCTACACAAAGAGACATAAATACCATTCCCACAGCAGAACAAACACACTTTCACACAGATGTAGCATGAGAGACAATTTTTCTTTGACAAGTGGAGCTTTCACACTATAAATCATTTCAGTGTCATGTCAGATCATTTCCTGTTTCCTCTTCTACTCACTCAGCAGGTCACATGTTGTGTTTTCTGGATCAAACTAGTTTTGTCAGTCGGTTCAATCAGCTCCTCCACAGTTACACCGAGTAGTTAGTGTGTGCTAACATTTACAACAAGCTCAGCTGGATGTATGAGTTTGTGGTGTAACTCATTATATTTTGGTGATGCAGAAATCTTTGTTCAACAGTCACATGTATGTACATTTAACCTGTCCAGGTGTGACCTCACAAACAGCTGGAAGGGAATTAAAACAGACAACAGAACAGACAGTCTGTGGAGCTACACTACAGGCCTCGTCTGTTCATGTTGTCATCTCAACTGGAAAGTATCCACAAACTACGACTGAACGATGTGATGAAAAAAAATATTTTGATGACAGTATGTGCATCTCATCATCTTTTGATAACTCCTCTAATGACAGTTATTGTCCTAAAAGTCTTTAAAGTTATCACAGGCGTCAAGAGTTATGCTTTAAACTCGATGAGGAAGATTCATCAAACTGTCAGATGAAACATGTCGTATTATCAGAAGTGTGTTTGTATGTTGTTTGTTTGAACATCAAAATCAGTCCAGTTTGACATTTTTCAACTTTTATTCAAAGCTTTGGATAGAAATGATGATTGCATCATCAGTATACAACATTAATGTACTTTCAGCTGCATATTTTAGAGTCAACAACAGTATACAGTTCAGTGTAGAACTCTAGCTGACAGACTCTGGTTTAACACCTTATTAAAAATGAAAATTAAAAACATGAAGTCACAGAAAATATTCACATTCATTTACAGTGTAACAGGGAGCTCTAGCTCGGTTTATGTTTCTTCAATGTCCATGTCTAGTTACAAGCAGCGTGATAATATTTGGTAAATGCAAAGTATATATGCAGCTCTTCTGCCTCACATTATATTTTAATTATGTTTATTCTGTGTTTATGACTCATTATTAATCACATTAGTTTCTCTGTACTTCAGTCTTATTCATCAACAGCATAACGTCCTCAACAAGAGTCCAGTGGTTTTATTATAACTTGACTTTATGCTCTCTGAAATGAAATGAACCTATGCTGACGGAGTAACAATAAAAATAAAACAATCAGAATATACAGACAGTCAGAAATGAAAAAGACAGAGCAGAGTTCAAGAAGTGGTCATTGTCCTCAACAACATGAATTAAGTGGATTGTTTTTTCTCTTAAAGCTGCTCAACAGATTTCGACACAAACTATTCAAATGAATTCAGTTCTCACTTAATGGAATGATTCATTAATAATCAGCTCTGTCAGCATTAAAGGCCACTTGTTCTCTTAAATCACAGATTCTATTGTTGGAATAATGAATCAAAATCTAAAAACATGATGTGTCCAGAGTAACTACAGCCTGGTTAATGTACAGACGAGGTTAAATGTGTGGAAGAGATCAAATAGATGATGATGAATGTACTGTTAGTATCAGTGTAGACAGCTACAGTAAAACTGCTTTTGTCCTGTTTGGGTTCATTTTAAAGACGAGTTCATACAACATGTTGGCCGACCACGTCTGAAGACAAAAGTCTAGTTTAGTTGTTCACAACAGACAGACTGTCAGGTGGAGTGAAAAGACAGAAAATAGTTCAATGAAATGTAACAGAATGTGGATTTACATCCATTATTGATATGAGAATATGCTTTCTTGGACATCAACAGGCGATAACACTAATTCTAAATAAAATAAATTAATAATGAAACAAGTGAGGACCAGCCAAAATGTGCTCACCATCACACAGTTTGGTCTAAAACTCAAATTGGTTCTCACAAACTTAACTGACACAGCACACACACACTTCAACAGACAACAGACAACAGTCGCTTTGGATAAAAGCGTCTGCTAAATGACAAAATGTAAATGTAACTTTACGGCACATTTAAAGATGGTTAAACTTCTTGATCAGATTGTTTCTCTGAGTTTTGTTGATTCATTGGGATTTCTTCAGGTTGTTTCTCTGAGTTTTGTTCATTCATTGGCTTTTCTTCAGGTTGTTTCTCGTCTGCAGGAAACAAAACAAAGTTTTATTGAAGACAATCCAAACTTGTTGATCCTAATCTGAGTGTAAATACCAACAGAACGCTTCATGAGAAGATAAAACAACTGTCAAGACTCTAAACATGAGAAACATGGAAAGAATTTGTTGTCTGCTCGTCATGAATATGTTCATACAAGACATGATTTAAACTTACCTTTATTATGTTTCTGTTTGCTTATGTAAAGCACAACAACAACAGCAACCAAAAGAATGCTGACAACTGCAACAGCAACAGCCAATCTAATGACAGCTGAAAGTGGAATCTGTGGAGTCTGTGGTTTGTCCTCTGAAACAGAAGAGAAAAGGTTCCTGTCACACTCAGAATGTAAGTGCAGATCATAAAGAGCAGATTGAACATCAGAGCTGACACAAAGAAGAACTAAAGGTGTTCCTGCTCCTGAAATCTGAACTTGTTTGCAGATAAAAACACCACTGGGATGAATCTCAGCAGGAACAGTGATGTTAGCTCTGATCTTACAGACACTTTCCTCCTGCTCGGTTGCACAGCTGAGAGCTTTGGTTGTGGTTTTGGTCGCAGTAGTGAGGAGGGTGATGTTGTAGCATCGTCCTGTTTCTGAGACGTGCTGCTCATCAGCAGGAAGAAGCTTTGAATCCCCGTCCTCCACCTCCACTTCAGGCTGTTTACATGTGACTTGTGCTAAACTCCTGCTGTGCCTGAGATCTGCAAATGTGTGTGACAATCTGTGTACAGCCGAGGTTCTCTACACGCTGAGCCGAGGCTGTGACGGACTCTGGATCACGTTCTGTCATCACATCTTTATTTTAGGATGACCACAGTGTCAGTGAATCCATTCACGTCCTCAGTGACATCCACGGTGTGTCCTGGATCGTCCTTCAGACTGCAGGGCGGCCTCTGATTGGTCTGTCCTGACCTCTTGCATGAACGATTGAGTGTTTGTTCAGTGAAACAAAACACATTACAGCTCCTGATATCCTGTTGGAGACTGATACCACAGCAGAGGTGGTCCAGTTTATTATCAGCGCCTGTACGTTGGCTAGCAGGACGTTTACAGAGAAGCTCTGACTGTTTCCTCAGCCGGTGTTTAATCCCTCCATGTTTACCTCAGTGTTTCTTCTGATGCTGAGATGGATGCAGGGATGGACTTGCTTGTTCAAAACTCATACTGTGATTATTTGGACAGATATACAGAGACAGAGTTTCTGTGCTCTCTCGTCCAGCAGGTTCTCATGGATCGTGGCTGCTGCTGTGGTCCTGCACGACGTCCACTACTTATATTATTACTGTCATTATTGTTACCATATCTCCATTACAGTTTATAGTTAGTTAATGTTTTGCTGCTGCTGTGCATCTGTGTGTTTCTCTATTTATCTATCTACCCCCTCCTGAATATTCTAAATGTGAAATTACTGAACAAGAGTGTCTAATGTCAATGATGGTGGACTAAATATTAGTAACATTACAAAGGGAGTTTTCCTTCTTAAAGCTTCTTGATGGTTGAACGTTTACATGGAACATTTCTTTTGGAACATAAACATCTCCACTGTGAAGTGAAGAGTAGCCAATCAGACACATCACAGGATGTTACTGCATATTTTTGTCTGATCCATTTTTTAAGACATCATCTAAAATACAAAACATGTCAGAGTTTGTTAATATGATACATCTACGTCTGGTGCTTGCATGCAGGGAGGTGTTTAAGGTTAAATATCAACCATGAACCATCACTAATATCCATTTGAAACTGATGGGGGCACAGAGGTGGTCCAGTTTATTATCAGCGCCTGTACGTTGGCTAGCAGATGTTTGGCAGAGAAACTCTGTGTGGTCGTTTCTTCAGCCGCTGTTTAATTCCTTCAAGTTCACATCTGTAAACCTCATCAGGACAGGCAGCAGAGTGAACATGAGGAGAGTTCACAAAGTGGTGTGTTGTCCATTTCTCTATTCTGATGAGTGTCTCATAAGTTGTTCAATATAATCTAAAAATACAATTAATATTATAAAAATATATGCTGCATAGATAAATTTAACAGAGCTAACAGAGAGATAACTGGACATGTCCACACCTTCTAGAAGAACGACCAACACTCTGCTGCAGTGAATGAATCAAGTGTAAAGAAACTACATTTACCAACATGTTTGTCATCTGGGACGTCACTGCTATGAAATGATACTAACTATAAGTTTATATTGTCCAGTAAAAATGAAATCATTCAAAGCCTGTATGTGCCTTCATGGTGTCAAACTGGACTTTAAACATTTTAAGACCTGAACAAATAAAACTTAATATTGATTCAACAGCATGAATAATTCAAATTATCACTCACCATCAATATAAACATAGGTCTCAGCAGAAATCCTATGGCCGAGGTTCTTCTGTGTGGCTACACAGGAGAAGTGGTCAGTCTTGGTCACAGTCGTCTTGAGAGTAATGTATGAAAGACCTCCTCTTTCTGTGACCTGTGACTTCTCAGCAGTTAGTTTGTTTCCATCACTGTCCTGCCAATGTACTTCAAGATCTGGAACACCATGAGCTTCACACTGCAGCAGAGCTGAGGTCTGTGTTTGATGAAGTGTTCTAACAGACGGCTCTGAAACTGCACCTGTGAATAAAATATAAATAACAGATGATGAAGGACAATTAGAGCATTAAAAATGTAATATTGAGATGTTTCCTCTGCTTGTATATCTGGTTTACAGTGTGAAGAGAAAACGCCTCAGTTCCATATTCCAGCACTGTTTGACAGGACATGATATTTCAAACATTTGAACTTCTTCTAATCTGACTCACATTCTGACTCAGATCATGGCAGACACACACACACAGTCAATGTATGATCAAATTTTTGAGATTAAATATAAAAACTGTGTTATGGAAGTCGATCTGTCATTGAGGCTTAATTGTGTTAATGAGAAATATTTTAATTATGCAGCTCAAATAAAAAAATCAGAACATTTGTTGAAATTGGTACCAAAGAAAAGATTATTAAAGATTTCACTGTCTGTTTTACTTTTTGAGTGTCTAATGTCAATGAGTGTAGACTGAATATGATTAACACTGAACATTAAAAAGGGAGTTTATTAATGAACCTTCTTAATATTTGAATATTTATATAAAGTATTTATGTTGGAGTATAAACGTCTCCACCTTCAAGTGATGAGGAGCCAATTACGAATACGAATTACTGTACTAATCCCCAAGAAAAAAAATGGTGAAAAAAACACATGAAAAGGTGGTTATTTCCAATATACTGAATGCAAATTGGATTTGTTTTGTGGGGATTATAACAGTCTTGGATATGTCATTGATGAGTAACACGACTGATTTCCAGGGGTTTTTAGTTTTTTTGTAGTTTCAGATTAAAGAAATGGCTCCCATGGACTTCCATTATAAAGTAGTGTATGGGGCAATGGAATAAAATGGCAATGTGCGCACATGACACAGACTAACACACACACACACACACACACACACACACACACACACACACACACACACACACACACACACACACACACACACACACACACACCTGTGCATTTGAAGTAAGGTCTTGTGTACATAGAGGTCCAGCTCAGTAGGGGGTTTAATAACAATACCTCAGGAACTAAATTCTGACCAATCAGAGGTGTGGGAACTCTTTCTTTGTTCACACAGGGGAACAGGGTATAAATGTGGGCAGCTCCAGAGCTCTACATTTCTCTTAACCCTGGCAAAATGGATCCACGCGGTATGAGACAGAGACAGAGAATCACTGATCTTGAGGAGATCATCACTGAGATACAACAGGTTAGCGATAACGAAGAAGAGGTAGAGGAGGAGGAGGATGAAGATTTGGACTCCAGTTCTGATGAGGGTGCATCTGATTCCAAACGGGACGGTGACCCAGGCCCTGCAGGAGGAGGCACAGACACAGAAGAACCCACGGTTCTTCTGTGTCTGTGCCTCCTCCTCTGCGCACATTGCCATTTTATTCCATTACCCCAAAGAGACTTCAGTTCATTATTTTTATAATGGAAGTCTATGGGAGCCATTTCTTTAATCTGAAACTACAAAAAAACTAAAAACCCCTGGAAATCAGTCGTGTTACTCATCAATGACATATCCAAGACTGTTATAATCCCCACAAAACAAATCCAATTTGCATTCAGTATATTGGAAATAACCACCTTTTCATGTGTTTTTTTTCACCATTTTTTTTTTTTACCAGGGATTCTATTTTCTGGCATTGAAGGGGTTAAAAGTCTGAAATTAATTAAATCAATGGTTTGGATCAATAGAGGAGAAGTGGATAAGAATATGCATGCAAAAAAAACTGAAGAAAATTCTCAAATATGCCTTTTTTAAGGCATCAAACACGTTGGACACTTTTGTCCAATGTGGTAAATGTGCCGGAAAGTTGATTTTCTCAGAGTTGGAAGGTGTCATACAGGATTGGGTTTGGAATTCAAAAATATGTGAAAAATGATTAACCTTTATCAATTTTCAAGGCTCTTGCTAAAACCACTTTGAAATATCACAAATCACAAAATGAAAATCGGAATTGAACAAAAGTGTCCATGTAAAACCCAAAGGTTAAGGTTAAATATCAACCATGAACCATCACTAATATCCATCTGAAACTGATGGGGGCACAGAGGTGGTCCAGTTTATTATCAGCGCCTGTACGTTGGCTAGCAGATGTTTGGCAGAGAAACTCTGTGTGGTCGTTTCTTCAGCCGCTGTTTAATTCCTTCAAGTTCACATTTGTAAACCTCATCAGGACAGGCAGCAGAGTGAACATGAGGAGAGTTCACAAAGTGGTGTGTTGTCCATTTCTCTATTCTGATGAGTGTCTCATAAGTTGCTCAATATGATGAAAAATACAATTAATATATAATAATGATAAAAAATATATGTAAAGAGCGTAAATTTAGTCGAGCTAACAGAGAGATAGAACCGGAGAACCGGACATGTCCACACCTTCTAGAAGAACGACCAACACTCTGCTGCAGTGAATGAATCAAGTGTAAAGAAACTACATTTACCAACATGTTTGTCATCTGGGACGTCACTGCTATGAGATGATACTAACTATAAGTTTACAGTGTGCAGTAAAAATGAAATCATTCAAAGCCTGTATGTGCCTTCATGGTGTCAAATTAAAGATCTATTGTACAGGGCTGCTGCACACAAAATCAAATTTAAGACTGTGGAGGGGGCGTGGTGCATCAGCTGCAGGGGAGAGGTGTGGAGACGGCTCAGGAGAGCAGCGCCAGGTGAGAGTGATTGGCACACCTGTTCCCTGTTAACTAATCACTCTCCCCTTTAACAGTAGCTGGACCGGGCGGGAGAGCAGAGTGAGACTGGAAGACACACACACAAGCAGATGGCAGCGAGAGGGAGAAGAAGCCTGCGGACGGCTGTATTGTGTGTGGAGTTTGTGGCGTGTCGCCCTAACAAATAAAGAACCCTGACAAACGGGCATCAGTCTGAGAGAACCCCCGGTGGCAGTAGATCTGTCACAAAGACTTTAAACTTTTTAAGAAGTTCAAGAAAAATGAAAAGCATTTCTACACGCAAACACTACAGGCCTCGTCTGTTCATGTGGTCACCTCAACTGGAAAGTACACACAAACTATGATTAATGATTCATGATTAGTGGTGATGATCATTTTAGTACCACGATTTCCATTTTCACTGAAAGAATCATGAAATGATGATGTGACACACAGGTTTTCATAGTCGTGTCTAATCAGAGCTGTACAGTCATATCACACATAAAGAAAATGATTCATGATGTCCATGCTCCTAAAAGGTGAATTCAGACTGAACACTAAAGTTCATGTTGGCCTCACTTTGTTCCAGTGAGTTTGACTGCTCGAGTGTTTTTACAGTGAATGTTTGTTCAGCACAAACATGAACTCCACTTCTTGTTGTTATTTACATCCAGACCACACTCACCTTCTTATCTCTGTACACGAGCACAGTCTTTATTCCAGTCTGCACCGCTCTGACCTCATTCACTTTGAGTTAGTATGAACACATTCAAATGTTTGAAACTAATAACACATGAATAATTTAAATTATTTGAAAATAAAAATACCACTCACCAGTCAAGCGCACGTAGACCTCAGCAGAAATCCTATGGCCGAGGTTCTTCTGCGTGGCTACACAGGAGAAGCGGTCAGTCTTGGTCACAGTCGTGTTGAGAGTAATGTATGAAAGACCTCTTTCTGTGACCTGTGACTTCTCAGCAGTTAGTTTGTTTCCATCACTGTCCTGCCAATGTACTTCAAGATCTGGAACACCATGAGCTTCACACTGCAGCAGAGCTGAGGTCTCTGTTTCATCAAGTATCTTCACATACGGCTTTGGAGCTGGACCTGTGAATAAAATATAAACAACAGATGATGAAGGACAATTAGAGCATTAAAAATGTAATATTGAGATGTTTCCTCTGCTTGTATATCTGGTTTACAGTGTGAAGAGAAAACGCCTCAGTTCCATATTCCAGCACCGTTTGACAGGACATGATATTTCAAACATTTGAACTTAATTTGCGTCACATTCTGACATTTTCTGAAAACATAAAAATGTCTAATGTCAGTGAGTGTAGACTAAATATTAGTAACACTAAACATTAAACAGAGTTTTTTATTCATACACTTCTTCATGGTTGAACATTTATGTTGGAGTATAACCATCTCCACCTTCAAGCCAATTACAGACGTTTAATTTGCACGTGACATGCAGAGTCACATCATCAAACTCAGGACTCACCTGGGATGTTTTCACCTGGTCTCTCTTTTAAGACGGGCTCTGAAAAAAGGAAAAACAAAACATGTCAGAGTTCTTGTAAAATATCAACTTGACAGACGTGTAAAACTGTAGAAAAAATCTGAGAGTGCACATTCAGATTTCATCGACTACAGACTGATGACATTTCATTGTGCAGAGTGACATAATGGGCAATGTGTCACTAATATCAGGCATGTTTGATACAGAGGGAATCAGTCCAGATGTGGACGTTGACTAAAGTCCATGTGGGACTCTTAAAGCAGTCACATCAGTAAATGAGCGGACATCTTTAAGTGTTTAATGAAAGCACTCACCAACAACAAGCTTAACGTGGAACCTTTGAGGTTGCTGAAGATTTGGAAAAATACAGGTGTAGTTTCCGCTGTCAGTCATCTTTGTGTTTGTGATCTTTATGGAGGCGTTACCGTGTTTCAGTTCATCTTGAAAATGTGAGACGCGACCTTTGAACTGCTCATCTTGACCTGTCCAACCGTTATTGTAATGATCTCCTGCCACATACAGGAACACCTCCGTCTGTCCATCTTTCTTCCAGTCAAATAGCTGTTGCTCAATGTTGGAGCCGATAGAACAGGGTAAAATAACATCATCGTCTTGTTTCACAACCACTCTCTCTGAAAGATAAAAACATGTATTAATCAGTATGTTTACATGCAGAGTCATTCAGTGAAGACACACACATGGAAGTTTGTTGTTTTAACATCAACTTATGATAGAACAACTAACTTTTCTTGTTTTGGACTTTGTTTAGCACACTGTCCTCAGCAAATCCTCTGAACTGTCCTACAGATTGAATGTTTGCAATAATTAATAACATTGAACTCTTTTTTTCCAAGTGATGACAAACATCAATGCTGACTCGGTTGTCAGTCAGACTCTCTGTCTGCACACTCAACACACAAAGAAGAAGAAAGAGGAAACAAGAGAGTGACGAGGAAAATGCAGAACTAACAGTGAATCTGAATTCACTTCCTTTCTTCATCTTTTCTTTAGAACACAGAATATAACGTGTGAACATGATGCATCTACGTCTGGTGTTTGTTGGAGGGCATGTGAGGAGGTGTTGGTAATCAATACCATTGATATACATGGAGGTAAGTTTTAGAGAGCTCTGTGGACACCTGCTGGAGATAATCTGTACTGCACTTTCTAAAACATCTGCACATCTGTTGGCATGACAACTCTGATTATCATTTATGAGACAACGAGCCTTTGCTCTTCTCTTAGGTGAGACAAACTTCTACGAGTGGTCGAGAGCACTCTTAACAAAACAAGAAAAAACAACTCAATGTCACAGTCCACAACAAGTTACAAAGTGCAAAGAGTCACAGACAGATCTAAACATCATGAAAAGTATTTACTTCATTTGATTTGACTGCATTCTGTTTATCAGTGATGAGGCACAGTTGGTGTACGGATCAGTAAGGTGTCATTAAAATAGTGTAGCGTCTGCAGGATGTAGATGACACACACACACACACTTCCTCATCTTGATAAGTATGAGCAGAGGTGAACAGAGTACACAACTTCACTACTTGAGTAAAAGTACAGACACTCCTTGTTAAATATTACTCCAATACAAGTAAAAGTAGCTTAGTGAAAATATTACTTAAGTAAAGTACTAAAGTATTTGCTTAAAAAATTACTTAAGTAAAAGTATTTAAAAAATATCTCAGGAAATACAGGAAAGTAGCTTTACTGTCATTATACAATACACTGATGTGATTCTGCTACAGACAAGTTTATAGCTCAAAAATAAACAAATAAAGGCAAGAAGCCTCAGAACACAGACTCAGCTGCATTCATCAACAAATGAAATTAATACATATTGTAGTTACATTTGAACACATCATGAATATATTTACCAATACCTCATGCATCACAGCCAAAAATGAGCCGGATAACCCACATCAAAGACAGCCACACCTCTCTCTCTCTCTCTCTCTCTCTCTCTCTCTCTCTCTCTCTCTCTCTCTCTCTCTCTCTCTCTCTCTCTCTCTCTCTCTCTCTCTCTCTCTCTCTCTCTCTCTCTCTCTCTCTCTCTCTCTCTCTCTCTCTCTCTCTCTCTCTCTCTCTCTCTCACACACACACACACACACACACACACACACACACACACACACACACACAGTCAAACAAAGGCTGTAAGAGGAAGAAGAGTATTGCACAAATCTAAAAGCAGAGCTCTCGACTGCTGATGTGAATTCATCAGGTAAGAAATCAGCAAAGAGCAGCATGTAAACCAGTTTTATACCTGACAAATGTAATAACTCAATCATCTTAATTAAAACACGTCATGATCTGAATCTGATTATATGATATTGATGAAGTTTTTACATTCCTCAAATATAAAACTAATGTTTCTATTGAGTTGATTTTTCTTGTTTTGGTAAGAGTGCTCTCAAAGTTTCTCTGACCTAAGAGAAGAGCAAAGCCACACTGTCTGATCAATGATAAGAGCTGTCATGCAAACAGATGCTGAGATGTTTCATTGCTGCAGAACAGTGGTTGTTAAACCTGCGTCATAGTTTTTGTAGTAATAGTCTTTCTTGCAGGAAGTAAAACAAGCTGAATATACAACACTGACATTTTATCAGCTCATAAAGTTGTTAATGTGAACATGTTATGATGATATGTTATCAGCATTTATGAGCACCTGACAAACATGAACTCAGGTGATTACTTCTTAGGAAGGCAAAGATAAAGAGAGGAGTGAGGAGAAGGTCAGACATCAGAGAAACAGTTCATTTGATTTGAGTCGACTATATTCTGTTTATCAGAGTATCAGAGAGTCACAGCTCAGGAAGAGTTTCTCGGAAGTAGTGGCGCGTCTGCAGGATGTAGACACCACACACACACACACACACACACACACACACATACACACACACCAGACATCTGCAATAGTAACAATGTCACATCACATATTACATAAACCAGCTCGAGGCGTGGCAGCTCCTGACTGAATCAATCATCGGGCTGTAATCGATCAGAAGGATGCTGTAATCAATGAATCAGTATTGATCTGTGCTAATTATTAGGATGCATCACACTGTGCTGATGATCTTAATGTGACAGCTGCAGGTGTTATCTATCTGTCTAACCTGTTTCCAGAGCCCTGCACACATTTGAAATCAATCAAACTACAGTTCAGTTCAGTGTGATGATCAGTTTACTGACCGTGCTGATCAGCGGACGTTGTTCCAGACCAGCTCAGGAGACAGAGACACACGAGAGGAAGAAGCTCCATCTGTGAAGAAGTCATCTGAGGATTAAACATCAGCACACTTCTTAGAGGGCAAGAGAACAAACCGAACACACTCCCGACACACACACTGCTCTGTCACACACTGCTTCGGTTTACACAGTTTATGCAAGGTGCAACCACAGCATCACGTCCGGTGACGTCCACCACTGATCCTTCAGATTAAAGGCATCATCGCCACATACATTAACTATGACTCATTATTTCTGCAGAAAAACATCCTCAAATAGTTTGTCAATTTGAAAAATACCACTTTAAAAAAAAGTTTTAAAATACATTTTAATTATTATTAATATCTTAGAGATAAATAACAACAACCACATAAAACCAAATAAAATTTAAAGCAACATTACACAGCTCTCAGTTTCAGAGTGCAACACTACTGTGGTAAATATGTTCAGCTGTACACATACAAGGTCAACAACAGCAGACATAGCAGCCAGCTAATATTACTGACTAGTCCAACAGCAGTCAGCCCAGCTCGGCGTCTGTCTTTCAGCCTTTTATTTCACCAAGCTCTCACCAACCACTAAACGTTTACCACCTCTGATGGAAAGTGAGCATGGTTGTCTTCTGCTGTCCTCCTGAGTGTGTAACTGGCACAACTTGGAGATGAGACTGCGCCAAACAAATGAACTGTCATCTGATATTCCACAATCTCTTGGCTCACTTTACCATCAGGCCACCATAGGAAGCGAAGAAAGTCCTTGTCCTCTTCAGCCACTTTAACCTGGTAGAACATAGACTGAATGTCTCCCATGAACGCTACTGGCTCCTGTCTGAATCTGGCAAAGACTCCTAGCAGTGAACTGGTCAGGTTTGGGCCTTGAAGAAGCTGGCTGTTGAGTGAGGCACCTTTAAACTCAGCTGAACAGTCAAACACAACACGCCAAGTACCCTTTCTGGGATGATGCACACCATGATGGGGAATATACCAAACCTTTCCATTTTCTCCATCCAGTTGATGTTGAGGCACTTTCTCTGCATAGCCTTTCCTTATAACATCAGTGAAGAAACTGGTGTATTCCTTATGAAACAGTTCATCTTTGCTGAACTTACCCTTCAATCCTAGCAGCCTTTGCTTGACCATGCTAAGATTATTGGGAAGAGTGAGCTGCTCTTTCCTAAAGGGCATTTTCATACTGTAATGACCATCCTGAAGCTGTGCTGACTCATCCATAATCCTTAAGAATCTGATGTCTTCCCTTGACATCGCTTTTTCCTCTGTACTTCTTTCATTGAAATCATGATTGCACTGGTTGTTCAACATCACCTCCAGCTTACACACAGAAATCCTATTGACGGCAGCCACTGAGAACCCTGTTTTAAGTTTGCTGTTCTCTCTATCTCGAAGGGGACCATTAACTACCCAACCAAGTACAGTTCTTACTGCATACGGGCCATTCCCTTGGCAACTTCCCAGGTTTCCAATACCTTTGGGACGTTGGTACCAATCAACATGTCAACATTGGCGTGTATGCAGGGGATCTGAACTTCAGAGAGGTAAGACCACTGTGACAGCTCTTCGTGTGAGATAATGTTTTTGGGGGTCACAGGCATTTTTCTTTGAGTGAGAACTTCTGGAAGACTGTAAAAGTCGTTACTGTCAAGACCAGCCACTTCCAAACCATTCAAAACATGAGTGGAAACAACCTTTTCTTGTCCCATGGTGCGTAAAAGAAAACTGGTTCTTCTACCGTCGATGTTCAACCTTCGCATAAGATGCTCTGAACAGAAGGTGGCTGTACTGCTGGGATCCAGGAACGCATAGGTTTGTATTATTTGGTCTCCCCTAATGGATTTAACCTGGATTGGCAGAATGGACAAAATGCAACCCTCCTTTCCGGCCCCTGTATGACCACAAGTTTCTGAAGAGGGTGGTTTGACATGTCCCGTTTCTTTAGAGTGTTCACTCTCTGTTCTGGTTCTTAGCCTTTCAGAAATATGAAGCAACGTAGGATGATTCTGACCACACTCTTTGCAAGTTAGACGCCTGTCGCAATCCTTGCTCATGTGTCCACACAGGCAGCCAAAACACATCCTTTTCTCCTTCAGAAAGATAATTTTGTCCCGATGCTTCTTCCTTTTCAGCTTTGGACACTCCTCCAACATATGAGACTGGGCGCAACAGACACATGCATTTTTAGACCATTCCATTGAGTCCTGCCTCTGTGGGATTGAGCATGAACCTTTGGTTGCGTCAACAGTAACTGTAGTGGCAAAGCTATCACCTCTGACCCTGCTGAACTTGGACTGAGACTTGAACTTGTTAACACTCTTTGATGCAGGTAAACCACTTGTCGTGTCCTGAATGTCCCCAAAGAGTGGATCCGAGATGATCTTAGCTTGACATTCGATGAATGAAACAAGATCATTAAAGCAAGCTCTGCGATTGTACCTCTCCAAGATGTCATGTGCTTTTGGCCTCCATTTTTCTCTGAATTTAAATGGCAAGTTTGTCATGATTGCTCTCATGTTGGTCGGCATGTCTAGTTCTTGCATATAGTGAAGCTCCTCCATCACGTTGCAACAACCACGCAAAAACAGAGAAAAGGCTTGTAGTGATTTCACATCATCTGATTTCACTGTAGGCCAAGCCAGAGCCTTCTTTACATAAGCTGCAGCAATCCTGTATTCATTTCCAAAGTGTTCATGTAGAAGCTCTTTAGCCAGTTGATAACCTCTGCCAGGAATCATGTGCTGACAGCTCCTCACCAGTTCTCTGGGTTGACCTTTTGTAAACTGCTCCAAAAAATACAGACAGTCTGCTTCTTTAGCTTTTGATTCCACTCCATGCTCAAAAGCTCTGATGAAGTTTCTGTACTGGAGAGGATCACCGTCGAATACTGGAATGTCTCGAGATGGTAAGGACAGTAAGCGTTGTTGTTGAACAAAAGCTGCTGTTATTTCATTCTGATTATGCATTATGGTGCATAGATCTCCATGCACTTGTACAGAATGTGGATGCAGTTGCTCAACTGATGCAGGCTGCTCCTTATTTACTGGCAAATAAAGAGTTTGATGCTGTGCGTCTCCATATTGTGTTGTTCCATATGTTTCTGTTGTTTTCCTGTGCGTCTCCTGTCCTGATCCAAGGATGCACTGCTGCCTTTTTCCCACAGTGTGTGTGTTCCATGCTCTTGAGTCCTTATGACATGCTGGGAAATTGGTTTGTGGCATTGCACTCCATGTCCAGGGGTCATATGACTTTGCTGCAGGGTTGAGCCCTTTGGAAGTTGTTTTTTGTTGCATTCCCCTTTGTAGATATGAATTCATTCCATCTGATGATGCGTGGGATTTGCTTGAACATTCTGAAGCAGTTTGTAAAACTGCTAGTTTTGCTGTGGATGCTGCAATTTCAGCATCAAGCTCCAGTTGCTCTCTTTTCCTTCTCAGCTCTGCTTCTTGCTTCTGCAGAGCATGTTTTTCCTTTAACGCTGCAGCTCGAGCAAGAAGTGCAGCCTTTTCTGCCTCTGCTTTAATGCGGGCAGATGCTGTTGTTTGACCACTTTTGCTGCTTTTACTGCGTTTACCGGCAACATTTGATATACTGTCATCAGGATGAACATCATCAACAACATCAACAACATTTTCAATGTTTCTCAACCACTGTTTAACATCATCAATGAAACCATTTTCAATCAACATTTTTGCAGCAAACCATGTATTTTGTTTCCCACTTTCTTCAGTGGGCATTAAAGGCACCAAAGAATGATGAGCATTTTTTGCTTCTTCACACAAACAAATAATTTTTCCAATGCACCTTTTACCTCTGCAACACTGTTTTTATGCATATACTCTTCAGTTACCTTTCTCATATGTTTTACCTTGCTTAATCGATCTTTTCTTACATTTTGAAACTTTCCCAACTTTTCAACAAAAGCCTTATGTGTTAATTTAACAACTCTTTTAACTTTACCCAGCTGTGCTTCATTTGAATTTCCCACTTCACTAGAAGGAGCGACAGCAGCCAGTTCCGCGACCGGCTCATCAGATTTACCGTCCATAATGTCCTCCTTTTGTTATAATGCTCCACAATAAAAATCCAAGCGATGAGAAAAGTTCAGCCTTAAGACGCGATCATCATTGTTTTTTGTATCAACCAATGCATTGGGATTACGCTCGCAAAATAGTGTTCACACTTTTATTTATTTTATTATGGCCATGAAACCGGTAGCGCTACTCCTCATACCTTGATGCCAGCGGTGGGCGCCGTAAGATGGTCCGGCGGCAGCACTACCTCGTCGGATGAATCAGCTGATGATCGGTGTCACTCCGGGAAACACGGCCGTTGTTGACGTCTTCCATGCGGCTCGGCTGGCTCGGAAACCCGGCGTTGACTCCAGCGTTGGCTCTGCCTCCGAAAAGAAGTTTTTGACTAATAATAATCATCTACTCTAATAACATCTATCTATCTAATAATAATCAGCTCTGTCAGCATTAAAGGCCACTTGTTCTCTTAAATCACAGATTATATTGTTGGAATAATGAATCAAAATCTAAAAACATGATGTGTCCAGAGTAACTACAGCCTGGTTAATGTACAGACGAGGTTAAATGTGTGGAAGAGATCAAATAGATGATGATGAATGTACTGTTAGTATCAGTGTAGACAGCTACAGTAAAACTGCTTTTGTCCTGTTTGGGTTCATTTTAAAGACGAGTTCATACAACATGTTGGCCGACCACGTCTGAAGACAAAAGTCTAGTTTAGTTGTTCACAACAGACAGACTGTCAGGTGGAGTGAAAAGACAGAAAATAGTTCAATGAAATGTAACAGAATGTGGATTTACATCCATTATTGATATGAGAATATGCTTTCTTGGACATCAACAGGCGATAACACTAATTCTAAATAAAATAAATCAATCATGAAACAAGTGAGGACCAGCCAAAATGTGCTCACCATCACACAGTTTGGTCTAAAACTCAAGTTGGTTCTCACAAACTTAACTGACACAGCACACACACACTTCAACAGACAACTTTACAGCACATTTAAAGACGGTTAAACTTCTGGATCAGGTTGTTTCTCTGAGTTTTGTTGATTCATTGGGATTTCTTCAGGTTGTTTCTCGTCTGCAGGAAACAAAACAAAGTTTTATTCAAGACAATCCAAACTTGTTGCTCCTAATCTGAGTGTAAATACCAACAGAACGCTTCATGAGAAGATAAAACAACTGTCAAGACTCTCAACATGAGAAACATGGAAAGAAATCAGAAAATATATGAAGTGAGCTGTTCATACTTTGTAAAGGTTCAGCAGGTGTTTCTGTCCTTGTGTGTGTGCAGGAATGTTTTCATTTTAAATTAATATGTATTCATACAGTTTGGACTGAGAGGGAAATATAACTCATATATATATATATATATATATATATATATATAACTCAATATAACTGGCTCATTAAGTGAAAGACTGTTATTGCCATAACATCGTTTTAGTAATATTTTGTCTTGCTGAATATGATGTAATTAAAGTGAAGTATCTGAGCCTCAGTGTGAAATCTTCCTTCAGGCTGAAAGTCTTTATTCCAATCTGCACCGCTCTGAACTCATTCACTGTTTAAAAACATTAAAATGTTCGAAAACTAATACATGAATAATTAAAATTATATGAAAATTAAAAATACAACTCACCACTCAAGCGTACGTGGGTATCAGCAGAAATCGTATGGCTGATGTTCTCCTGTGTGGCTACACAGGAGAAGTTGTCAGTCTTGGTCACAGTCGTCTTGAGAGTAATGTATGAAAGACCTCCTCTTTCTATGACCTGTGACTTCTCAGCAGTTAGTTTGTTTCCATCACTGTCCTGCCAATGTACTTCAAGATCTGGAACACCATGAGCTTCACACTGCAGCAGAGCTGAGGTCTTCATTTGATGAAGTATCTTCACAGACAGCTTTGGAGCTGCACCTGTGAATAAAATATAAACAACAGATGATGAAGGACAATTAGAGCATTAAAAATGTAATATTGAGATGTTTCCTCTGCTTGTATATCTGGTTTACAGTGTGAAGAGAAAACGCCTCAGTTCCATATTCCAGCACTGTTTGACAGGACATGATATTTCAAACATTTGAACTTCTTCTAATTTGACTCACATTCTGACTCAGATCATGGCAGACACACACATACAGTCAATTTATGATCAAATAAAAAATTTAATTCATTAAAATTTGTTGAAATTGGTATCAAAGAGAAGGTTATGAAAGATGTCAGTGGCTGGATTTTTTTGAAAACACGAGACTAAAAATTATTAACATGAACATTAAAAAGAGTTGATGTTTTTCATAAACATTCTTACTGGTGAATATTTATACAAAGTATTTATGTTGGAGTTTAAACGTCTCCACCTTCAAGTGATGAGGAGCCAATCACAGACATTTTAATGACAGGTGTGACGTCATCAAAATCAGGACTCACCTGTGATGCTTTCACCTGTTCTGTCTTTTAACTCACCACCTAAAAAGGAAAAACAAAACATGTCAGAGTTCTTGTGAAATATCAACTTGACAGACGTGTAAAACTGTAGAAAAAATCTGAGAGTGCACATTCAGATGAGTGGACATCTTTAAGTGTTTAATGAAAGCACTCACCAACAACAAGCTTAACGTGAACAGTTTGACTAGACTGAAGATGTGGAGTATCACAGGTGTAGTCTCCGCTGTCAGCCACCTTTGTATTCCTGATCTTTAAGGAGGCGTTGCCGTGTTTCAGTTCATCTTTAAAATGTGAGAAACGATCGTCAAGCAGGTTCAAGTTATTATCAGGATAAAGGCCTGAATCATACACGAACACCTTCTGGCCGTCTTTCTTCCACTCCAACAGCTCTTCTTCTATGTTGACGCTGAAGGAACAGGGTAAAATAACATCACTGCCTTCTTCCACCACTGTCTCTGAAAGATAAAAATAACATGAAGATAACATGTTCACATTAACAACTGTATGATATGATAAAATGTCAGTGTTGTGTATTCAGCTTGTTTCACTTCCTGCAGTTGGCCAAAAACTATTACAAAGGTTCACAGGAAACATCTTAACGTCTGTTGGTATGACAGCTCTTTTCATTTATCAGACAAGAGGCCTCACTCTTCTTCTTCTTACAGCCTTTCTTTTAGTGACATCTCTCCAGTTCTTGAGCATGTGCCAGAGGATTTGTACACAGCACAATACCTTCCTTTATATAAAGTGTAGGGGGCGTTTCCTCTGCTACTAAATGATCTATGAATGATGAGATTCATCTTTCAGCACACCTGAATGGTCATTTATTTGATCTGCCAATATTCTGTTTATCAGTAATGAGTCACAGTTGGTGTAAGTATCAGTAAGGTGTCATTAAAAGAGTTTCTCTGAAATAGGGGAGTGCTTGCAGGATGTAGATGACACCCACACACACACACACACACACACACACACATACACCCTCATCATGATAAGTATAACTACTCAAACAGGTATTGCTACCTGTTTGATAAAAATGTGTGTGTATGAAGAAATAGAGGAGAGGTGTGGGGGGGTAGTACAGTTGGCAGACACTGACATGAAAACATTATGAAGTAGCTCACCTGCTTACTTATGTCACCTGCAATAGTGCAATAGCTGTCACACAAACAGATGATAAGATGATGTTAAGAGTTAAACCTGCATGAAAAATAATCTGATTCATGAATTCTTCAGGCTGTACTGCTGCAGTTACATGGTCTGTGTGTTGATATGTAATGCAACACCCAATGTGACCAGTGGAGGGAACCATCAGGTTATATATCTATCGAGGATGTTGGTAGAGGAGGGGCATGAACAAGAGAAGCTACAGGCTACAGGAGATGTATGATGTTCGTTCTGACATTAAAGTTTGAGCATAAGCTCGTTGAGGATAAAACCATGTCTCATCATTGAAGACACAAATAACACATGGTACCAGGAGTAAACCGTTTCCTGTCAAGCTTCAGTTTAAGTCGAAATGGATACTTTGAA
This sequence comes from Sciaenops ocellatus, assembly GCA_033000465.1. Lineage (NCBI taxonomy): Eukaryota > Metazoa > Chordata > Actinopteri > Sciaenidae > Sciaenops > Sciaenops ocellatus. The sequence goes on along the minus strand of CP136884.1, from coordinate 30,299,244 downwards.
GCCACCGGAGGGACTGAAACTGGTGAGTAACGTGGACAGGAATTGGCGGTCTTTTAAGCAACGGTTCGAGTTGTATATGGCTGCCATAGGACTGGACAATACATCTGACGCCAGGAAGATTGCGTTGCTACTTAGAGTAGCGGGTCCCCAAGCCATTGAAGTCTTCAATACGTTCGAGTACGGCGAAGATGAGGACAAAGATAAGTACGACACCATACTGGGAAAATTCAGTGCATACTGCTCGCCACAGAAAAACATCGTATATGAAAGGTATGTGTTCGGTCACGGACGCAACAGCCCGACAAAACTTTTGATTGCTTTGTGACTGATTTGAAGCTTAAAGCGCAGTCATGTGATTTTGGAGATCTGAAAGATTCTATGATCCACGATCAAATTGTTTATGGAATCCACGATAAGAGGATAAAAGAGAGGCTGTTAGAGTGGTAGAGTGGGTCGTCCAATAACCTGAAAGTTGGCGGTTTGATTTTCACTGCTCAAAGATTGGTTGCCACGACCGAGGTGCCCTTGAGCAAGCACCGTACCCCCCAACATCGGTGCTTAATTGTAGCCCACCGCTCCAGTGAATACGGCATCTGTCTCTGACTGTGTGACCCTGTGCATGTGTGTGTGTGTGTTTCAACAGGTGCCAAACTGGATGGGTTAAATGCGGAGGAGTAATTTCACGTGATTACAACTTAACTTAATGAAGCAAGTGCCACGGCAGTACATGATAGTGCCAAGTAGTCAAGAATAAGAAAATGAAAAAAAAATGCTCCATAAAAGAAAAACAGAGATGATGCAGCATTCTCCTGCAAACGTTGTGGTAGCAGACATGAGCCCCAGCAGTGCCCTGCTTCTGGCAAAAGATGTTCGAATTGCAATGGAAAAAATCATTTTGCAAGACAGTGTTTATAAAAGGACTAGCCCGAGTCAGTGAGGCTAGTTGAAGATACTGACCCATGTGACACTTTCTTTGTCGGCATGGTGTCATGTGAAAATGTAAAAAATGATATCATAGAGGAAAGTCAGAGGCACCCAGAAAATGAAGATACATGGATTGTGTCATTGCCAATTAACGGAGCTTTAGTAGCACTAAGGATTGACACAGGCGCACAAGCAAACTTGATCAGCATGACAGAAATAAAGGCCATGAAAGAAAAGCCTAAAATAATCAAGAAAACAGTGCCACTGAAAGATTACAACGGAAAAGACAAAGGTCAGTGCAGACTGAAAGTGACAGTGAAGAACAAAAGTTACAACGTACTGTTCTCTGTCGTACCTGAGGGCCGGGAGTCACTGCTTGGTGGTGTCGCCTCAAAGAAATTGAACCTGGTGAGGAGAGTCTATTACATCAACTGCTCAGAAGCAGGAAGTGTGCACACAGGAACAGTTGAGTCCATTGTGCATCGTTTTCATGACGTTTTCAAAGGACTAGGATGCCTTCCAAACACATACAAAATCAAACTCAAAGAGGATGCAACACCAGCGATCCATGCACCATGGAGAATTCCAGCTCCACTTCAGGAGCGCCTTAAAAAGGAACTGGAAATGATGTGCCAGTTAAATGTCATCACAAAAGTGGAAGAACTGACAGAGTGTATAAAAGAGGTGTTGGCTCTGATCCCCAAACTTGAGACCTCTATTGAAATGACTGAATTATCTGGCTGTGACAGTTTGTCTGGTGAGAACGATTATATGATGGTGACACTCTCACTCTCTCTGTTCTTATGAATTGTTTATTGTATAAATGAAATAGTAGGTGTGTGTGTGTGTGGTAATTCTTATGGACGCACACAGAATATGAAAAGAAAAACACAGTTGAAAATATGAAATTGAGTGGTAATCCAGAAATCCAATTCCTCTGAACTGGAAATGAAAATATGTGGCAGCAGTGTCTGCTGGAACCGCAGCTGAAAAAACGGGAGCCTGCAAAAAGTCTCTTCAATTAAGGCACTTCATTGCTGAAATGTCATTGGTCCAGGGTGTTATGGGGACCGCATGCACATTGAATGGTGTAATCTATAGGTTGAGTGGGTGACCTTCTGAACAGAGCGGGTAAACTCAAAAAGAACAACAAAGAACTGAGAATATGCATGGACCCAGGAGATTTAAATCAGAACATAAAACGTGAGCACTACCAGATACCAAAACTACTGGCGCCAACTACTTCTCAAAGCTAGATGTGGCACAGGGATTCTGGCAAATCAAGTTGGATGATGAGAGATCAAGATACTGCACATTCAGTACGCCTTTTGGGAGGTACAGATTCCTAAGAATGCCATTTGGCATTATCTCAGCCTCTGAAATATATCATCGTGCTATGGACAATATGCTAGAGGGCCTAGAAGGGGTCCGTTGCTATGTGGATGACGTGGTAGTCTGGGGCTCCACACTACAAGAGCACAATGAAAGACTGGCAAAAGTGCTCCAAAGGGTGCGTTAAAATGGACTAAAGTTAAACCGCGCCAAATGCCAGTTCGGTGTGCAAGAAATAACATTCCTTGGAGACAAGTTTTCTTCTCAAGGGACAGAGCCTGATGAAAGAAAAATTAAAGCCATTCTAAGCATGCCGCGCCCCACAGACAAGAAAGATGTGCTCAGAATAATGGGAATGATCAACTTTATTGGAAAGTTCATACCCAACCTATCAGTGAAAACATCAGCACTGAGAGAACTTCTCCATGACTCCAATGAGTTCAAGTGGACATCGAGGAATGAGCGAGAATGGAATGCTCTAAAGACCACACTGACAAATGCACCCGTGCTTGCGTATTACAAGAGAATGAAGATTTCAACTGATGCGTCGAAGGACGGACTTGGAGCTGTCTTGTTACAGGCAGAAGGAGATAGCTGGAAGCCAGTGGCTTACGCTTGTAGGTCCATGACTAAGACTGAACAAAGATACGCTCAAATAGAGAAGGAATGTTTTGGATTAGTTTACGGACTGGATATCTTTCATTGCTATGTCTATGGGCTTCCTACATTCACAGTTGAGACAGATCATCGTCCTCTTGTGTCAATCATCAAGAAAAGTCTCAATGAGATGTCACCGAGGATTCAGCGGCTCATCATGAAACTGCAAAGGTATGATTTTGAGCTGATCTACACACCAGGCAAGCACTTAGTGTTGGCGGATGTGCTATCACGAGCGCCAGAGATGAGTACTGTTAGCTCCACTGAAAAAGAGATTGAAAATCATGTCAACATGATAGTTGAGTCTTTACCTGTGTCTGACTGTAAAGCAACAGAAATTAGTGAAGAATCAGTCAAAGATAAGGAGCTACAAACAGTGATGGAAAACATTCACAGTGGCTGGCCCAAGGGGTCCTGTCCGAAATACTATCACATCAGAACAGAGTGTGGCAAATGGACTGTTATTGAGAGACTGCAGAATTGTCATTCCACACAGCCTGAGGCCTGAGATACTTCATAGGCTACACGAGGGACACCTTGGCATAGAGAAATGTAAAAGGAGAGCCAGGAACGCCGTGTATTGCCCGGAATCAACAAGGACATTGAAAACATGATAGGAAAATGTGAAACATGTAACAAGTACCAGAGCAGACAGGCAAGGGAGCCTATGATGGTCCAAGATCTTCCCACTGCGCCTTGGAGAAAGTTGGAACAGATTTGTTTCACTGCAATGGCAAAGACTGTCTGCTAGTGATAGACTACTATTCAAACTATCCTGAAATTGCTCTGCTTACAAGTACAACTTCCAACAGTGTCATTACTCATGTCAAGTCCATCTTTGCCCGGCATGGTATACCAAAGATTGTAGTGAGTGACAATGGTCCTTGTTATAACAGCAAGGAATGGCAGCAGTTTGCAAAACAATATGGTTTTCAGCACTTAGTCACTTCTAGTCCACAGCATGCACAGGCAAATGGCAAAGCTGAAAAGGGAGTGCATATCATCAAACAGCTTCTCAAAAAGGCCACAGACAGCAAGTCAGATTCTTATTTAGCTCTGCTAAGCTACAGAACTGCCCCGCTTGAATGTGGTTTATCCCCAGCAGAACTGCTGATGAATCGCAAGTTACGCACAACCCTACCTTGCTACACAGACATCAAGGAGAATCAGAGATACAGACAAAACTGGAGAATATGAAATGGAAACAAAAACAGCGGTATGACAAGTCAACCAAAACCCTCAGACCACTTGCCAAAGATGATGTGGTGTGTATCTAAGACCAGGATGCATGGAACCGAAAAGCTACTGTTCTCCAGGAGGTCGGACCGAGATCATATGAAGTAAGGACTGAGGAAGGTCACGTGCTCAGAAGGAACCGTCGCAACCTTCTCAGAACCAAAGAGGCTTTCACAGAAACTCAATGCGAAGATGCAGATGGAACGACTTGTGTGTCACATGCAGAAATAGTGCCAGACCTGAAATCAGATGGACGTGTGCATGAGGGCACAAGTGACTGTCACTCAGGGTCACCTGTCTTGAGGAGATCTGAGCGTCAGATCAAAAGACCAGTCAGGCTTGATCCGTGAATCAATGGACTGAATATGTGATGTTCTCATGTTGGGTGTTTAAAAAAAAAAGTGAAAAGTGATTGGTGATTTTTTTTTGATTTTTTTTTAAGTTCATTTGTTTTGAAAGAGCTTTTGGTTTTTGAAGGCATTGTCTAACAAGGCAAAGAACAAAGAAAAAAAAGATGTATGTGTTGTGTTAAGAAAAAATGAACAAGAGAAGGTACAGGCTACAGGAGATGTATGATGTTCGTTCTGACATTAAAGTTTGAGCATAAGCTCGTTGAGGATAAAACCATGTCTCATCATTGCAGACACAAATAACACAATCTGTGCTAATTATTAGGATGCATCACACTGTGCTGATGATCTTAATGTGACAGCTGCAGGTGTTATCTATCTGTCTAACCTGTTTCCAGAGCCCTGCACACATTTGAAATCAATCAAACTACAGTTCAGTTCAGTGTGATGATCAGTTTACTGACCGTGCTGATCAGCGGACGTTGTTCCAGACCAGCTCAGGAGACAGAGACACACGAGAGGAAGAAGCTCCATCTGTGAAGAAGTCATCTGAGGATTAAACATCAGCACACTTCTTAGAGGGCAAGAGAACAAACCGAACACACTCCCGACACACACACTGCTCTGTCACACACTGTTTCGGTTTACACAGTTTATGCAAGGTGCAGCCACAGCATCACTTCCGGTACGGATCCTTCAGATTAAAGGCATCATCTCCACATACATTAACTATGACTCATCAATTCTGCAGAAAAACATCCTCAAATTACTGACTTCATCTTTACACTGACATTAAAGCTGTGTATGGGGAAGATATACTGCCCCATAACATAATTTGAAATGTACCTCTGTTAAAAAAACAAATTGCATTTCACATCACAGATTTTTTGTGATTTGTTGCCTCCAGTTTCAGAGTGTAATCCCACTGTGCTAAATATGTTCAGCTGTACACGTGTATTTGTTCTGATTACATTACTTATGATTAAAAACTGTTAATCAGCACAGATCAATATTAAAGAATCGCCCCTCAGGTGATGTGATCTGATGTCAGCCTCCTTCTGATACACTTGTATCATAGACTGACTCAGAGTTTTGATTTCACACCTTTGGGAGCAGTTATACCTGGAGGTGTTTTTCCAGTTGTTTCCTCTCCCCCTGTGTTTCTGTCTGAGCCTGTATCTGCTGTCATTATAACTGCAGATGTGGATGAATGCGTCCTGATAAAAAACAGCCTTAATCCTTTGCCTGAAGCGACTCTTTCCCACACAATCAAACCTAAATGTTGCAACACATTACCGTTAGCCTGACTGATATTTCTGAAATACTATCAAAGTTAAAAAATGTGACCTGGGGAGATAGAGAAAGAACAGGTGCCCCGTGCTGCTTTGGGAAATTTCTCCTCTCCAGTTTACATGGGAGTAGATGGGGCTGTCGGTGGGTGATCCTGGCGCATCAGTGCGTCTCCCGCCAAAACTATAAGTCTGACAGCTTCAGCAGTGATATCGCTGCATAGCCCACGAATTTTCCTACGTTTCTATGTATAAATTATTTCTGTAGAGTGACATTTGTGGCCACGAGAGCCGTTTGCAAATTTATTTTTTGACAAATGTTTCTCTCTAGCTCTGGAACATTCTACCAATACACACCCATTGTAAATTTTGCCATGGTTTTTGGCAATTTTTGGCAAAACAGTTTGGTGAAACTCTTAGAAACACACAGCACAGCACACCATTCCCAGCTGAGCCGGTCGTTTTGATACCTTTTTTGTGTATGTGCGACCAAAACTGAGGGAGGAGTAGCGCGCCGAAATTCCTGGAATACGTCAGAATAATAAGTATGGGGATAGTGAATAGTGTGCCTTGCAGGAACACTCAATAAAGTTTAGGATGCGTCTGAGTTTTGCACTGTTACGTAGGTGAAAGAAAGCAGTCCTTGAAATTTGTTTTATGTGGACGTTAAAGGACAAATCCTGATCAAAGATTCTTTACGGTGGAGCTGGAGGCTGCTGTTGGCCTCAAAGCGAGCAGACAATATTTTTATTCACCTGCTGCAGACCGATCAGGACCTGACGAGGATCAGCCATAATTTGTAGGCTACAGTGTGTGAGTTTATGTCAGTCCAGATGGTTCTGGTAATTGATGCTTTCTGCTTGTGGAATGATTTAACTGTTGTCTTTTGTACAGTTGCCTGACAAAACTGCAATTCAAAGCGTATATGCCCCTTCATCTTTTCACATTATTACCATTATTATAGAGGGTTGCTACACAGAGACTTTAAGAGCTACACAAAGAGACATAAATACCATTCCCACAGCAGAACAAACACACTTTCACACAGATGTAGCATGAGAGACAATTTTTCTTTGACAAGTGGAGCTTTCACACTATAAATCATTTCAGTGTCATGTCAGATCATTTCCTGTTTCCTCTTCTACTCACTCAGCAGGTCACATGTTGTGTTTTCTGGATCAAACTAGTTTTGTCAGTCGGTTCAATCAGCTCCTCCACAGTTAAACTGAGTAGTTAGTGTGTGCTAACATTTACAACAAGATCAGCTGGATGTATGAGTTTGTGGTGTAACTCATTATATTTTGGTGATGCAGAAATCTTTGTTCAACAGTCACATGTATGTACATTTAACCTGTCCAGGTGTGACCTCACAAACAGCTGGAAGGGAATTAAAACAGACAACAGAACAGACAGTCTGTGGAGCTACACTACAGGCCTCGTCTGTTCATGTTGTCATCTCAACTGGAAAGTATCCACAAACTACGACTGAACGATGTGATGAAAAAAAATATTTTGATGACAGTATGTGCATCTCATCATCTTTTGATAACTCCTCTAATGACAGTTATTGTCCTAAAAGTCTTTAAAGTTATCACAGGCTTCAAGAGTTATGCTTTAAACTCGATGAGGAAGATTCATCAAACTGTCACATGAAACATGTCGTATTATCAGAAGTGTGTTTGTATGTTGTTTGTTTCAACATCAAAATCAGTCCAGTTTGACATTTTTCAACTTTTATTCAAAGCTTTGGATAGAAATGATGATTGCATCATCAGTATACAACATTAATGTACTTTCAGCTGCATATTTTAGAGTCAACAACAGTATACAGTTCAGTGTAGAACTCTAGCTGACAGACTCTGGTTTAACACCTTATTAAAAATGAAAATTAAAAACATGAAGTCACAGAAAATATTCACATTCATTTACAGTGTAACAGGAAGCTTCAGCTCGGTTTATGTTTCTTCAATGTCCATGTCTAGTTACAAGCAGCGTGATAATATTTGGTAAATGCAAAGTATATATGCAGCTCTTCTGCCTCTCATTTTATTTTAATTATGTTTATCCTGTGTTCATGACTCATTATTAATCACATTAGTTTCTCTGTACTTCAGTCTTATTCATCCACAGCATAACGTCCTCAACAAGAGTCCAGTGGTTTTATTATAACTTGACTTTATGCTCTCTGAAATGAAATGAACCTATGCTGACGGAGTAACAATAAAAATAAAACAATCAGAATAAACAGACAGTCAGAAATGAAAAAGACAGAACAGAGTTCAAGAAGTGGTCAATGTCCTCAACAACATGAATTAAGTGGATTGTTTTTTCTCTTCAAGCTGCTCAACAGATTTCAACACAAACTATTCAAATGAATTCAATTCTCACTTGATGGAATGATTCATTAATAATCAGCTCTGTCAGCATTAAAGGCCACTTGTTCTCTTAAATCACAGATTATATTGTTGGAACAATGAATCAAAATCTAAAAACATGATGTGTCCAGAGTAACTACAGCCTGGTTAATGTACAGACGAGGTTAAATGTGTGGAAGAGATCAAATAGATGATGATGAATGTACTGTTAGTATCAGCGTAGACAGCTACAGTAAAACTGCTTTTGTCCTGTTTGGGTTCATTTTAAAGACGAGTTCATACAACATGTTGGCCGACCACGTCTGAAGACAAAAGTCTAGTTTAGTTGTTCACAACAGACAGACTGTCAGGTGGAGTGAAAAGACAGAAAATAGTTCAATGAAATGTAACAGAATGTGGATTTACATCCATTATTGATATGAGAATACAAAGAATGCTTTCTTGGACATCAACAGGCGATAACACTAATTCTAAATAAAATAAATCAATAATGAAACAAGTGAGGACCAGCCGAAATGTGCTCACTATCACACAGTTTGGTCTAAAACTCAAGTTGTTTCTTACAAAATGTAACTGACACAGCACACACACACTTCAACAGACAACTTTACAGCACATGTAAAGCTGGTTACATTTCTGGATGATTTGGGTTTTCTTCAGTGTCTCTTCTTTGCAGGAAACAAAACAAAGTTTTATTCAAGACAATCCAAACTTGTTGATCCTAATCTGAGTGTAAATACCAACAGAACGCTTCATGAGAAGATAAAACAACTGTCAAGACTCTAAACATGAGAAACATGGAAAGAATTTAACAACATGCACACAGAACAGATAAACCTACAGTGTCAAACACAGGTCATGTAAGTGCAGAACTTTCAGCAGGATTGTCAGGAGAACTCTCTGTGCGCTGGTGAGAACCTGCATGAATCAAAAGGAAAGTTCAGATTACATGAAGTCAGCTGTTCAATGATACAGAAATGATTTTGGTGGCTCAGACAAACAGATTTGCTCCCTCCCAAAAAGATTTAAATGTTTGTAGAAATGACTCAACATCACTTCAGCTGCACCAACACTGAAGAAACATTCAAGCTGCAACTGTTGTTGAAGGTGGAACCAGAGAAAGTTTGTCACTTTGGATTGATGAATTCAATAATTATTCATCAGGCATTTTGAGAATGGATTAATCAATTCAACAACTCGTTGTTTCAGAGTGTTACTGAATTACTAAGCTGCTAGCATCACACAGTTTGGTCGTGAACTCAAGTTGTTCCTCACAAAATGATGATGGTTAAAAGATGGTTCAATTTCTCGATGACTTGGGTTTTCTTCAGTGTCTCTTCTTTGCAGGAAGCAATTTAAAGTTTTATTGAAGACAATCCAAACTTGTTGATCCTAATCTGAGTGTAAATACCAACAGAACGCTTCATGAAAGATAAAACAACTGTCAAGACTCTAAACATGAGAAACATGGAAAGAATTTGTTGTCTGCTCGTCATGAATATGTTCATACAAGACATGATTCAAACTTACCATTTGTGTTTGTGCAATACTTGTAAAGCACAACTACACCACCAACTCCACCACCAAAAAGAACAATTGAAAGAATGCAGATAACTGCAACCAATATAGTTGGAAACCCTGAAACAGAAGAGAAAAGGTTCATGTCACACTCAGAATGTAAGTGCAGATCATAAAGAGCAGACTGAACATCAGAGCTGACACAAAGAAGAACTAAAGGTGTTCCTGCTCCTGAAATCTGAACTTGTTTGCAGATAAAAACACCACTGGGATGAATCTCAGCAGGAACAGTGATGTTAGCTCTGATCTTACAGACACTTTCCTCCTGCTCGGCTGCACAGCTGAGAGCTTTGGTTGTGGTTTTGGTCGCAGTAGTGAGGAGGGTGATGTTGTAGCATCGTCCTGTTTCTGCGACGTGCTGCTCATCAGCAGGAAGAAGGTTTGAATCCCCGTCCTCCACCTCCACTTCAGGCTGTTTACATGTGACTTGTGCTAAACTCCTGCTGTGCCTGAGATCTGCAAATGTGTGTGACAATCTGTGTACAGCCGAGGTTCTCTACACGCTGAGCCGAGGCTGTGACGGACTCTGGATCACGCTCTGTCATCACATCTTTATTTTAGGATGACCACAGTGTCAGTGAATCCATTCACGTCCTCAGTGACATCCATGGTGTGTCCTGGATCGTCCTTCAGACTGCAGGGCGGCCTCTGAGTGGTCTGTCTTGACCTCTTGCATGAACGATTGAGTGTTTGTTCAGTGAAACAAAACACATTACAGCTCCTGATATCCTGTTGGAGACTGATACCACAACAGAGGTGGTCCAGTTTATTATCAGCGCCTGTACGTTGGTTAGCAGGACGTTTACAGAGAAGCTCTGACTGTTTCCTCAGCCGGTGTTTAATCCCTCCATGTTTACCTCAGTGTTTCTTCTGATGCTGAGATGGATGCAGGGATGGACTTGCTTGTTCAAAACTCATACTGTGATTATTTGGACAGATATACAGAGACAGAGTTTCTGTGCTCTCTCGTCCAGCAGGTTCTCATGGATCGTGGCTGCTGCTGTGGTCCTGCACGACGTCCACTACTTATATTATCACTGTCATTATTGTTACCATATCTCCATTACAGTTTATAGTTAGTGAATGTTTTGCTGCTGCTGTGCATCTCTGTGTCTCTCTATTTATCTATCTACCCCCTCCTGAATATTCTAAATGTGAAATTACTGAACAAGAGTGTCTAATGTCAATGATGGTGGACTAAATATTAGTAACATTACAAAGGGAGTTTTCCTTCTTAAAGCTTCTTGATGGTTGAACGTTTACATGGAACATTTCTATTGGAACATAAACATCTCCACTGTGAAGTGAAGAGTAGCCAATCAGACACATCACAGGATGTTACTGCATATTTTTGTCTGATCCATTTTTTAAGACATCATCTAAAATACAAAACATGTCAGAGTTTGTTAATATGATACATCTACGTCTGGTGCTTGCATGCAGGGAGGTGTTTAAGGTTAAATATCAACCATGAACCATCACTAATATCCATCTGAAACTGATGGGGGCACAGAGGTGGTCCAGTTTATTATCAGCGCCTGTACGTTGGCTAGCAGATGTTTGGCAGAGAAACTCTGTGTGGTCGTTTCTTCAGCCGCTGTTTAATTCCTTCAAGTTCACATTTGTAAACCTCATCAGGACAGGCAGCAGAGTGAACACGAAAACTTTAAATATTACAGCATAAGACATCAGAGGCTCCTGAACACTTTCTTCCCTCCTGACCTGGTGCCATTGACTTTCAGCAATTACTCCACAACAACGAGGAGAGTTCACAAAGTGGTGTGTTGTCCATTTCTCTATTCTGATGAGTGTCTCATAAGTTGTTCAATATGATCAAAAATACAAATATTATAAAAATATATGCTGCATAGATAAATTTAACAGAGCTAACAGAGAGATAACTGGACAGGTCCACACCTTCTAGAAGAACGACCAACACTCTGCTGCAGTGAATGAATCAAGTGTAAAGAAACTACATTTACCAACATGTTTGTCATCTGGGACGTCACTGCTATGAAATGATACTAACTATAAGTTTATATTGTCCAGTAAAAATGAAATCATTCAAAGCCTGTATGTGCCTTCATGGTGTCAGATTAGACTGTAAACATTTTAAGACCTGAACAAATAAAACTTAATATTGATTCAACAGCATGAATAATTAAAATTATCACTCACCATGAATATAAACATGGATCCCAGTAGGAATCCTATGGCCGAGGTTCTTCTGTGTGGCTACACAGGAGAAGTTGTCAGTCTTGGTCACAGTCGTCTTGAGAGTAATGTATGAAAGACCTCCTCTTTTTGTGACCTGTGACTTCTCAGCAGGAAGGATGTTTCCATCACTGTCCTGCCACTTTAGTTCAGGTTCTGGATCACCATGAGCTTCACACTGCAGCAGAGCTGAGGTCTCTGTTTGATGAAGTATTGTGACAGACGGCTTTGGAGCTGCACCTGTGAATAAAATATAAACAACAGATGATGAAGGACAATTAGAGCATTAAAAATGTAATATTGAGATGTTTCCTCTGCTTGTATATCTGGTTTACAGTGTGAAGAGAAAACGCCTCAGTTCCATATTCCAGCACTGTTTGACAGGACATGATATTTCAAACATTTGAACTTCTTCTAATTTGACTCACATTCTGACTCAGATCATGGCAGACACACACATACAGTCAATTTATGATCAAATTGTTGAGATTAAATATATAAACTGTGTTATAGAAGTCGATCTGTCATTGAAGCTTAATTGTGTTAATGAGAAATATTTTAATTATGCAGCTCAAATAAAAAAATCAGAACATTTGTTGAAATTGGTACCAAAGAAAAGATTATTAAAGATTTCACTGTCTGTTTTACTTTTTGAGTGTCTAATGTCAATGAGTGTAGACTGAATATTATTAACTCTGAACATTAAAAAGGGAGTTTATTAATGAACCTTCTTAATATTTGAATATTTATATAAAGTATTTATGTTGGAGTATAAACGTCTCCACCTTCAAGTGATGAGGAGCCAATTACGAATACGAATTACTTTACTAATCCCCAAGGGGAAATTCATTTGTCTGTCAGCTCATCTGCCAAGTGCAGAAGAGTTAAAAAGTTTGATCACAGTAGGTAAAAAAGATCTTGAAGATGACAGGTGTGACGTCATCAAACTCAGGACTCACCTGGGATGTTTTCACCTGTTCTGTCTTTTAATGTTTTAAAGCGCGCAGGATGCACGCGACCCGACATTTCCATGTAAAACTTGATAAATACATAAAGTGCGTATTTTCATGTTGACTCTAAACGTCCATACACACATATTGTACCTCGTTTGAAAGCTTACAAGTTCGTTTTTTCAACGGAATAAAGAATCTAAATGAAGGAGTTACGACACTACAACTGTAGCGTCTTACTTTCCGGCAGTAAACAAGTTAGCATCTTCGTCTCTCTCCTGTGTGTCCGCAGTTCAAATGTATTTATAGGTGGAAAAACAGACATTTATAGACGAACATGGGCTCGTTTTAAACACTACAGTCCACCGGTTCAGTCCAGTTCGGACAAATTCGAGCGGAAGTCAAAATAACGGGAATAAAAGTCGATTGTGTCTCTCGTTCATTTTTCGCGCCGCTCGTCAAACTTCCGAAACAACGTCATTTAGATGAATTTTAAAATATTAACGTCAAATTTGACCAGCCGTGTTCAGGATCTGTGAAATCGGTAAACTCCGAGGAACAAAACGAACCAACCCGCATCTTTCTACGACCTAAAGTGACGAACCTACCAGACTTTTAACTCCGTCAGCCAATCAGAGGACAGCATCTCTACGCGAACTCCACTTGAGTTTGATTGACAGCTACTTTCATCCAATGAGAAGTCAGCACCGTGAAAACACTCTGAGTTTGTAGCCAATTAAATCACCTGCCTGACCATATATGGAAGTTAACTTTATCTGACTTCCTGTGGTAGTGGGACACTCACAGAACAATAAAAACTTTATTTATATGTTTACAGAGACATGATTCAATGATAATAAATATGTAAATCTGTATTTAAATATTAAAATCATCTTTTTTAGTCAGATTTGACACTTGTGGACATTTTTTCAGGATCATAAAGGGATTTATTATCATCATTTGGTAACTTTGGAGAAGTTTTAGAGAGCTCTGTGGACACCTGCTGGAGATAATCTGTACTGCACTTTCTAAAATATCTCAGAGCCACTTCTGTCTGTCAACCTCAAATTTGGTCCAGACTTTATAGACAAGCTGAGGGAGAGATCCTGTGAATTTCAGCCTGACAGCCTGTTTTATGACTGATTCACTGAGTTTGAAACATGAAGGGAAATGAAAAGAAAACTAGAAAACTTGTATTTTTTTCTATTTCATCATTCACCAATTGAACTCTTTCAGAGCCTTAATTAAGATCAACACACCTGATGAAACCTCAGAGTGTTTGCTTTACACTGATGCAGTGGACATGTGTCAGCTCCTCATGTTTGTGCTATTATACAGTTTAATGTGGGTAAATATTAAGAGACTGAAATACACAGAATCAAAATGAACCACAAGAGGTTAAGACACGACCTAAGAGGAAAAACAAAACATGTCAGAGTTCTTGTAAAATATCAACTTGACAGACGTGTAAAACTGTAGAAAAAATCTGAGAGTGCACATTCAGATTTCATCGACTACAGACTGATGACATTTCATTGTGCAGAGTGACATAATGGGCAATGTGTCACTAATATCAGGCATGTTTGATACAGAGGGAATCAGTCCAGATGTGGACGTTGACTAAAGTCCATGTGGGACTCTTAAAGCAGTCACATCAGTAAATGAGCGGACATCTTTAAGTGTTTAATGAAAGCACTCACCAACAACAAGCTTAACGTGGAACGTTTGAGGTGGCTGAAGATTTGGAAAAACACAGGTGTAGTCTCCGCTGTCTTCCACCTTCGTTCTCTTGATCTTTATGGAGGCGTTACCGTGTTCAGTGTTTAGTTCATCTTGAAAATGTGAGACGCGACCTTTGAAATGCTTAGCTTGACCTGTCCGACCGTTATTGTAATGATGGTGGTTATTATACATGAACACCTCTGTCTGTCCATCTTTCTTCCAGTCAAACATCCCAGACTCAAAGCTGAAGCCGATAGAACAGGGTAAAATAACATCAATGCCTTCTTCCACGACCACTGAAAGATAAAAACATTAATAATATTAATTAGTATGTTTACATGCAGAGTCATTCAGTGAAGACACACACATGGAAGTTTGTTGTTTTAACATCAACTTATGATAGAACAACTAACTTTTCTTGTTTTGGACTTTGTTTAGCACACTGTCCTCAGCAAATCCTCTGAACTGTCCTACACACAAAAAGTCATCAAACATACAGATTGTATGTTTGCATGGTGTCAGATTAAAGATCTATTGTACAGAGCTGCTGCACACAAAATCAAATTTAAGACTTTAAACTTTTTAAGAAGTTCAAGAAAAATGAAAAGCATTTCTACACGCAAACACTACAGGCCTCGTCTGTTCATGTGGTCACCTCAACTGGAAAGTACACACAAACTATGATTAATGATTCATGATTAGTGGTGATGATCATTTTAGTACCACGATTTCCATTTTCACTGAAAGAATCATGAAATGAGGATGTGACACACAGGTTTTCATAGTCGTGTCTAATCAGAGCTGTACAGTCATATCACACATAAAGAAAATGATTCATGATGTCCATGCTCCTAAAAGGTGAATTCAGACTGAACACTAAAGTTCATGTTGGCCTCACTTTGTTCCAGTGAGTTTGACTGCTCGAGTGTTTTTACAGTGAATGTTTGTTCAGCACAAACATGAACTCCACTTCTTGTTGTTATTTACATCCAGACCACACTCACCTTCTTATCTCTGTACACGAGCACAGTCTTTATTCCAGTCTGCACCGCTCTGAGCTCATTCACTTTGAGTTAGTATGAACACATTCAAATGTTTGAAACTAATAACACATGAATAATTTAAATTATTTAAAAATTAAAATACCACTCACCAGGCAGGCTCACGTAGATCTCAGCAGAAACTGTATGGTTGATGATCTTCTGTGTGGCTACACAGGAGAAGCGGTCAGTCTTGGTCACAGTCGTGTTGAGAGTAATGTATGAAAGACCTCCTCTGTTTGTGACCTGTGGCTTCTCAGCAGGAAGGATGTTTCCATCACTGTCCTGCCAATGTACTTCAAGATCTGGATCACCATGAGCTTCACACTGCAGCAGAGCTGAGGTCTCTGTTTCATCAAGTATCTTCACAGACGGCTTTGGAGCTGCACCTGTGAATAAAATATAAACAACAGATGAACAGCACTGTTTTTACAGGACATGATATTTCAAACATTTTAACTTCTTCTAATCTGACTCACATTCTGACTCAGATCATGGCAGACACACACATACAGTCAATTTATTATCTAATATAAAATATGTGTCATTTGGGATTAATTAATGTTTGATTAGTTAATGAGAAATATTTTAATTATGAAATTGTGTCTTCGTATCAAAGAGAAGGTTATAAAAGATTTCAATGGCTGTATTTTTTTTAAAAACATAAGCATGTAGACAAACTATTACTACCATGAACATTAAAACGTTTATTAATAAACATTCTTACTGGTGAATATTTATATAAAGTATTTATGTTGGAGTATAAACGTCTCCACCTTCAAGTGATGAGGAGCCAATCACAGACATTTTAATGACAGGTGTGACGTCACCAAAATCAGGACTCACCTGGGATGTTTTCACCTGTTCTGTCTTTTAATGTTTTAAAGCGCGCAGGATGCACGCGACCCGACATTTCCATGTAAAAATTGATAAATACATAAAGTGCGTATTTTCATGTTGACTCTAAACGTCCATACACACATATTGTACCTCGTTTGAAAGCTTACAAGTTCGTTTTTTCAACGGAATAAAGAATCTAAATGAAGGAGTTACGACACTACAACTGCAGCGTCTTACTTTACGGTAGTAAACAAGTTAGCATCTTCGTCTCTCTCCTGTGTGTCCGCAGTTCAAATGTGTGATGATGATGCAGATGTGGCTGCAGCTCTGTGGGGTCGAGGCTCTGCCAGATGTTTATTCTGACTACTTGGCTAAAGTCCATGTGGGACTCTTAAAGCAGTCACATCAGTAAATGAGCGGACATCTTTAAGTGTTCAATGAAAGCACTCACCAACAACAAGCTTAACGTGGAACGTTGGACTTGGCTGAATATTTGGAAATTCACAGGTGTAGTTTCCGCTGTCAGTCATCTTTGTGTTTGTGATCTTTATGGAGGCGTTGCCGTGTTTCAGTTCATCTTGAAAATGTGAGACGCGACCTTTGAACTGCTCAGCTTGACCTGTCCGACCGTTATTGTGATGATGGCCTGAATCAAATGAGAACACCTCCGTCTGTCCATCCTTCGTCCACTCAAACGCTGCAGTCTCAATGTTGGAGCCGTTGATAGAACATTTTAAAATAGCATCACTGCCTTCTTCCACGACCACTCTCTCTGAAAGATAAAAACATGTATTAATCAGTATGTTTACATGCAGAGTCATTCAGTGAAGACACACACATGGAAGTTTGTTGTTTTAACATCAACTTATGATAGAACAACTAACTTTTCTTGTTTTGGACTTTGTTTAGCACACTGTCCTCAGCAAATCCTCTGAACTGTCCTACAGATTGAATGTTTGCAATAATTAATAACATTGAACTCTTTTTTTCCAAGTGATGACAAACATCAACGCTGACTCGGTTGTCAGTCAGACTCTCTGTCTGCACACTCAACACACAAAGAAGAAGAAAGAGGAAACAAGAGAGTGACGAGGAAAATGCAGAACTAACAGTGAATCTGAATTCACTTCCTTTCTTCATCTTTTCTTTAGAACACAGAATATAACGTGTGAACATGATGCATCTACGTCTGGTGTTTGTTGGAGGGCATGTGAGGAGGTGTTAGTAATCAATACCATTGATATACATGGAGGTAAGTTTTAGAGAGCTCTGTGGACACCTGCTGGAGATAATCTGTACTGCACTTTCTAAAACATCTGCACATCTGTTGGCATGACAACTCTGATTATCATTTATGAGACAACGTGCCTTTGCTCTTCTCTTAGGTGAGACAAACTTCTACGAGTGGTCGAGAGCATCAAAACAAGAAAAAACAACTCAATGTCACAGTCCACAACAAGTTACAAAGTGCAAAGAGTCACAGACAGATCTAAACATCATGAAAAGTATTTACTTCATTTGATCTGACTGCATTCTGTTTATCAGTGATGAGGCACAGTTGGTGTGCGTATCAGTAAGGTGTCATTAAAATAGTGTAGCGTCTGCAGGATGTAGATGACACCCACCCACACTCACTTCCTCATCTTGATAAGTATGAGCTACACTGGGCCTCATGCTGCAACTTTCACTCCAGATGAACCGTCCAGATCTGTTCTTACCAAGGTGTGCTGAACGATGAATCCATCACTCATAGATCATACATTTGTTATTTACAATATTATTTGTTATTATTAGGAAACGTGCCCTACACTCCATATAAGGGCAGGTGTTGAGTCGTGTGCAGAACTGGAGCGAGGCCACTCAAACAAAGGCTGTAAGAGGAAGAAGAGTATTGCACAAAGATAAAAGCAGAGCTCTCGACCACTTGTCAGAGTGTCTCTTACGCAAGAGAACATTGGTGAATTCCAGAAATCAATGAGAGCAAATAAAATAAGAACAACTTTTGTCTGTGTATCACTTCCTGCATGAGGCACGCTGTCTGATCAGTGATAAGGGGTGCGGTCGAATAGTCAAAAAAATGAGCTCCTAAGTCCTTTCCTAACCACTTTTCCTAACCGCTTTTCCTTGACCTCGGTGGAAAACGTCACGAGGTCAAGGAAAGACGTGAAGGAGAGGTCATAAGGAGTTCACTCACACTAGACTACGTCATCACGCGACGGTGAACGTTACTGACGTGATCTGTGGTAAAAACTACAAAGTGCAGAAGATGGACTACAAAACGCTTCCTCTTCTCCCCGCGCGCTCTGACCGTGTTGTTTCATGCAGGAAATATAAACGTGGACAACCCGGTGAAAAATGTGACGTCACCATCAACGTCAGAATTCAAATAATAGATGAATATTGTCCACCTGTCACAGAAGTCACATGACGTGTTTGTTACGCTGGTATGGTCGCTCACCCTCCTGTCCACTCATATAGAAACATATAAAGATAAAGATATGATTAATCAGCAGCGGTAACTTCATGATGATCTGCAGGACGCTGCATGTCACAGTTACAGTTTTTATCATGATCAAACACCTATGTTCATATTCACGCTGCGTCAAAGGAAGTGTGGGACGGCACCTCCTCCTTTCCTTTCCTAAAGGATGCTCCGGTGTATCCTCTGCTGAAGGAG
This sequence comes from Sciaenops ocellatus, assembly GCA_033000465.1. NCBI lineage: Eukaryota > Metazoa > Chordata > Actinopteri > Sciaenidae > Sciaenops > Sciaenops ocellatus. Next base: position 30,280,060 of record CP136884.1, on the reverse strand, counting down.
ACAATAAAGGAAGCATTGAAGCTCCTTTCCTTAACCGTTAGAGGATTCAAACAGCTCTTATCATGGCGGTTCATACTTCCGCCTCATTTCAAAAACTTTTGAAATGAGTGTGATGATCAGTTTACTGACCGTAATGAGCGGACGTTGTTCCAGACCAGCTCAGGAGACAGAGACACACGAGAGGAAGAAGCTCCATCTGTGAAGAAGTCATCTGAGGATTAAACATCAGCACACTTCTTAGAGGGCAAGAGAACAAACCGAACACACTCCCGACACACACACTGCTCCGTCACACTGCTCCGTTACTTTCAGTTTCGGTTTACACTGTTTATGCAAGGTGCAAGCACAGCATCACGTCCGGTACTGACCCTTCAAATTAAAGGCACGAACTCTGCAGAAGTTGTTTTTTTTAATGTATCTGAACAAAACTTTAACTTGACTCTGATTTTATTCAAGTTCAAGATTTTTTAAATCCTGACAAAATAATGTGCCTATTTAATTAATTTTAATTGTTATTAATATCTTAGAACTAAATAACAACAACAACAACATACAACCAAATAAAACATAAAGCAACATTACATAACCCTTATTTTTAACTGTGGTAAATATGTTCAACTGTTCATGTGTATTTGTTTTGATTAGTAGAACTATTATATATTGCAGTTATGTATGCACACCTTGCACAGGCTAAATATATGACACATTTATGTGTGTATCTCTGTTATTATTATATATACTGTGTCACAACCCGGCTCCAAGGCTGTGCCAAAGTAGGGAGAACAAACACGAGCTGGCTACTAGCAAGCAGTATTTATTTCAAATCAACCAAGGCAAACGTGTAAGGATCAGTATCAGTAATGAAAGCATGTATGGATGTGTGTTAATGTATGTGCAGATCAAAACAAACAAGGAAAAAGTGCTGCCATCAGACCTGCCGGTGAGCAGGAATCAGTTCCCCCAGAGAGAGCTTTCGCAGAATGAGGAAGGTCTTTATAGGCAGAGAGCACACTGGCCCAGGTGCTACTCATGCAGCTGACGACCCTCCACTCAGCACCTGCAAAACACAACTCAAAAGAAACAGGGACACCTAGTGCCTGGGTGGAGGGATCGTCACAACTGTTATTAACATTACCATCACATCATCAGTTCTATTACCACCATCTTGCCACTGCACCTTATCTACCTGTTTATCTTGTGTTTTTTAAGTGTCCCTGTCCCATTCTGTGTTTTTATTTTTATTTTTTCTACCTCAGGATTTTATTCTATTGTATTTTTACTGTATTCAAATACAATACCATACTGCTATGACGACCTAATTTCACTTAAGGGATTAATAAAGCTATCTATCTATCTATCTATCTATCTATCTATCAACAGCAGACATAGCAGCCAGCTAATATTACTGACTAGTCCAACAGCAGTCAGCCCAGCTCGGCGTCTGTCTTTCAGCCTTTTATTTCACCAAGCTCTCACCAACCACTAAAAGTCAGTCCCAGATTTACTCTTGTCCGGCGGCTTCTTGCTCGCTCACTCTCTCCTTTTCTCTTCTTAGCTTCCTCCGTCAGCGTCCTCTTCACTCTCTTCTCTTCTGCTATTATGTCCATAGAGGCTGCTGAGCCTGGTTACATTGACCGCTGCACGGCACTGCTTCTGGCACGACACTGGCTATATCATTCGCCTGCCCGGAGCTTGAAAATATCTTCTTGGTGGTCCAAAACGTTTGGAATACAAACACTAACACTCCCCCCGTGCTCTGAGCTCACAGTCCAGGCAGCCCGGCTAACAGACTGAGCTAACATTAGCTAACAGCAGTTAACAAACTGAGCTAACATTAGCTAACAGCAATTAACAAACTGAGCTAGCATTAGCTAACAGCAGCTAACAAACTGAGCAAACATTAGGTAACGGCAGTTAACAAACTGAGCTAGCATTAGCTAACAGCAGCTAAAAAAAATGAGCTAACATTAGCCAACAGCAGTTAACAAACTGAGCTAACATTAGCTAACAGCAGTTAACAAACTGAGCTAACATTAGCTATCAGCAGCTAAAAAAATGAGCTAACATTAGCTAACAGCAGTTAACAAACTGAGCTAACATTAGCCAACAGCAGATAACAAACTGAGCTAACATTAGCTAACAGCAGCTAACAAACTGAGCAAACATTAGGTAACGGCAGTTAACAAAGTGAGCTAGCATTAGCTAACAGCAGCTAAAAAAAATGAGCTAACATTAGCCAACAGCAGTTAACAAAGTGAGCTAACATTAGCTATCAGCAGCTAACAAACTGAGCAAACATTAGGTAACGGCAGTTAAAAAACTGAGCTAACATTAGCTAACAGCAGCTAACAGACGCTAACAGACTGAGCTAACAGCAGCTACAGCTGTCAGCAGTTTACTTCACTGTCCATCAGGAAACTCTGTAAATCACAGAGAGTTGAGGCGGAGCAGCCGGAGGACATCAGAGGGAAAACCAGAAAACATTTTCTCCATAAAATATGATCCAGTTTCACCAAAATCAGTGAAATAGTTAGTGGTGTGTGGTGATGCAGAAATCTTTGTTCAGTAATCACATGTATGTGAGGCTTCAAGAGTTATGAAACAACTTTAAAATCAAATGATCGATGTGGAAGATTCATCAAACTGTCACATGAAACATGTCGTATTATCAGAAGTGTGTTTGTATGTCGTTTGTTTCAACATCAAAATCAGTCCAGTTTGACATTTTTCAACTTTTATTCAAAGCTTTGGATAGAAATGATGATTGCATCATCAGTAAACAACATTAATGTACTTTCAGCTGCATATTTCAGAGTCAACAACAGTATACAGTTCAGTGTAGAACTCTAGCTGACAGACTCTGGTTTCCATGTCTATCTACAAGCAGCATGATCATATTTGGTATATTTGGTAAGTATATATGCAGCTCTTCTGCCTCTCATTTTATTTTAATTATGTTTATCCTGTGTTTCTGAATCATTATTAATCACATTAGTTTCTATGTACTTCAGTCTTATTGATCAACAGCATAACGTCCTCAACAAGAGTCCAGTGGTTTTATTATAACTTGACTTTATGCTCTCTGAAATGAAATGGACCTATGCTGACGGAGTAACAATAAAAATAAAACAATCAGAATAAACAGACAGTCAGAAATGAAAAAGACAGAGCAGAGTTCAAGAAGTGGTCATTGTCCTCAACAACATGAATTAAGTGGATTGTTTTTTCTCTTAAAGCTGCTCAACAGATTTCAACACAAACTATTCAAATGAATTCAATTCTCACTTGATGGAATGATTCATTAATAGTCAGCTCTGTCAGCATTAAAGGCCACTTGTTCTCTTAAATCACAGATTATATTGTTGGAATAATGAATCAAAATCTAAAAACATGATGTGTCCAGAGTAACTACAGCCTGGTTAATGTACAGACGAGGTTAAATGTGTGGAAGAGATCAAATAGATGATGATGAATGTACTGTTAGTATCAGTGTAGACAGCTACAGTAAAACTGCTTTTGTCCTGTTTGGGTTCATTTTAAAGACGAGTTCATACAACATGTTGGCCGACCACGTCTGAAGACAAAAGTCTAGTTTAGTTGTTCACAACAGACAGACTGATTTATGTTTTGTTGATTCATTGGGATTTCTTCAGGTTGTTTCTCGTCTGCAGGAAACAAAACAAAGTTTTATTCAAGACAATCCAAACTTGTTGATCCTAATGTGAGTGTAAATACCAACAGAACGCTTCATGAGAAGATAAAACAACTGTCAAGACTAAACATGAGAAACATGGAAAGAATTTGTTGTCTGCTCGTCATGAATATGTTCATACAAGACATGATTTAAACTTACCTTTGTTAGGATTCAGTTTCCACAGCAGAAAAACTAGAACAGCAAGAACAACAACAAGAACTGCAACAGCAAAAATCCATCCAGTGGACTGACTGACTCTGACCCTGAAGAAGACAGACAGAAAAGAAAAAGTGCATGTAGCATCCAAAACATGATATGTAAGTAAGTATATTTTGCTGATACTACATTTGTACTCAAGTGGACTTCTGGATACAGTACTTTTTCACATTGTGGTATTTCTACTTTTACTTCAGTAAAGAATCTGAGTACTTCTTCCACCACTGACTGCTGCTCAGAAATGTCCAGATTCAAACATTTTGGTTGTAGTTTACACACTGAATCTTGAAGTGTGTTTACTGTGTTTGGTTGTTGCTTCATCTACTTGAGAAAATGTGTGTTTATGTGACTGATAAGACTGATCTTAACATTTACTACAAACTCCAGTTCTTTCTGTTTATCTCCAGACCTTCTCATTCTTCCTCTGATCTCTGTACCCTCATGAAGTGAAGTCTCAGAGTCTCAGGAAAAAGAGGGTATTTTTCATTCAGTTTGAAAACATTTTAACATGTGCTGGGGTCTTCACCACAATTTACTTTCTGTTCAGTCTGACCGTACAATATATTTTTTGAAAAAAAGCTAAAACAAAGTTTTAAAATCGTTTGAATAGCAAAATATGACTAAGAAGAATCTCACCATTGACAAGTGCATATATCTCAGCAGTACTGTTATGGTTGATTTCTTTTTGTGTGACGACACAGCGGTAGCGGTCTGTCTTGGTCACAGTAGCTTTGAGGATGATGTCGTAGCTGCCTCCTGTTTCTGTGACCTGTGGTTCTTCAGCAGCAACAATTTTTCCAGAACTGTCCATCCACTCTACTTTAGGTTCTGGAGAAACACTTCGAACAAAACACAGCAGAAGCACTCCATCATGTGTTTTATGTGTAGTGACAGACGGTTTGGAAGCTGCACCTGTGAACAAAATAGAAACTATAGATTATACAAAGACAGTTACACCTTCAGAAATGTAATTTTGGGATGTTTTGGTTCATCACATCTCAGCTTTTATGATTGGAGTGTGTTTTAATTTCTACCAAACGTTTAGTAACTATTTAAAACTGTAAACACAATTTCAGACTCACATCGTGTAAGAAGAACATATATTTGGACAAACCTTGAATATTTCCTCTACATTTGTTGTCCTTAAAATATGTTGTAATCTCATGAAATTTGTTGTCCGATATGTGGACGATATTTTCTGTTACATTAAAGTAAAATAAAAATGTGTTTCTTCAAAAGCATGTGGACCCCTTGTGTTATCAGGGTTTTGTGTCAGTGATACAAACTTCCGAAACAACGTCATTTAGATTAATTTTGAAATATTAAAGTAAAATCTGGCCAACCATGTTCAGTATCTGTGAAATCGGTAAACTCCGAGGAACAAAACAACCCGCATCTTTCTACGACCTAAAGTGACGAACCTACCAGACTTTTAACTCCGTCAGCCAATCAGAGGAGAGCATCTCTACGCGAACGCCACTTGTGTTTGATTGACAGCTACGTTCATCCAATGGGAAGTCAGTTTGTAGCCACTAAAATCACCTCCCTGACCATATATTGCAACTAACGTGTGCAAACTTCCTTTGGTTGTGGGACAATCACATAACAGAGATCCAGGAGACGGTTGTTGTCTGAAGGAAGAAGAGGACCTGACCTGCTGGTATCAAGACGAGTCTTTTCATTGTTTTCAGAGATCAGGCCTTCCACAGCTGTGTCTTCAGCAAACTTGATGATAGTGTTGGCATGAAAAGTGGCTACACAGTCATGTGAGTACATGGAGGACAGTGCAGGACTTAAACCAGCACTGGGGTGATCTGATGTTATGGCTGACGGTGGATGAGGTGTGTCTGCCCGTCCTCACCACCTGAGGTCTGCCTGTCAGGAAGTCAAGGATCCACATGGTGAGGTGTTTAGTCGCAGGTCCTTGAGCTTTGTGATGAGCCCGGAGGGGACTATGGTGTTAAATGCTGAACTGTAGTCAATGAACAACAATCATAGGCCTCTTTGTTGTCCAGATGTTACAGGGTGGTGTAGATGTAATCCCTGATCAGCTGCTCAAAGCACTTCATCACTACAGAGGTGAGTGACTGTGGGAATTAGTCATTCAGGGTGGCAGGCAGTGGCGGCTGGCCAATAGGGGGCGCTAGGGCGCCACCCCACCACTCACCACATTATCTTGAATAAGACATAAAAAAATGAAATAATAAAATAAAAATATTTCAAAATATATGTATATATATATATATTTTAGATGTGCAAGATAAATATTTTATAGTTAATGATGAGTAAAGTTGTTTCGTTCATGGACGTTGTCTGATTGGTATTTCCGCCCTGGGGCGCAAAAATCTTTGCCCATAGACTCTCGTTAAAAGTTGTACATGCGCAGTAGCTCCTCTTCAATACAAGAGATAGGACCATGCTAGGGCGCACCTCTCCTGCGCCCAGAGCTGAATGCAGCTGGATTTGCATATCACCACCCTCCCGCCATGGGGCCGACGTCACAGCCGTCTGTTATAAAGTGTGGCTGATTGACAGGTTGAGCCGCGGGAGTTGGAGACGATCGGACAGAGATGCGAAATGGAGAAAGAGAAATTAAATAATTCAGTGAAGTCACTTAAAACAATACCTTTTGAAAGGAGAACGTATCAGGAGAAGCTCGATGTGAAAGAGCTCGGACCTGATCAGCCGAACATCACCATTAATCAGCAGTCCAAAGACAGAGGGAGACAGTACACTCGGTCTTTTTCAAAGACCTGGTTTAGCAACAAGGCTTGGTTAACTGCAAGTAGCGAGGCTAATGCTTTATTCTGCTTTCCCTGCCTCCTTCTTCAAACGTCAGGATCTGACCCAGCATGGATTAAAACAGGTATGACTGATTTAAAGCACTTTTCAGAAAAGGCAAAGAAGCATGAACAAACTGGGATCCACATGGAAAATGCACTGCGACTAGCCATGTTTGGGAAAATAAACATTTCATCTCAGCTCGATGAAGGCTACAGGGTAGGGATCCATAGGCACAATGAGGAGGTTGACAAAAACAGGCACATTCTATCAAAAATAATAGACTGTGTCAAGTTCTGTGGTGCATTTGAACTTGCCCTGCGTGGCCATGATGAGAGTGAAAGCTCAGAAAATCCTGGTGTTTTTAGAGGATCGGTGGATTTTGTAGCATCACTGGATGCAGTTCTACACGAGCACCTGCAGACTGCCACTGTGTTTAAGGGAACGTCTAAGCCTGTACAGAATGAACTCCTTGACTGCATGCTGTCAGATTTGAGAGAGTGCATCATTGGAGAAATCAGGAGTGCAGACTTTGTCTCCATCCAGGCTGATGAAACAATGGACATTTCCACTCAGTGTCAGCTGGTGCTTGTGATCCGCTACATTGACAAAGCCCATCATGTCCAAGAGAGGTTTTTTGAGTTCATACCTCTCCAAAGTGCCACAGCTGATTCCATCGCCACAGCACTTCTGGATTGGTTGAGCTCCGTTCTCCCTGATGACCAGAAGAGCGAGCTCATTTCCCAAGCATATGATGGTGCAAGTGTCACGAGAGGAGCCACAGGTGGTGTGCAGAAGAAGATCCAAGATGTCTATGTAAATGCACACTATGTCCACTGCTATGCTCACCAGCTTAACCTTATCGTGCAGCAGGTGACTTCCCATATCCCAAAAGTGAGTAATTTCTTCTCAGACCTGGCTGGATTCTCTGGCTTTTTTTCCAAGATCTCCAAAGAGAACCAGCGTGCTCGATAGAGTGGTGGCCCACAGACTTCCGAGAGCAAGCACAGTGAGGTGGAACTTCCACAGCCGAGCTGCGAACACTGTTTTTGAGCACAAAGAAGACCTGCTCCAGTGTTTTGAAACCATCAGGGACTCAGGAGAGTTTGATCCTACCACTGTGAGAGAAGCTGGAGGGTTTGTGAGGCTGCTGGAGGATGATAGTTTCAGCTTCTTCCTCAAACTGTTCCATCTCATCATGCCTCATGTGGACATTCTCTGCAGCCAGCTCCAGAAGTGGACTATCGACTCAGTCTTTGTTCAGGGAATCATGCAGCAGTTCACAGACAACACACAAAAGATCAGGTAAATTAATGTCTATGTTGTGCTGTTTAATATTACTGATATTTTGTTAATCTCTATCATGCTTGAACCACTTCACATTTCTTGTTATTTCACCTGGTGACTAAAGATGAACTTTTCTCTTCTGGTTCTGTTCAGAGATTCCCTCCCTACTCTCTGTGGAGAACACAGTGGCAGTGTATCACAGCAGGCCAAGAAACGCCGCACACTGGGCCCAGGTGATCTTCAGAGGGTAGCCACAGAGGTGAGATAGAAGCTGAATGTGTGGTGTAGGTCTTTTACAATGTTTGTAATCATAGTAGTGCTATATTGTGAAAAAGTGGGGAACACACCTTACAATAGGCCCTATATAATATGATAGTCTACTTTTATAGAGGTGCTATGTTAATTTGCATTGTTGCTATTAAATGAACACATACTCATAAAATAAATAGTTTTTATATGTTAAATAATTAGAAAGCTGACTAATAGCCATCTCCATATTGTATTAAACTGGTCTATTCATTTTTTTAGGTTTGTGACACTATCTTGGGCCATGCAAAACACAGATTTGCCTTCACAAAGCATCTGATCAGTGCGACACTGCTGCAGGCAGACAGATTCCAGCAGTACCACAGCCAGCTCCCTGAAGCAGCACTGAACACCACCATGGAGGCTTACCCACTGCTGAACAAGAACAAGCTGAAAACTGAACTGGCTCTCATCTACAGCAATGACGAGTTCAAGAGCTGCAGTGGAGCTGTGGCTCTGTACCAGGTCTTCATGGGGAACAATCTTCAGGACACCTTCTCAGAGACTGTGGCTCTGCTGAAGATCCTCATCACAACTCCTATGACCACAGCTGAATCTGAGAGGTGCTTCTCAACACTGAAGAGAATCAAGACCTTCCTCAGGAACACGATGTCACAGGATCGTCTCAGTGCATTGGCCATGCTCTCTATGGAGAAGAAGCTTGTCAAAACCATCCCTGACTTCAACCAAAGAGTCACTGAGAAATTTGCTTCTCTCAAGGATAGAAGGGCAAAATTTATGTACAAAAAGTAGAACACTACATGACATTATAATGTTGATTTGTTGTTTTCATTCATGTAAATACACTGATGTGATACCTTAGTATATGTTTGCTTGCTTTTTGGTATATGTCTATCTGGAGTTATAGCCCCCCCTGGAGAGAACTCCACCAGCCGCCACTGGTGGCAGGTCTTGTTTTCTTTGATGCAGGAATGATGGTGGACCACCGGTGCAACTACACAAAGTTTGAGGACTTGTCCACTGATACCATTCAGTCCTGCTGCCTTGCTGGAGTTCACATGTTTGAAAGTCCTCCTGACATCATGTTCAGAAACAGTGATAGATGTAGAAGCTGTCCCCTCACACCCAGTAACTTCTGCTTCAGATGTTTTAGCTTGTTGGCAGCTGATGACCTTCTAATAGTATTTTTTAACATATGACTTTTTGATGCTTTGACCTATTGACCGTCTAGACAGCAGTAAGAAACATTTAACACACAACCACATGTCCTGTAGATGTTTGCAGTCTTCTCATCAGGGTAGAGAAAAACTTTCAAACAGCAGAAATAAAAGAAAGAAATTGGCCTGATGTGACCTTACATTGCACTTTCGAACATGAGTTTGACACCTACCCAAGCTGTTTGTAAGCGTGCTCTAACCACTTCTTCCTCTTCCTGTATTAATGTCTTAGCTTTGAGGACTGAGGACTCTGTGAGCCGTGTACTCTTCTTACAAGAACTAATGCTGGCAGAGATTCTGCTCTGTAGATGTTTTTGAATGGCGTGTAGCAGTGATCGAGTGTTTCTTCTTCTTGTGGCACAGTCAATGTGGAAGTCAGGTATGACCTTCTGAAGTTTATCATCTAGTGATGCTGGAGACTTCAGTCAGTCTAAACCTGTCACACTGATCCTTATTCACCATAAAACACACACCTCTTCCTTTTTTCCTTCTTTACTCTGAAGTTCACATCTGTAAACCTCATCAGGACAGGCAGCAGAGTGAACATGAGGAGAGTTCACAAAGTGGTGTGTTGTCCATTTCTCTATTCTGATGAGTGTCTCATAAGTTGTTCAATATGATCTAAAAATACAACTAATATAAAAATATATGTAAAGAGCGTAAATTTAGCTGAGCTAACAGAGAGATAACTGGATATGTCCACACCTTCTAGAAGAACGACCAACACTCTGCTGCAGTGAATGAATCAAGTGTAAAGAAACTACATTTACCAACATGTTTGTCATCTGGGACGTCACTGCTATGAAATGATACTAACTATAAGTTTATATTGTCCAGTAAAAATGAAATCATTCAAAGCCTGTATGTGCCTTCATGGTGTCAGATTAAAGATCTATTGTACAGGGCTGCTGCACACAAAATCAGATTAAAGACTTGTGACTGCAGGTCTGATGTGCAAATCAATAAAAAGATGGTATTAAAAATATAACAGTATCTAGACTCTGTGCACAGTGACAGAGGTAGATATGATGAAGTATGCAGACATGTCTCACACAGTCAGAATCATCTCAAAATTTAAAACATGTCACATGGAAAACTTTTTAAGGATCCTCAGGAACTCTGATTATAATCTAGATTTAGTGAGAGTGAGTTTAAATCTGTGATGATGTTTGATGATTCATGTTTTAATCTTCACTCATCATAGTTTGATGTGAAGCTTTCACACTATAAATCATTTCAGTGTCATGTCAGATCATTTCCTGTTTCCTCTTCTACTCACTCAGCAGGTCACATGTTGTGTTTTCTGGATCAAACTAGTTTTGTCAGTCGGTTCAATCAGCTCCTCCACAGTTACACCGAGTAGTTAGTGTGTGCTAACATTTACAACAAGCTCAGCTGGATGTATGAGTTTGTGGTGTAACTCATTATATTTTGGTGATGCAGAAATCTTTGTTCAACAGTCACATGTATGTACATTTAACCTGTCCAGGTGTGACCTCACAAACAGCTGGAAGGGAATTAAAACAGACAACAGAACAGACAGTCTGTGAGCTACACTACAGGCCTCGTCTGTTCATGTTGTCATCTCAACTGGAAAGTACACACAAACTACGATTAATGATTCATGATTAGTGGTGATGATCATTTTAGTACCACGATTTCCATTTTCACTGAAAGAATCATTAAATGATGATGTGACACACAGGTTTTCATAGTCGTGTCTGATCATAGTTATACTTCTTGTTGTTATTTACATCCAGACCACACTCACCTTCTTATCTCTGTACATGAGCACAGTCTTTATTCCAGTCTGCACCGCTCTGAGCTCATTCACTTTGAGTTAGTATGAACACATTCAAATGTTTGAAAAATAATAACACTTGAATAAATAAAATGATTTCAAGTTTAAAATGCCACTCACCGTTCAAGCGCACGTAGATCTCAGTAGAAATCCTATGGCCGAGGTTCTTCTGTGTGGCTACACAGGAGAAGTTGTCAGTCTTGGTCACAGTAGTTTTGAGAGTAATGTACATATGATCTCCTCTTTCTGTGACCTGTGGCTCCTCAGCAGTTAGTTTGTTTCCAGCACTGTCCTGCCAATGTACTTCAAGATCTGGAACACCATGAGCTTCACACTGCAGCAGCACCCAGTTCTCAGTTTCATCAAGTATTGTGACAGACGGCTTTGGAGCTGCACCTGTGAATAAAATATAAACAACAGATGATGAAGGACAATTAGAGCATTAAAAATGTAATATTGAGATGTTTCCTCTGCTTGTATATCTGGTTTACAGTGTGAAGAGAAAACGCCTCAGTTCCATATTCCAGCACTGTTTGACAGGACATGATATTTCAAACATTTGAACTTAATTTGAGTCACATTCTGACATTTTCTGAAAACATAAAAATGTCTAATGTCAGTGAGTGTAGACTAAATATTAGTAACACTAAACATTAAACAGAGTTTTTTATTCATACACTTCTTAATGGTTGAACATTTATGTTGGAGTATAAACATCTCCACCTTCAAGCCAATTACAGACGTTTAATTTGCACATGTGACATGCAGAGAATGACGTCATCAAACTCAGGACTCACCTGGGATGTTTTCACCTGTTCTGTCTTTTAATGTTTTAAAGCGCGCAGGATGCACGCGACCCGACATTTCCATGTAAAAACTGATAAATACATAAAGTGCGTATTTTCATGTTGACTCTAAACGTCCATACACACATATTGTACCTCGTTTGAAAGCTTACAAGTTCGTTTTTTCAACGGAATAAAGAATCTAAATGAAGGAGTTACGACACTACAACTGTAGCGTCTTACTTTCCGGCAGTAAACAAGTTAGCATCTTCGTCTCTCTCCTGTGTGTCCGCAGTTCAAATGTATTTATAGGTGGAAAAACAGACATTTATAGACGAACATGGGCTCGTTTTAAACACTACAGTCCACCGGTTCAGTCCAGTTCGGACAAATTCGAGCGGAAGTCAAAATAACGGGAATAAAAGTCGATTGTGTCTCTCGTTCATTTTTCGCGCCGCTCGTCAAACTTCCGAAACAACGTCATTTAGATGAATTTTAAAATATTAACGTCAAATTTGACCAGCCGTGTTCAGGATCTGTGAAATCGGTAAACTCCGAGGAACAAAACGAACCAACCCGCATCTTTCTACGACCTAAAGTGACGAACCTACCAGACTTTTAACTCCGTCAGCCAATCAGAGGACAGCATCTCTACGCGAACTCCACTTGAGTTTGATTGACAGCTACTTTCATCCAATGGGAAGTCAGCACCGTGAAAACACTCCGAGTTTGTAGCCAATTAAATCACCTGCTTGACCATATATGGAAGTTAACTTTGTCTGACTTCCTGTGGTAGTGGGACACTCACAGAACAATAAAAACTTTATTTATATGTTTACAGAGACATGATTCAATGATAATAAATATGTAAATCTGTATTTAAATATTAAATCATCTTTTTTAGTCGGATTTGACACTTGTGGACATTTTTTCAGGATCATAAAGGGATTTATTATCATCATTTGGTAACTTTGGAGAAGTTTTAGAGAGCTCTGTGGACACCTGCTGGAGATAATCTGTACTGCACTTTCTAAAATATCTCAGAGCCACTTCTGTCTGTCAACCTCAAATTTGGTCCAGACTTTATAGACAAGCTGAGGGAGAGATCCTGTGAATTTCAGCCTGACAGCCTGTTTTATGACTGATTCACTGAGTTTGAAACATGAAGGGAAATGAAAAGAAAACTAGAAAACTTGTATTTTTTTCTATTTAATCATTCACCAATTGAACTCTTTCAGAGCCTTAATTAAGATCAACACACCTGATGAAACCTCAGAGTGTTTGCTTTACACTGATGCAGTGGACATGTGTCAGCTCCTCATGTTTGTGCTATTATACAGTTTAAAGTGGGTAAATATTAAGAGACTGAAATACACAGAATCAAAATGAACCACAAGAGGTTAAGACCGGCTCTGAAAAAAGGAAAAACAAAACATGTCAGAGTTCTTGTAAAACATCAACTTGACAGACGTGTAAAACTGTAGAAAAAATCTGAGAGTGCACATTCAGATTTCATCGACTACAGACTGATGACATTTCATTGTGCAGAGTGACATAATGGGCAGTGTGTCACTAATATCAGGCATGTTTGATACAGAGGGAATCAGTCCAGATGTGGACGTTGACTAAAGTCCATGTGGGACTCTTAAAGCAGTCACATCAGTAAATGAGCGGACATCTTTAAGTGTTTAATGAAAGCACTCACCAACAACAAGCTTAACGTGGAACCTTTGAGGTGGCTGAAGATTTGGAAAAACACAGGTGTAGTCTCCGCTATCAGTCATCTTTGCATTTGTGATCTTTATGGAGGCGTTGCCGTGTTTCAGTTCATCATCAAAATGTGAGACGCGACCTTTGAACTGCTCAGCTTGACCGTGACGACCGTTATTGTAATGACGGTGGTTATTATACATGAACACCTCTGTCTGTCCATCTTTCTTCCAGTCAAACATCCCAGACTCAAGGTTGGAGTTGACGGAGCAGGGTAATATGACAACACCGTCTTGTTTCACGACCACTCTCTCTGAAAGATAAAAACATGTATTAATCAGTATGTTTACATGCAGAGTCATTCAGCGAAGACAGACACATGGAAGTTTGTTGTTTTTAGAGGTGGACAGAGTACACAACTTCACTACTTGAGTAAAAGTACAGACACTCCTTGTTAAATATTACTCCAATACAAGTAAAAGTAGCTTAGTCAAAATATTACTTAAGTAAAGTACTAAAGTATTTGCTTAAAAAAATACTTAAGTAAAAGTATTTAAACAATATCTCAGGAAATACAGGAAAGTAGCTTCACTGTCATTATACAATACACTGATGTGATTCTGCTCCAGACAAGTTTATAGCTCAAAAATAAATAAAGGCAAGAAGCCTCAGAACACAGACTCAGCTGCATTCATCAATTCATTCATCATTCAACTGCACTGCAACAGTTGCCATATTTTTAAACCGTTTAAAAATGCCAACTATGATACTACAAGCTCGTACAATTACATTTAAAATGTTCATCTGCAATTTAACAAACATTAAGCTAGCTAACACAACAGACATTTAAACTGAAACGAATCAGTTTATGTGACAAAAATCTCAAACATGGGTTTGAGACAAGGCCACGGGTGCTCGGTGGGAGTTTCTCCATGTGTTTCTCCAGTTTCATTCATTGTATGGATTGTATGGCATGACGTAGTACAGGCACGGCAAATACGACTAAGACAAACCAAACGCGAATCAGCAGAAACAGTTTATTTTCTCAGAATTTTGAAAAAAAAAAAATAAAATAAAATCATCAGCTGACGTAAGCTCAAAAGTAGCGCGTAACGAGAGCATCAATAGAAATGTAGTGGAGTAAAAAGTACAATATTTGTCCTTCAAATGTAGTGGAGTGAAAGTAAAAGTATCCCCCAAAAATAATACTCAAGTAAAGTACCGATACTCAAAAACTGTACTTAAGTACAGTACTTGTTTTAACATCAACTTATGATAGAACAACTAACTTTTCTTGTTTTGGACTTTGTAGCGACTAAGAAACAAAGCAGTCGCTGAGAGGCTAAGCGTGGGGTGTTTGCTATTTGTCCGACACGCTGTACTAACAAAATATTCGCTGAGATCAAAAATATGCGTTTAAGGATTTTATTAAAGAAGAAAAAACAACTTTTTATAACGTGCTTAAAGTATGGAAAAAATCAATCACAGCGATCAAAAGCAAAAAACAGCGGTCAACAAAAAATACGGCCTCCCAGTCACTCACCCTCTCTCTGTGTAACTTCCCCCATCTGTGCCGATGCACGGGTGAATATTAATTAAATGTTACCGCCCATATTCCCGTGACCCAGTTACTGTGATATCAAAATAAACAACAACAAAAACAAAATATAAACAACCAAACTTACTCAAATATCAACTACAAAATTATATCCACATCATATATGCCTTCATGGCTCCTACACACCAGCCCCTAATTATTGAGCTATCACCCAATAATTACTCACATTACACACAATAGGAGTCACGAAATAATTACAATAAACAGTTCACATAATCACTTCACATTTCTTGTCTTCTTCTTTCCTCCCGATCCTGTGGAAAAAAGTCATAAGTCAGTAGGGCCAGAGGTTGCCCTGTAGTGATCTGTGATCTTCCCAGTCACTGTCAGTCAAAATGTCAAAGTTAAATCTAGAGGTCGAAGCAAAGATCATAGCATCAATCTGTATCAACCGCTCCACATCCAGCATCGGCCTCCTGTAGCAGACAGACCTTGGTTATGGGCCGGTCCAGGCAGCTACTCTTCGTTTTGATGCGCACCTGTAGCACAAAGCCTCTTCTGTCTGGAAAGGTTTGTAAGACTCGTCCTATGACCCAGGAGTTACGAGGTGCTGTGTTGTCCGCTATAAGCACCAGATCTCCAGGAACAAGGTTGCGCTTCGCTCCTGACCATCTCTGCCGCTCCTGCAATTGAGGTAAGTACTCCTTCACCCATCTCTTCCAGAACAGGTCTGACATGTACTGAACCTGCTTCCATCGCCTGCGAGCATACATGTCCGCTTCCTGGAAAACTCCTGGTGGCAAGGATGGTGAAGCCTTCAAAAGCAGCAGGTGGTTAGGCATCAATGCTTCCAGGTCATGAGGATCCATGGAAGCTTTTGTAATCGGTCGGCCATTGATAATGGCTTCCACTTCACAGAGAACTGTGTGAAGGCCTTCTTCATCCAAACTCTGCACATTCAAGGTGGAGTTGAGGACTTTACGAACTGATCGAATTAATCTCTCCCAAGAACCTCCATGATGGGAGCCAGCTGGGGGGTTAAAAGTCCATTTTATCCCTTTCTGAAGGAGGACATCATTAATCTGTGCCTGATTCCACTGCTCAATAGAGGTTTTCAATTCACGTTCTGCTCCTTTGAAATTTGTCCCATTATCAGAGCGCAGTTCCCGTACTTGGCCACGTCTCGCTATAAAGCGTCTGAGAGCATTTATGAAGGCGTCCGTGTCGAGTGAAGATGCCACTTCAATGTGGATTGCTCTTATGGCCATGCAGGTAAAAATGACCCCATACCTCTTCACAACACTCCTTCTGCTCCTCACCTCGAAAGGCCCAAAATAGTCCACTCCAGCACGAGTAAACGGAGGTTCATCTGGAGTAATCTTTTCAGAAGGTAAGTCTGCCATCTGCTGAGACACTGGCTGAGCTTTCAATCGTCGACAGGTCACACACTTTGACAAAACACTCCTTATAGCTGTACTAGCTCCCGTGATCCAGTATTTCTCACGCAGCTTGGATAACATGTGGTTCCGCCCGCTATGTCCCACCTCTTGATGAACATGTCTCAAAAGAAGGGTTGAGATATGTAAATCTTTTGCCAGTATTATGGGATGTTTAGTTTCTGCTGATGAATATCCTCAGGATTTACAGGCCACTCGTTCTCAGGTTGAAGGAGAAAACGAGGCCCTGACGCCCATGTTGCATTCTTAAGAAATGCAGCGACTTTCACGCCCCTGGAGGCAACATCAGCTGGATTACTTGCAGTCTCCACGTATCTCCACTGAGAGGGTTGTGAAACCTTGTGAATTTCTGTGACTCGATTGGCAACAAAGACTCTGAACCTGGAAGTCTCATTCCTGATGTATTTGAGCACCGAAGTACTGTCAGTCCAAAACACAGAGTCCTGAAGATGCATGTGCAGCTCTCTCCTCCACAAGACATCCATGCGACTGGCCATGGTGGCAGCAATAAGCTCCATCCGGGGGATGGTAACAGGTTTCAGTGGCGCCACCCTAGCCTTTCTCATGACAAAAGCACTGTGCACTTGTGAGTGTGCATTTTTTGACAGAAGGTAAGTCACCGTTCCATAGCCATCTTCGCTTGCGTCACAGAAATGATGTAATTGTGCTGTAGTCACTTCTCCAAAGTCCAGTGGTTTCAGACACCTCATGATGTTATATTTCTCCAAATGGCAAAGTTCATCCAGCCAATTTATCCACTCCTGAGCCACGGTCTTAGGTATGACATCATCCCAGCCAAGTGTTCTCCTGCACAGATCCCTTAAGGTCTTTTTTGCAGACAAGACGACAGGACTCAAGATACCAGGAGGATCGTAGACGGAGCCAACTGTAGAGAGGATTCCTCTCCTGGTGAGTGGTCTGTCCTTAACAACAATCTTGAACCTGAAAACATCAGACTGGATGCACCACTCCACACCAAGTACTCTCTCCACAGGTGGCAAATCCTGGTCCATGGTCAACCTTTTCATGTCTTGAGCTCTGTGCTCTTCAGGTATTTCAGCTAGAACATCACGCCTGTTGCTTATCCACTTTGTGAGTTTGAACCCACCTTTAGCACAGATCGCGACAAGCTCATGATAAAGAGACACAGCTTTCTCCTCTGAAGACACAGACACAAGACAGTCATCCACATAAAAGCAATGTAGGACCTTATTCACTGCTTCCTGGCTGAACTGTCCTTTGTTGTCCTCTGCACATTTCCTGAGGGCAAAATTGGCACAGCTGGGAGAGGACGTTGCCCCAAAAAGATGCACCATCATCCTGAAGTCCACAAGATCCTGACTTAAATCTCCAGCAGGCCACCAGAGGAACCTTAACAGATCAGCATCCTCTGGTGGTACTCTGACCTGGTGAAACATTGATTCCACATCCGCTATGATCACAACTGGTTCTTTCCTGAACCTACTCACTGAGCCAATCAGCGAACTTGTAAGATCTGGACCCTGTAAGAGCTGAGCATTAAGTGATGTTCCTTGGAAACTTGCTCCACAGTCAAAAACAACTCTGATCTTCTTTTTTGTAGGATGATAAACACCATGGTGCGGGATGTACCAGACCCTACCATCACTACGGTCCAAATCCTCCTCAGGCACCCCTTCAGCATAGCCTTTGGCAACAAGATCATTCATGAAGGCCGTATAGTCAGCATGAAATGAGGAATCCTTCTGAAGCCTCTTCTTCAGGTGTAAGGCACGCTGCTCAACGATTTTCCTATTATTTGGCATGCTAATGTCCTTTTTCCTCAATGGCAATTTGATCTGATAATGACCATTGACCTGCTTTGCTGAACTTGTGACCAGCTCCATGAACTTCTGATCTTCTCTTGACATGCCAGGCTGTTCATCTCTGCTGCATTCGGGAAAGTCTGTCTTAAATTGCTGCTGCCAAAGTTCGTCCAAATTCACAACCGAGACTCTGTTCACTGTTAACTTGCGCTGCTCCCCATCCACTGCATCTTCACTGTCTCCTTTCAGTGGCCCATTCACAGTCCAGCCCAGCATGGTTCTGATTGCATACGGTCCATTTCCAACACTGCGAATGACTTGCAATGGTTCCAAGACTTTAGAAACATTTGTCCCTATCAATAGATCGATATCTGCATCAATCTCAGGCAAATAAACATGCTTTAAATGAGGCCATTTCTGAATATCAATCTGTCTTGGAATGTTTCCCTTGTGAACAGGCATGTATGCTTGTGTATAAGCCTTAGGCAGCTCACAGAAATGCTCCTCAGTCAAACCAGCCACTTCCAGTCCTGGCACAATGTGGCTAGTCACCACTTTCTCTTGGCCCATCGTCCGTAGCAGAATATGGACTTTCATTCCTGCAAGATCAAGCTTTTCCATTAAAGCCTCTGTACAGAATACTGCAGTACTTCCTGGGTCCAAAAAAGCATAGGTGGTGATAATTTTACTGCCCTTCTTGGATTTAACCTGCACTGGAACTATGGGAAGTTTGCAGTCATGATCACCAGCCCCTGTAAGCCCACTTGACATCTGAGCGCTGTCCACTGAAACCTCAGATTTCCTTTCAGCCTGGATAGAATCTTTGTCCTTTTCTCTTTGAGGAATGTGAAGGACAGTTGGATGTTTGAGACCACATTTTAAACAGGAAATCCGTTTTCTGCAAACTTTACTTATGTGTCCAATACACAAACAGCCGAAACAGACACCATTTCCTCTTAAGAACCCTATCTTCTCTTTGTGTGCCTTCTTCCCCAACTGTGGACACAAATCCAATGCGTGTCCTCCTCCACAACAGATGCATGTCTTCCCTGCAGCCTCAGCATGCTCCTTTCCTTTAGTTCCAAGCTGAATTCTGTTTATCACAGGGGCTACAGTGGTGGCAAAGCTAGTTCCTTTAATTCCTGAACGAGGTTGTGGATTGGGCTTGTTCGCACCTCTACTACTCGTCAGTGATGGAGCGTCCTGTATGTTTCCGAACACTGGGTCAGTTAGAATCCGCACTTGTCTCTCAATGAAGTTTGTGATATCAATGAATGTAGCTCTCTGGCCACGCCTTTCCTGCAGTTCACAGGCTGCAGATCGCCACTTGTCCCTGAATTTGTAGGGCAACTTTCTTATGATGGTTAACATGTTAGCTGGCATGTTCAGTTCAGGCAGATATTGCACTTCTTCCAGGATGTTACAGCAACCTCTGAGAAAAAGGCTGTAATCTTGAAGAGCTTTTACATCCTCATTTTTGATTGGCGGCCATGAAAGAGCTCTTTCCATATATGCAGATGCAATCTTCAGCTCATTTCCAAATTGCTCCTGTAATAGAGCTTTTGCTTTCGCATATCCTCTCTCAGGTTCCATATGCTGGCAGCTTCTTATCAGCTCTTTAGGGTGACCCTTTGTGTGTTGTTCCAGGAAATACAGTCTGTCACTGTGATTTGCAGTATTCCTCTCCACGCTGTTCTCAAAGGCCTTCACAAATGCATGATATTTTAATGGATCACCATCAAAAATTGGTATCTCCCTTTTAGGTAAAGATGAAATGCATTGCTGCTGTATCAACAGTGTTGTTATTTCATTTTGTTTTGTCATAACACTAAACATATTGTTTTGATCTTCATTTGAACCGATATTTACATTCAAGGCATTTCCACCTTGCATTTGTGTCTTTTCTTGAGGACTGTGATTCACGGCCTGTAGCTCAGGTTCATAAGAGGTAAGTGGCACAGGTTCAAACACACAATCCATCCACTATATAATATATTTGTTTTCCTGTTGTGACATTTGTGGTACAAATGATTTTGGTTTAGCACTGAGGGTCTGTGCTTTCCCTTGTCCCTTTTCCCAATAGGAGATCATTCCATCTGAGCACTTTAAGGAGGTTTTCCCATTCAGGATACTACGAGACTTTAACACATTCAGTTTAGCCATGTTTGCTGCAATTTCCTCATCCAATTTAAGCTGCTCCTTCCTTTTACGTAGCCGTTCCTCCTCTTCTTCCAGTTGATGTTTGTCTTTTAGTAATCTTTGTCTCATCTTCAAAGCTGCTAAATCAGCCTCTGCTCTGAGACGTGCAGAAGAAACACTGGAAGCAACAGACTTTGTTCCTGTAGCAGAGTTTTGTGTTTTAGATGCTCTGCTTCCCACATTTGACACACTATCATTTGGTTTTACGTGGTCTTGCATGTCATCTGTATTTATTATAGAAGCCTCCTGAGGCTGAGGTTCATTATCTGTTGGAGAATATACTTGTTCATTCATTTCAACAGGTTTAGCTTGAACATGAAAGACATTGTGGCCTAGTTCCTCTGGTTCGTTCAACCACTGTTCAACATCCCTTTTAAATGTGTTGCAATAGCTCATAATACTAGAAAACCATTCATTGTGTTTCCTCTGTTCAACCTCAGGGAGTAAAGATATCAACATGTTATGTGACATGGTGGCATTTTCACAATGTTCATTTAAACTCTCCAAAAGATGCTGTACCTGTGAGACATTTTCCTTTTTGTTCATGAATGATTTCATTTGTGGTATAAGCCCTTTAATTTTATTCACACTCGTTTTCCGTTCCCGTTGAAGCTTTTCAATTTTATTCTCCCAAGCCTTTGCAGTGAGCTTAGATTCCCTTTTTCCACTCTCCATTTCAGAACTCGAAACAACAGCACTTATTTGACTCATTTTCCTCTTTTATTTCCTTTTACCAGTTCCTTTTCAATACATTCATGCATCCAAACACTTTCACGGACCGAAAGGAAATCCCTCCAGACAACGTCACACACATCAGCGGCGCAGCGGTAATTTCAAAGAGATGAAGCTGAGATTTTTCATCAGACAGCACGGAGATATTACAGCACCGGATCCACACAATCAGTGCCAGCAATCGGGATGACCTACTCTCTCAATCGGCATTCAATCAAACGATTGTCCCCAATGGACAAAGAGCAGAGCGTATGCAAGCCGCATTCCTTCCATTAATACACAGCTTTATGCAAATACACCGGTAAGCATACCTGGCTTTTGAGTGCGTCTCCCGGGATTTTAATGATTGAGATCCAGTCCTTCCTCCATCAATTACTTCCGATGATCCTTTCTCCCATTTGATCCTTGAATCCGCTGAATCGTCCCGTGTTGTTTCCCTTAATGCCGTTTTTTGTTGACAAAAATGTAGCGACTAAGAAACAAAGCAGTCGCTGAGAGGCTAAGCGTGGGGTGTTTGCTATTTGTCCGACACGCTGTACTAACAAAATATTCGCTGAGATCAAAAATATGCGTTTAAGGATTTTATTAAAGAAGAAAAAACAACTTTTTATAACGTGCTTAAAGTATGGAAAAAATCAATCACAGCGATCAAAAGCAAAAAACAGCGGTCAACAAAAAATACGGCCTCCCAGTCACTCACCCTCTCTCTGTGTAACTTCCCCCATCTGTGTCGATGCACGGGTGAATATTAATTAAATGTTACCGCCCATATTCCCGTGACCCAGTTACTGTGATATCAAAATAAACAACAACAAAAACAAAATATAAACAACCAAACTTACTCAAATATCAACTACAAAATTATATCCACATCATATATGCCTTCATGGCTCCTACAGACTTTGTTTAGCACACTGTCCTCAGCAAATCCTCTGAACTGTCCTACAGATTGAATGTTTGCAATAATTAATAACATTGAACTCTTTTTTTCCAAGTGATGACAAACATCAACACTGACTCGGTTGTCAGTCAGACTCTCTGTCTGCACACTCAACACACAAAGAAGAAGAAAGAGGAAACAAGAGAGTGACGAGGAAAATGCAGAACTAACAGTGAATCTGAATTCACTTCCTTTCTTCATCTTTTCTTTAGAACACAGAATATAACGTGTGAACATGATGCATCTACGTCTGGTGTTTGTTGGAGGGCATGTGAGGAGGTGTTAGTAATCAATACCATTGATATACATGGAGGTAAGTTTTAGAGAGCTCTGTGGACACCTGCTGGAGATAATCTGTACTGCACTTTCTAAAACATCTGCACATCTGTTGGCATGACAACTCTGATTATCATTTATGAGACAACGAGCCTTTGCTCTTCTCTTAGGTGAGACAAACTTCTACGAGTGGTCGAGAGCATCAAAACAAGAAAAAACAACTCAATGTCACAGTCCACAACAAGTTACAAAGTGCAAAGAGTCACAGACAGATCTAAACATCATGAAAAGTATTTACTTCATTTGATTTGACTGCATTCTGTTTATCAGTGATGAGGCACAGTTGGTGTGCGTATCAGTAAGGTGTCATTAAAACAGTGTAGCGTCTGCAGGATGTAGATGACACCCACACACACACACACACACACACTCACTTCCTCATCTTGATAAGTATGAGCTACACTGGGCCTCGTGCTGCAACTTTCACTTCAATATATTTTCTAAGTCAACTTCTTTAAACCATCCAGATCTGTTCTTACCAAGGTGTGCTGAATGACTCACTCATAGATTATACATTTGTTATTAGCAGAGGAAACGCCCCCTACACTCCATATAAGGGCAGGTGTTGAACTGTGTGCAGAACTGGAGCGATGTCAGTCAAACAAAGGCTGTAAGAGGAAGAAGAGTATTGCACAAATCTAAAAGCAGAGCTCTCGACTGCTGATCTGAATTCATCCAGGTAAGACCTGGATGAAGAAATCAGCAAAGAGCAGCATGTAAACCAGTTTTATACCTGACAAATGTAATAACTCAATCATCTTAATTAAAACACGTCATGATCTGAATCTGATTATATGATATTGATGAAGTTTTTACATTCCTCAAATATAAAACTAATGTTTCCTTGTGTTGAACATATGTGAGATATTGAGTTGATGTTTCTTGTTTTGGTAAGAGTGCTCTCAAAGTTTCTCTGACCTAAGAGAAGAGCAAAGCCACACTGTCTGATCAATGGTAAGAGCTGTCATGCAAACGGATGCTGAGATGTTTCATTGCTGCAGAACAGTGGTTGTTAAACCTGCGTCATAGTTTTTGTAGTAATAGTCTTTCTTGCAGGAAGTGAAACAAGCTGAATACACAACACTGACATTTTACCAGCTCATAAAGTTGTTAATGTGAACATGTTATGATGATATGTTATCAGCATTTATGAGCACCTGACAAACATGAACTCAGGTGATTACTTCTTAGGAAGGCAAAGATAAAGAGAGGAGTGAGGAGAAGGTCAGACATCAGAGAAACAGTTCATTTGATTTGAGTCGACTATATTCTGTTTATCAGAGTATCAGAGAGTCACAGCTCAGGAAGAGTTTCTCTGAAACAGTGGAGCGTCTGCAGGATGTAGACACCACCCACGCGCACATACCAGACATCTGCAACAGTAATGACGTCACATCATATATTATATAAACCAGCTCGAGGTGTGGCAGCTCCTGACTGAATCAATCATCGGGCTGTAATCGATCAGAAGGATGCTGTAATCAATGAATCAGTATTGATCTGTGCTAATTATTAGGATGCATCACACTGTGCTGATGATCTTAATGTGACAGCTGCAGGTGTTATCTATCTGTCTAACCTGTTTCCAGAGCCCTGCACACATTTGAAATCAATCAAACTACAGTTCAGTTCAGTGTGATGATCAGTTTACTGACCGTGCTGATCAGCGGACGTTGTTCCAGACCAGCTCAGGAGACAGAGACACACGAGAGGAAGAAGCTCCATCTGTGAAGAAGTCATCTGAGGATTAAACATCAGCACACTTCTTAGAGGGCAAGAGAACAAACCGAACACACTCCCGACACACACACTGCTCTGTCACACACTGTTTCGGTTTACACAGTTTATGCAAGGTGCAACCACAGCATCACTTCCGGTACTGATCCTTCAAATTAAAGGCATCATCTCCACAAACATTAATTATGACTCATCAGTTCTGCAGAAAGACATCCTCAGGTTTAAACCCTAACATAATTTGATATGTACCTGTGGCACATCTCGCTGCCACCGTGGGTACTTCAGTAACAGACAGACACAGACAGGTGACCGTTTAACTGTTGTGTTTATTAACAGGCTAGAGAACACACACACACTTTGTCCAGCCGTTCGCAGGCTCACTGCACGCTTCTTGCTGCCGTCTGGACGTGTGTCAGTCTTTCCATCTCTGTCCTCCTCCCAGGTCCAGCACGCTGCTGTTTTAAAAAGGGACAGTGGTTAGCCAGCTGATTACAGGTGTGCTCATCACCTCACCTGGTGGCGCTGCTGTCCTGAGCCAACCCCACACCTCTCTCCTGCAGCTGATGCACCACGCCCCCTCCACAGCACCTCTTTTAAAAAAGCAGTTTAATGAAACATTTCAATTATTATTAATATCTTAAAGCTAAATAACAACATGAAACCAAATGAAGTTTAAAGCAGCATTATATTAGATTTGTGTGATTTGTTGCCTCCAGTTTCATCAGACTTTAGAAAGCTGCTTTCAGAGCCACAGAAGATATTATACAACTAACATGTCTTCTATGAAAGCAGCACAGATCTATATTACAGCATCACCCCTCATGTTTTGATGACAGTATGTGCATCTCATCATCTTTTGATAACTCCTCTGATGTTATTGTCCCCAAAGTCTTTAAAGCTATCACAGGCTTCATGAGTTATGCTTTAAACTCCATGTCACATGAAACATGTCGTATTATCAGAAGTGTGTTTGTATGTCGTTTGTTTCAACATCAAAATCAGTCCAGTTTGACATTTTTCAACTTTTATTCAAAGCTTTGGATAGAAATGATGATTGCATCATCAGTAAACAACATTAATGTACTTTCAGCTGCATATTTCAGAGTCAACAACAGTATACAGTTCAGTGTAGAACTCTAGCTGACAGACTCTGGTTTAACACCTTATAAAAAATGAAAATTAAAAACATGAAGTCACAGAAAATATTCACATTCATTTACAGTGTAACAGGAAGCTTCAGCTCGGTTTATGTTTCTTCAATGTCCATGTCTAGCTACAAGCAGCGTGATAATATTTGGTAAATGCAAAGTATATATGCAGCACTTCTGCTACTCATTCATCCATTCACACAATGATCTCAGAGAGCTACCATGCAAAGTGCTGCTCCAACCATCAGGAGCAATTCAGGATTCTTTTTCAAGGACACTTGCCCTCAACAAGAGTCCAGTGGTTTTATTATAACGTGACTTTATTTTTATATCAGAATAAACAGCTAGTTAGCAATGAAAAATAATAAAATCAACATAGAACAGAGTTCAAGAAGTGGTCATTGTCCTCAACAACATGAATTAAGTGGATTGTTTTTTCTCTTAAAGCTGCTCAACAGATTTCAACACAAACTATTCAAATGAATTCAATTCTCACTTGATGGAATGATTCATTAATAATCAGCTCTGTCAGCATTAAAGGCCACTTGTTCTCTTAAATCACAGATTATATTGTTGGAATAATGAATCAAAATCTAAAAACATGATGTGTCCAGAGTAACTACAGCCTGGTTAATGTACAGACGAGGTTAAATGTGTGGAAGAGATCAAATAGATGATGATGAATGTACTGTTAGTATCAGTGTAGACAGCTACAGTAAAACTGCTTTTGTCCTGTTTGGGCTCATTTTAAAGACGAGTTCATACAACATGTTGGCCGACCACGTCTGAAGACAAAAGTCTAGTTTAGTTGTTCACAACAGACAGACTGTCAGGTGGAGTGAAAAGACAGAAAATAGTTCAATGAAATGTAACAGAATGTGGATTTACATCCATTATTGATATGAGAATACAAAGGTTTGTTTCTCAGAGATAAACAGGTGATGGCACTAATTCTCTGATAGGATTCCATGAAACCATGTGACAACCTTCAAACTAAATTTAACTTCAAACATAAAACCAAACTACCTGAAACAAGTGAGGACCAGCCAAAATGTGCTCACCATCACACAGTTTGGTCTAAAACTCAAGTTGGTTCTCATAAAATGTAACTGACACAGCACACACACACTTCAACAGACAACTTTACAGCACATTTAAAGACGGTTAAACTTCTTGATCAGCTTGTTTCTCTGAGTTTTGTTGATTCCGATTGGATTTCTTCAGGTTGTTTCTCGTCTGCAGGAAACAAAACAAAGTTTTATTCAAGACAATCCAAACTTGTTGATCCTAATCTGAGTGTAAATACCAACAGAACGCTTCATGAGAAGATAAAACAACTGTCAAGACTCTAAACATGAGAAACATGGAAAGAATTTGTTGTCTGCTCATCATGAATATGTTCATACAAGACATGATTTAAACTTACGATTGGTAGGATTCTCTCTGGTGCGACACATGTAGAGCACAACTCCAACAACAAAAAACAAAAGAATGCTGAGAACAACAACAGCAACAACCAATCCAATGAAGGCTGAATGTGAAATCTGTGAAATCGGTTTGTCCTCTGAAACAGAAGAGAAACAGTTCATGTCACACTCAGAATGTAAGTGCAGATCATAAAGAGCAGATTGAACATCAGAGCTGACACAAAGAAGAACTAAAGGTGTTCCTGCTCCTGAAATCTGAACTTGTTTGCAGATAAAAACACCACTGGGATGAATCTCAGCAGGAACAGTGATGTTAGCTCTGATCTTACAGACACTTTCCTCCTGCTCGGCTGCACAGCTGAGAGCTTTGGTTGTGGTTTTGGTCGCAGTAGTGAGGAGGGTGATGTTGTAGCATCGTCCTGTTTCTGAGACGTGCTGCTCATCAGCAGGAAGAAGCTTTGAATCCCCGTCCTCCACCTCCACTTCAGGCTGTTTACATGTGACTTGTGCTAAACTCCTGCTGTGCCTGAGATCTGCAAATGTGTGTGACAATCTGTGTACAGCCGAGGTTCTCTACACGCTGAGCCGAGGCTGTGACGGACTCTGGATCACGTTCTGTCATCACATCTTTATTTTATGATGCTTGTTGTTACAGCTCGTATTCATGAGCTTTGTTAAAGGAAAATATTACACATGCAGCTACACATGCAGATGTTGTTTTGCAAATTAATTCCACCACAGACTCAGTGAATCCATTCACGTCCTCAGTGACATCCATGGTGTGTCCTGGATCGTCCTTCAGACTGCAGGGCGGCCTCTGATTGGTCTGTCTTGACCTCTTGCTTGAATGGGGGCTTGTGTCAAAGTTTGTTTACATACTTTGTCCTCAGCAAGATGGCCGTGTGCTCGCTCTTCCTGAATGCTGGCAGAGTTTCTGCTCTGTAGACGTTTTTGGATGACATGTAGCAGCGATCGAGTGTTTGTTCTTCTTGTGACACAGTCAACGTGTTGATGGAAGTCACGTATAACCTTCAAACCTTCTGACTGAAGTCTTCAGTGATGCTGGAGACTTCAGTCCTAGCTGAATGGTGCTGTCTGGCGTGCAAAGATTTAGCAAAGTTTCAGTGAAACAAAACACATTACAGCTCCTGATATCCTGTTGGAGACTGATACAGGCACTGAGGTTTTCTAGTTCATTATCAACACCTGGTTAGCAGGATGCTGGGCAGAGAAACTCTGTGTGGCTGTTTCCTCAGCCAGTGTTTAATCCCTCCATGTTTACCTCAGTGTTTCTTCTGATGTTCTGATGGACACAGAGATGGACTTGCTTGTCTGTGTGACCAGGATCATATTTGGTGTTTATCTCCTCCACTGTTTCCTCGATGTTTACTCTGAAGTTCACATTTGTAAACCTCATCAGGACAGGCAGCAGAGCGAACATGAGGAGAGTTCACAAAGTGGTGTGTTGTCCATTTCTCTATTCTGATGAGTGTCTCATAAGTTGTTCAATATGATCTAAAAATACAAATATTATAAAAATATATGTAAAGAGCGTAAATCTAGCTGAGCTAACAGAGAGATAACTGGATATGTCCACACCTTCTAGAAGAACGACCAACACTCTGCTGCAGTGAATGAATCAAGTGTAAAGAAACTACATTTACCAACATGTTTGTCATCTGGGACGTCACTGCTATGAAATGATACTAACTATAAGTTTATATTGTCCAGTAAAAATGAAATCATTCAAAGCCTGTATGTGCCTTCATGATGTCAAATTAAAGATCTATTGTACAGGGCTGCTGCACTCAAAATCAAATTTAAGACTTGTGATTGCAGGTCTGATGTGCAAATCAATAAAAAGATGGTATTAAAAATATAACAGTATCTAGACTCTGTGCACAGTGACAGAGGTAGATATGATGAAGTATGCAGACATGTCTCACACAGTCAGAATCATCTCAAAATTTAAAACATGTCACATGGAAAACTTTTTAAGGATCCTCAGGAACTCTGATTATAATCTAGATTTAGTGAGAGTGAGTTTAAATCTGTGATGATGTTTGATGATTCATGTTTTAATCTTCACTCATCATAGTTTGATGTGAAGCTTTCACACTATAAATCATTTCAGTGTCATGTCAGATCATTTCCTGTTTCCTCTTCTACTCACTCAGCAGGTCACATGTTGTGTTTTCTGGATCAAACTAGTTTTGTCAGTCGGTTCAATCAGCTCCTCCACAGTTACACCGAGTAGTTAGTGTGTGCTAACATTTACAACAAGATCAGCTGGATGTATGAGTTTGTGGTGTAACTCATTATATTTTGGTGATGCAGAAATCTTTGTTCAACAGTCACATGTATGTACATTTAACCTGTCCAGGTGTGACCTCACAAACAGCTGGAAGGGAATTAAAACAGACAACAGAACAGACAGTCTGTGAGCTACACTACAGGCCTCGTCTGTTCATGTTGTCATCTCAACTGAAAGTATCCACAAACTACGACTGAACGATGTGATGAAAAAAATCAAAGTGATTTTTTTGACAGATTCTGACTGTGAAATGATTCATGATTAGTGGTGATCATTTTTCACTGACAGAATCATTAAACTCATGATGATGTGACACACAGGTTTTCATAGTCGTGTCTGATCATAGTTATACTTCTTGTTGTTATTTACATCCAGACCACACTCACCTTCTTATCTCTGTACACTCACCGTTCAAGCGCACGTAGATCTCAGTAGAAATCGTATGGCCGAGGTTCTTCTGTGTGGCTACACAGGAGAAGTTGTCAGTCTTGGTCACAGTAGTTTTGAGAGTAATGTACATATGATCTCCTCTTTCTGTGACCTGTGGCTCCTCAGCAGTTAGTTTGTTTCCAGCACTGTCCTGCCAATGTACTTCAAGAGCTGGAACACCATGAGCTTCACACTGCAGCAGAGCTGAGGTCTCTGTTTCATCAAGTATTGTGACAGACGGCTTTGGAGCTGCACCTGTGAATAAAATATAAACAACAGATGATGAAGGACAATTAGAGCATTAAAAATGTAATATTGAGATGTTTCCTCTGCTTGTATATCTGGTTTACAGTGTGAAGAGAAAACGCCTCAGTTCCATATTCCAGCACTGTTTGACAGGACATGATATTTCAAACATTTGAACTTAATTTGAGTCACATTCTGACATTTTCTGAAAACATAAAAATGTCTAATGTCAGTGAGTGTAGACTAAATATTAGTAACACTAAACATTAAACAGAGTTTTTTATTCATACACTTCTTAATGGTTGAACATTTATGTTGGAGTATAAACATCTCCACCTTCAAGCCAATTACAGACGTTTAATTTGCACATGTGACATGCAGAGAATGACGTCATCAAACTCAGGACTCACCTGGGATGTTTTCACCTGTTCTGTCTTTTAATGTTTTAAAGCGCGCAGGATGCACGCGACCCGACATTTCCATGTAAAAACTGATAAATACATAAAGTGCGTATTTTCATGTTGACTCTAAACGTCCATACACACATATTGTACCTCGTTTGAAAGCTTACAAGTTCGTTTTTTCAACGGAATAAAGAATCTAAATGAAGGAGTTACGACACTACAACTGTAGCGTCTTACTTTCCGGCAGTAAACAAGTTAGCATCTTCGTCTCTCTCCTGTGTGTCCGCAGTTCAAATGTATTTATAGGTGGAAAAACAGACATTTATAGACGAACATGGGCTCGTTTTAAACACTACAGTCCACCGGTTCAGTCCAGTTCGGACAAATTCGAGCGGAAGTCAAAATAACGGGAATAAAAGTCGATTGTGTCTCTCGTTCATTTTTCGCGCCGCTCGTCAAACTTCCGAAACAACGTCATTTAGATGAATTTTAAAATATTAACGTCAAATTTGACCAGCCGTGTTCAGGATCTGTGAAATCGGTAAACTCCGAGGAACAAAACGAACCAACCCGCATCTTTCTACGACCTAAAGTGACGAACCTACCAGACTTTTAACTCCGTCAGCCAATCAGAGGACAGCATCTCTACGCGAACTCCACTTGAGTTTGATTGACAGCTACTTTCATCCAATGAGAAGTCAGCACCGTGAAAACACTCTGAGTTTGTAGCCAATTAAATCACCTGCCTGACCATATATGGAAGTTAACTTTGTCTGACTTCCTGTGGTAGTGGGACACTCACAGAACAATAAAAACTTTATTTATATGTTTACAGAGACATGATTCAATGATAATAAATATGTAAATCTGTATTTAAATATTAAAATCATCTGTTTTAGTCAGATTTGACACTTGTGGACATTTTTTCAGGATCATAAATGGATTTATTATCATCATTTGGTAACTTTGGAGAAGTTTTAGAGAGCTCTGTGGACACCTGCTGGAGATAATCTGTACTGCACTTTCTAAAATATCTCAGAGCCACTTCTGTCTGTCAACCTCAAATTTGGTCCAGACTTTATAGACAAGCTGAGGGAGAGATCCTGTGAATTTCAGCCTGACAGCCTGTTTTATGACTGATTCACTGAGTTTGAAACATGAAGGGAAATGAAAAGAAAACTAGAAAACTTGTATTTTTTTCTATTTAATCATTCACCAATTGAACTCTTTCAGAGCCTTAATTAAGATCAACACACCTGATGAAACCTCAGAGTGTTTGCTTTACACTGATGCAGTGGACATGTGTCAGCTCCTCATGTTTGTGCTATTATACAGTTTAAAGTGGGTAAATATTAAGAGACTGAAATACACAGAATCAAAATGAACCACAAGAGGTTAAGACACCACCTAAGAGGAAAAACAAAACATGTCAGAGTTCTTGTAAAACATCAACTTGACAGACGTGTAAAACTGTAGAAAAAATCTGAGAGTGCACATTCAGATTTCATCGACTACAGACTGATGACATTTCATTGTGCAGAGTGACATAATGGGCAGTGTGTCACTAATATCAGGCATGTTTGATACAGAGGGAATCAGTCCAGATGTGGACGTTGACTAAAGTCCATGTGGGACTCTTAAAGCAGTCACATCAGTAAATGAGCAGACATCTTTAAGTGTTTAATGAAAGCACTCACCAACAACAAGCTCAATGTGGAACGTTGGACTTGGATGATTATTTGGAAATTTACAGGTGTAGTTTCCGCTGTCAGTCATCTTCGTCCTGTTGATCTTTATGGAGGCGTTGCCGTGTTTCAGTTCATCTTCAAAATGTGAGACGCGACCTTTGAACTGCTCAGCTTGACCGTCACGACCGTTATTGTAATGACTGCCTGCCGCATACAGGAACACCTCCTTCTGATCTCCGTCCTTCTTCCAGTCAAATGTTCCAGTCTTAATATTGGAGCCGATAGAACATTTTAAAATAACATCATCGTCTTGTTTCACGACCACTCTCTCTGAAAGATAAAACATGTATTAATCAGTATGTTTACATGCAGAGTCATTCAGTGAAGACAGACACATGGAAGTTTGTTGTTTTAACATCAACTTATGATAGAACAACTAACTTTTCTTGTTTTGGACTTTGTTTAGCACACTGTCCTCAGCAAATCCTCTGAACTGTCCTACACACAAAAAGTCATCAAACATACAGATTGAATGTTTGCATTTGACTTTTTGCTGCACTTATTAATAATTAAAGTGATGATGAACATCAACGTTGACTCGGTTGTCAGTCAGACTCTCTGTCTGCACACATGTAAAGATGTAACCCAAAGTGCTTCACAGAGACAGAAAACAAAACATGATCCTGTTTATCAGTGATGAGGCACAGTTGGTGTACGTATCAGTAAGGTGTCATGAAAAGAGTTGCTTGGAAATCATGGAGCATCTGCAGGATGTAGACAACACCCACACACACACACACATCCTCATCTTGATCCTGCAGTATGAGCTACACTGGGCCAATTTTCACTTCAATATATTTTCTAAGTCAACTTCTTTAAACCATCCAGATCTGTTCTTACCAAGGTGTGCTGAATGACTCACTCATAGATCATACATTTGTTATTAGTAGAGGAAACGCCCCCTACACTCCATATAAGGGCAGGTGTTGAGCTGTGTGCAAATCCTCTGGCACATGCTCAAGAACTGGAGAGGCTGCAAGAGGAAGAAGAGTAATGCACAAATCTAAAAGTATAAGGGGTCGTTCAAGACATTATCCATTCTGGCCCTCTCATACATATGTATATGTATCTCATACATAGATATATTCTCACTTTTACACATATATTTTACCTCTCACATACATATATTCTCTTCAGACATAAATATATGTATGTAATAGTGAGAATATATGCATCCAGGTCTTACCTGAATTCATCAGGTAAGACCTGGATGAAGAAATCAGCAAAGAGCAGCATGTAAACCAGTTTTATACCTGACAAATGTAATAACTCAATCATCTTAATTAAAACACGTCATGATCTGAATCTGATTATATGATATTGATGAAGTTTTTTTACATTCCTCAAATATAAAACTAATGTTTCCTTGTGTTGAACATATGTGAGATGTTGAGTTGATGTTTCTTGTTTTGGTAAGAGTGCTCTCAAAGTTTCTCTGACCTAAGAGAAGAGCAAAGCCACACTGTCTGATCAATGATAAGAGCTGTCATGCAAACGGATGCTGAGATGTTTCATTGCTGCAGAACAGTGGTTGTTAAACCTGCGTCATAGACATTTTATCAGCTCATAAAGTTGTTAATGTGAACATGTTATGATGATATGTTATCAGCATTTATGAGCACCTGACAAACATGAACTCAGGTGATTACTTCTTAGGAAGGCAAAGATAAAGAGAGGAGTGAGGAGAAGGTCAGACATCAGAGAAACAGTTCATTTGATTTGAGTCGACTATATTCTGTTTATCAGAGTATCAGAGAGTCACAGCTCAGGAAGAGTTTCTCGGAAACAGAGGAGCGTCTGCAGGATGTAGACACCACCCACGCACACGCACACACACACACACACACACATCTGCAATAGTAATGACGTCACATCATATAGCATATAAACCAGCTCGAGGTGTGGCAGCTCCTGACTGAATCAATCATCGGGCTGTAATCGATCAGAAGGATGCTGTAATCAATGAATCAGTATTGATCTGTGCTAATTATTAGGATGCATCACACTGTGCTGATGATCTTAATGTGACAGCTGCAGGTGTTATCTATCTGTCTAACCTGTTTCCAGAGCCCTGCACACATTTGAAATCAATCAAACTACAGTTCAGTTCAGTGTGATGATCAGTTTACTGACCGTGCTGATCAGCGGACGTTGCTCCAGACCAGCTCAGGAGACAGAGACACACGAGAGGAAGAAGCTCCATCTGTGAAGAAGTCATCTGAGGATTAAACATCAGCACACTTCTTAGAGGGCAAGAGAACAAACCGAACACACTCCCGACACACACACTGCTCTGTCACACACTGTTTCGGTTTACACAGTTTATGCAAGGTGCAACCACACCATCACTTCCGGTACTGATCCTTCAAATTAAAGGCATCATCTCCACAAACATTAATTATGACTCATCAATTCTGCAGAAAAAACATCTTCAAATTGTTTGTTTGTCAATTTGAAAAATACCACTTTAAAAAAAAGCGATTTAAAATACATTTCACGAGTACAAGTAAAGCATAATAAAATAAAATAAAACCAAATAAAAGTGAAAATGGCGTAACAGATCAAAATACATAAACAGAAAATATATATAAATAAATTGTTCAAGTTAAAGCCAAATTAAAAAGATAAGTCTTAAGTTTGCTCTTAAAAATAACTTCACCTGGTTTCTGCTGGTGGACAGCAATCTTTAAGTCACACCACAGATTCTCAGTTGGATTGAGGTTTCGGCCATTCAGAGACATTTAAATGTTTCACCTCATATTTCTCAGCTCAGTGTCATTGACCTGCTGGAAGGTGAACCTCCGTCCCAGTCTCAAATCTCTGGCAGACTTGAAACAGGTTTCCATCAAGAATTTCCCTGTACTGAGCGACATCCATCATTTATTCAATTCTAAACACTTTCAGTTCCTGCAGATGAAGATGAAGATGACGCCACAACATGATGCTGCCACCACCATGATTGTTGGGATGGTGTTCTCTGTTCTCGGGGTGATGAGATGTTCAGCTTTTCCTTGATGGTTGAAAAGCTCAACTTTAGTCCCATCTGAACAGAGTTATTTCTTCCTTCTGGCAAACACCAGACTTGTTTTTATTTTCTTTAAGCAAAGCCTTTTAATGGCCACTCTGCAAAGCCCAGCTCTGTGGAGTGTATGGATTAAAGTGGTCCTGTGGACGGATACTCCAATCTCCGCCGTGAAGCTTTGCAGCTCCTTCAAGGTTATCTTTGGTCCCTTTGTTGCCTCTCTGATTAATACCCTCCCTGTCTCGTGCATGAGTGCATGAAAGGCTTTAATTGTGCTCTGTGGGATGTGCAAAGCTTTGGATATTTTCCTAATCTGTACTTCTCCTAAACTTTGTCCCTGACCTGTCTGGAGAGCTCTTTGGTCTTTATGGTGCCACTTGTTGCTGCTCTTTGTTTAGTGGACTTTATTTGACTGTTTATGAGGCTTCTGAATGTACTTGGTTGCACCAGATTCCACAATTACACAATTTTGTTGTCTTACAATTACAGATTGTAAGACAACAAAAAAGGGAATATGCCAACGAGGGTCAATACTTTTGCAAGCCACTGTTTTAACAGCATCTCTTATATGTAACCTGCACAGATCAACATTAAAGCATCACAGTTCATGCTCACCCCACACGTGATGTGATTTGATGTCAGCATCCTTCTGATACTCAGTGGGAGCCGTCAAGTCTGGACGTGGTTAGATTTGGCTTGGTTTATTACTGCAGATGTTGATGGCTGCGTCCTGATGAGACAAGCTCTAATCCCGCACACGAACCGACTCTTTTCCACAGAATCTGTGCAGGTCAGTGTGTTTGAAGTCAATGTAATAAAGAAAACTATGCAAGCATGCAGCTTTAGACTAACCATGACTAGAACTATGATCCAGAGAGGATTGGCAGTTTGTGCAGAGCTCTGGGGTGCTGGCAAACAGGTGTGCTGCTCACTGATCACTGATCACTGGTGTGTGAGGGAGCAGAGCCAAGGAGCCAAGGAGTGAGGAAGGGAAACCACACCTATAAAAACACACAGATAGAGCCATGACAATTATGAATAAAACTAAATTAAAAAACAGACTCTAGTTATCTAGAAACACAAATCACTGGAGTTTTGGGAAGTAGATAACGTTTCCCACAAAAACCTTAAAAATATAATAAAAATCCTATCCTATAAAAATAAATACTGATAGTTGATACTAAGTGCCGGTAAATGTGAGTGTTGCACAGCTGATTTTTCTGCAGAAGTATCAAACATGGCTTTGCTTTTTTTCTTTGTAATAACATGCAGGAAAAGGACTCAGGACTTACAATCTGGCCCCAACACAGACATCTCATCTGCAGCACTGGTTACATGAATCCTGATCCTGGAAGATGGATGCCTCTGTTGCTCTTTATAATGTTTAATTAAATCCAAATTTCACTTGCAAGGATCACACTGTGACAAGATACATTAAAATGATTTAATAACAAAACCAAAAGATTGTGAGTGAAGCTTGAATTCTTGTACTTCAGTCTGTTGCTGCGCTGTGGGGAGACTTTGGTGTGGCATCTAGCATAGCAGCCAGGTATGATGGACCCCCAAACCCTTCAGTTACCTGAGACAAGATCTTTGAGATCTGAACAAATGCAGTTGTGATCCACCTGGGAGGAACAATCATCTGTGACTTGTGTTAAGTGTATAAGTGATCAGGGATGACAGCTCTGATTCTGAAGGAGTGACTGGAGTAGTAGACAGAAGAAATGCTGGACATGGAGTCACACATCAACTCTCTGTGATTTATTAGTTTCCTGATGGACAGAAAAAGCTAAGTAAGTAAAAGTAAGTTAAACACTTAGCTAGTTAGCTCAGTCCAGCTTCAAACGCAGCACACTGAGGTGGAATTTAGTATTTACACTGGAGCTTTGGACCACAAGGAGGATGAGGTTTTCAGGCCTGCAGTGAGGAGGAGCCAACAGGTGAACGCTGATGGGAGCAGAGCCAGTGCGTTGTGCTGATGATCTAACTGCTCAGCAGCTTTGCAGATATGGAAGAGGCTAGAAAACACAAGGGCTCCTAAAAAAAAAAAGCTCCTAACAAAGACAAACACGTCATGTTTGATACTTCCTCGGAAATAATAAAAGTCTTGAGTTGATCTAATTGTGGTTACATATAAAATAACAGTGTGTTGAGGAAACAGCTGCGTGAAGTCTTTTTTTAAATGGAGCTCCATTTAAAAAAAAAGGCACACTATTCACTGTTCTCCATACTTATTATTCTTATATATTCCAGGAATTTCAGCACACTACTCCTCCCTCAGTTTTGGTCGCACATACACAAAAAAGGTATCAAAGCGACCGGCTCGGCCGGGAATGGTGTGCTGTGACTTTTCTAAGAGTTTCACCAAACGGTTTTGCCAAAAATTGCCAAAAAACATGGCAAAATTTACAATGGGTGTGTATTGGTAGAATGTTCGAGAGCTAGAGTGGGTGACATCATCGCTAGAGTGGAGAGGGAGAGAAACATTTGTCAAAAAATACATTTACAAACGGCTCTCGTGGCCACAAATGTCACTCTACAGAAATAATTTATACATAGAAACGTAGGAAAATTCGTGGGCTACGCAGCGATATCACTGCTGAGGCTGTCAGACTTATAGTTTTGGCGGGAGACGCACTGATGCGCCAGGATCACCCACCGACAGTCCCATCTACTCCCATGTAAACTGGAGAGGAGAAATTTCCCAAAGGAGCACGGGGCACCTGTTCTTTCTCTATCTCCCCAGGTCACATTTTTTAACTTTAGACACTGAAATTCAGCATTCACATGGTCGACAAGATGAGGATGCTCACGGTCATTTGGGCTTTTTGATACGACCTACCGTTTGGCATTAGTGTCCACTAGTTGGAGGGGTTCATTTAGAGATTTTCTGTGTCTCTCAGCAGTCACTCACACACAGACAGAGCACAGCTGCAGTTCATTGCTCTGACCTGCAGCTGACCCTGGTTGCTTGTATTATATAGTCACTCAGTAAAGCATATGTGAAGCAAATAAGACAAGACAAGACAAGACAAGATAAGATAAGATAAGATAAGATAAGATAAGATAAGATAAGATAAGATAAGAGAGACTCAAAGTTTTGATTTCCCCCACACCTTTGGGAGCAGTAATACCTGGAGGTGTTTTTCCAGTTGTTTCCTCTCCCCCTGTGTTTCTGTCTGAGCGGTGCCTGTATCTGCTGTCATTATAACTGCAGATGTTGATGAATGCGTCCTGATAAAAAAACAGCCTTAATTATTTGCCTGAAGCGACTCTTTCCCACACAATCAAACCTAAATATTGCAACACATTACCATTAGCCTGACTGATATTTCTGAAATACTATCAAACATCGGTGCGCCTTGACCTGTCTGAGCCCATTAGGAACATTTCAATAGCCATAGAAACACTAACTCGGAAATTCACTTGTCAAAGCAGCTCATATACACAAGATGGATAGGAAAATACTCATAAATAATAAATATATAGAAGAAAGTCATGAAGTCATGCTGGTGTTAAAGAGTCTGACAGCTGTTGCAATGAAGGAGCTGTGGAAGATCTTCTTACATGGTGGGAGTAGCAGTCTATTATTGAAGGATCTGTTTAAGGTCTCCACAGTCTCATGCAGGAGGTGGGAGGAGTTGTTTATGATGGAGGTCAGCTCTGCTAACATTCTCCTCAGCCCTACTTCCTCTGTGGAGTCTAAGAGGGCAGTCCAGGACAGAGCTTGTCCTGTCTCTCTCACCTCTCTTGCCTCATTCAGGTCACTATTGTCTTATTCTTATTAGGTCTACATATTTATATATATATTCATATCTGTGCATAGTAGGTAAATGTTTATGTTCTGTCAAGGTTGTTGGACCTGTTTCTTTAAGCTGTCTATGTCTATGTCTTTGTATGTACATTTAAAGAAACTCAAAACACCTGGGAACACCTTTACACAGGAAACAGAGTTAGGCAACCAGACCACAAATCCGTCGTATACCAGCTTGTAAATTCTTTCTGTTTTTTTTTTTTTTTTTATTTCAACATTCTTTGGCTCGGCTTCATGGAAAAATACCAAAACCAGAAAAGAACTTTCACTTTTGACCTGACATTGCTCAACAGAGCTTTCCATAGAAGTCATAACAACATGAATTGTTCCTGGGAAATGATGCTGAACTATTTGGAATTGGATTAAACAGATGTTCACATTTTCAGCTCAGATCAGTACAGGGCAGGTTCATCAGGACAAATATGCTGACATGACAACATGATGGACTAACTGTGGAAATTTCCACCAAAGTCATGTTAATATGGATGCAAACGCACACAAAATTACTGTTATCAGTACTAAATTTTGAGCAAGATTATCTTTAATATATACAATATAATATCTTTTTAATGAAAATCAAACTCATGATTGATTATATAGAGTAAATGTAGTAATACTTAAAAAAAAACACACTCATGGCCTCTCCTGCCAGAGTGACCACCTTCTCTGTCTGAAGTGAACTTAAAGATAAATATTGAACCATATAACCTGATTATTAATGACAAAACTCAGCTGAATATGTACGTCGGTTATAAAACGGTGCTACAGTGATTATGAGTTGTGATCTAGAAAATATCTGATTATAAATTCTAGTAAAACACACACGGTCTTATGCAATGAACATGTCAACATGTGTCGTTTAACACACTGGAACATGTGAGATGGTGATGTTGGACACACAGAGTTCATGCTCCTGACTTTATGCTGAAACACCCTCTCTGTAAATATATAAATATATATATATGCCAGAGTCCCAGAGCCTTTAACACCACTGAACAAGTCCTCCAAATAGTACGAAGTAGGAAACAGGTATCGGCTCTGCTCACTCGTCAATCATGTTTATCATAATCATCTGTTTGCCCACGATCCTCCTCAGCATTGGTATGATGCAACATGCCAATAGAAAAACTACAATTAGATTTATTAGTGCAAGAATTCCTGTGTTTGCCAATACTGCTCACAATGTCCTCCAAATTTCATCCAGCCTGTCCCATCACCAATTCTCCTAACCAGCACTCTCGTTAAGCTCTCGCCTCAGGCTCCTAATTTTCTCCACAACAACCGGAAATATTCCATTAGGTGAATGAACGTTCAACAATGTTCGCCAAATCTCGAACATATTCCTTCCTTTTCAGATAAGATCCTGTCCAGTCTGTTTCGCAATACCATTCTGCTTGTTTCATGCAGTTGTTCACCTATCAAGGGCTTCATTAGTGTAATTAATCTCTATAGACTACACTCCAGCCTTAATCTTGCTTCGTGCTTCATGCTCTATCTAATCTATTATGGGAGTCAGGTGTGTATTGACACTTCCTCTACTTTGATTATATTATTTACTCACTTACATAACACCAGTACAGCTAATCTCATTTGCACTGACGCAGGCCAACCCGTCCTGGAGGCAGCATATTTAGTAAAACACTCTCACCACACGTCCGGTGACTGTCGGCTTTGTTGTTGTTAGTTAACAAATGAGTGAGAGTGTCCACAGTCGTGTCATCACAGTACTGGTTTAATTATATGGTGTTTTCATACCATAATAAATGAGAGAGTGATGTTAGCACGTGGAAACCACAACACCACCCAAGTTACAAGCTGACAGTAAACAGTAGCATTGCTTACATCGTCGCTTGTTCGATCTGTAGCGAATACACGCAAAACATTCACACTCTTCTGAACAGTAGATAACATTATTTGGGCTTCTGAACATATTATGCACTCACTAGGTGTCACCTCTCTCTTTTACAGTGTACCATGCTGTATCATTTAAACACTCATTTGATAAGCGGGGTTCCAATTTTAGCCTTCCGTCGTTGTAACACTTCTCTGCAGCTCTTCTACGTCATCCACTGAGCTGTCAGGTCATGATAGTTGTCATATTTATAAGTGATTTAAAAGTTGACACAGAGTCTGCAGCCCTGATCGCCTCAGGCAGGTCATTCCACAGTTTAGGAGCCCTAACTGCAAACGCTCCGTCACCTTTGTGGATATTCAGTCAATGAAGCGTCTGAGGATCTCAAAGAGCTAGAGGGGACATAAAGGGTACTAAAAGTTTGACTAAATAACTGGCCTAATCAGTAAGACCTTAAAATCCACTCAACAACCGGTAGCCGGTGTAGATGAGCCAGAATAGGTGTGATGTGATCGTGTTTCTTTGTTCGAGTCAAAAGCCTGGCAGCCGAGTTCTGGAGTTGGCTGTCTTTAAAAGAACTGATTGACACTGCAGGCAGAGTAGTTAATTAATGGTGTGACGGTTGGTACGATTGGCAGTTAGATGTTGAGATACTAATTTGATTATTAACTGACAATCCTGCTGAAGGTGCCAAAACAGGCAGATTTTGGATCTCATCAGAGATTTTTTTACATTGCATGATAGATGCATCTACAACTGGGGCATGGGAGAAAAGGATGAAGCTGAGAGAGAGAGAGAGCTCTCTATAAACCTGTGCAGACTCATTGTGCGTTGGCAGAACGCCCGAAAGTGAGTGTGTGAAAGGTCAGAACCGGAATTGTGTTTTTGTAAACGTGTTGACTGCAGGAAGTGTAATGGGTGCACAACCTTAAGCCCAGGGGCAGTCGAAGGTTGATCATGCTGTGTAAGCTTGATACAAACAAACGCATAAAAGAGAAGCTGGCTCGATGGGTTTTCTGCCTGAACCGTAAAGAAAGGGTGCAGCAGGAAACTGAGCTGATGGATAAATGCATAACTGAATAGACCTCGCATCACACTGACACAGATACCAGAGTGTGCGGTCCAGACCCATTATTCTCTAAGACTCCTGTGTAAAATGGATGAGCCCCTGGTGGTCAGAGGATGGCAAAATAAACCACAAG
The DNA here is from genome assembly GCA_033000465.1 of Sciaenops ocellatus. Classification (NCBI taxonomy): domain Eukaryota; kingdom Metazoa; phylum Chordata; class Actinopteri; family Sciaenidae; genus Sciaenops; species Sciaenops ocellatus. The sequence continues at coordinate 30,237,953 of CP136884.1, read as the reverse complement.
AGGATGTTTGAGTGAGAACGAACAGCCCCAAAAATTTCTTCCTAAAACCTCAAACACGCTCACACAAATAATAATTAAATAATTTGGCAGCAAGAAAAACAAATAACTTGCTGACGGACTAAAATACAGACCGACTACCCAGGGTGACTTTGCATGATGTGCTTGCTTGTGGTAAGTACTCATTAAATCCTGCATCAACTTCCATTTCCCGTAAAAACCCTTATCAGAGTCACATGGGGCTGGAACGTATCCCAGCTGGCTGCTGCCAGGGGACAAGAACACACAGACAAATGCTCACGTACTCAAAACTGAACAGTGGGAGGAAGCTGCTACGTGAAGGAACATGCAAACTCCACACAAAGAGGCCCCAGCTTGTTTTCGAGACAGCAACTTGTTTTTGCACAAAGCTGTTGTGCATTGTGTGATTCTGTGGTTGAAATTTAACTGTGGTAATAACTTGTTATTACATGTGCATTTGTGTTGACCGAACAACAAAAGGTTTTTGTGTAAATCTCACTCACCGCTCCCAGAGGCACCACCCAGAGGCACCACCCAGAGGTTTTGTGAGTTTTAATCTGCTATTTCCTCCTTACTATCTGTGCAACGACATTTATCACACATACTCACTAAATATCTCACATTATTTCAAGTTTATGAAGCTGTCCAACTCTGTATAAGAGCGCTGTTTTAACACATGTAAACAAATCCACAATAACATAATTCAAAATGAAATTTTAAACAGAATAAAAACAATAGTGACTCCTGCAGCCAAAATATTCTGAACACACAAAAGATGTTTGGAGAAATGGGCATAACACACAAAAGGGTTAAGGTGAGGCTAAAACATCTATTTATTTATTTATTTATTATGTTTATATACTTGGTTAAGACCTCCCTCTGCTGGTCACAAGCAGTCAAACTGAAGAATGAGATGCAGAAAGAAATATTTAACGGATCCATTTTGTTGCTGCTGGTTGAACACATTCACACTCGTGTTGTGCTGCAGTCTGCATGCTTCTCACATATTCTGTGGGTTCTTAGGGTGACTTTATAACATCTGTCCATATTTACAGGATTACAAGGTTCAGGAGTGGACCCAAATGCAGGCACGGGTATATGCACACAAAAGCTAACGTTAATAACATAACGGTTGAGGGATGAACACAAAACAGCAAAGCAGCACGGTACAAAAACCAAAGAACACAAAAACAAACTAACCAAAAGGCGGCTGGAGATTCAGGCAGACAGACACACTCTGATACAAGACACATAACAGACAGACAAACAAAGGAAACACAGGAACTAAACAGACATGCAGGACACCAGGTGAAACTAATCAGGGGCAGGCAGACTCAAACACAGGCAGGAAAACAAGGGAGGAAGTAGAATAAGACAAGACACGGACAGGGCAGAACTACAAAATAAAACAGGAAACACAGGAACAAACTCAAAACTGTTACATGGAGTCCAGCTTCTGTCTATGAACGACAACAGGAGTTCAAACTGTTTATACAAATGTTATAATCCCAAATTATCTAAAGAACATATGAGATCCAAATATGAAGCACTTTACTTCATGATACACAACTGAATAGTCAGATCTGTGTCATACATGTGTGAACGTAAACTGAACAGGAAAGAGTAATGTTAGTGTAAGGACAGCAGAGGGCGCCACAGCACTGAGAACAAAGATTTAAGGTCCAGGCTCACCTTTGACAGGTGACAAGAGGTACAAGAGGTGTAAAATAATCACTAAATGTCACGTCAGGCTCAGCTCACAGTTCTGGTTCTGGAGGCAGAGATAGAGCTTATAGTTCGAGCTGGCTCAGGTGAGTCCTGAACCATCTTTTAGTTATGCTGCTATAGACTGCTGGGTGACTTCCCATGATGCACTGAGCTCTTCTCTCCATCTGAACACACTCATGTCTCATTAATGCATGTTACTGACTCAGTTTCTTCCACAGAGTTTTACTGTTTTCTCATCTCACAGGTTCTGACGGATCAGGAAGGCCCAGATTGGGGGTTGGTTGAGCCTGCTGCTGTGGACCTGATGACGTCCACCACAAACACTATTATTATCATTATCATTATTAGTCATATCTCCATTCAGATTTCTAGTTATCATCATGGCAGATGTCCATCCACCATGATCCGGGTTCTGTTTGAGGTTTCAGCCTCTTAAAGGGAGTTCAGATCTGGACCTGCTCTAAATGGAAAGTGTCTTCTGCTGTATAAATAAAAGTGAATTGAATTGAACTTGTTTGTTTACACAAAGAAGACAAAATAGTTCTACAACAGATAAAAAGAGAGAGAGAGAGTGAGAATTTCAGATTCTCTCTAAAAGTTACAGAAATGGTTGGACAAGAACAAAGTCGTCCGAAACTATTCAACCATCCAACAAGCAGTTCTGATGAAGCAGATTAAACATCAGCACATTTCTCATTTTGATCAGATTTAAGAGAAATTAAAATCACAAGATTGAAACCTGTGAAGCCCTAATTAATGTGTTACAAGTATACTAGAAAACAATCAATAAGAAATAGAACAAAAGAGAAATTCACTTTTGTTTCTGTTTGAACAAACAGTTACAATCAAACCTAATCATCATCAAAAAGGCCAATGTTTTCATTATATTCAGTCGTGACAGGAGCTAAATATTTGTCCTTCATGTGAGCTTAATTATATTTGTGGCTGGTTGGTAACTGTTGCTTTTGGCTTTGCCAGTCAGCTGAGCAGCCAGCAGGCAGATTGAGTTTAAGGCTGAAGTTGTTCTGCTCGTGTGTGATTATATGCACACCCGAGTGTGTGTTACATAACGTCCTCTGGTCCTGATCGTCAGTTGGGGACACTTGCCGCATTGTCGAAAAGGCCGGTCTCCCAGAGCTTCTACCCATATCTGCAGGGAGAGCAGCCGCAAGGCCAAAGAAAACAAACTGGAGCTCCAGAGATGTATACGTTACTCTGTTTACTGAGACAGACGGGCTGCTCACTCAGTCTTTTTCTTAACTCCTGCTTCCACACTTAAAGGAATTCAGTAAATCTTCAGGATTCTGTTACCAAACAAATCACCGCTCGTCCTGAGTGTGAAGTGTATTTTATGCTCTGCTGGAGAGCAGCTCCACAGCTCATAACTAAATCTGATTTATTGTTGAGCAAGCCTGACATTTTTATGTAGGTGATTTACACATGATTAATAAACTTATCAAATGACTTGTTTCTACAGCAAAGGAACACTGTGTGAAAAAGGAGAACATCCCACCTAAATCAGCTGATTCTTGGAGCTACTTATAACTATTTACAATGTAAAACTGGAGACAAATTCTTTTAACCTGAACACATAAGTGGCCAATGAAGCTGATTGTGATATTTAAGTTAGGCTAAAAGCACAAAGCAGCATTGAGGATGATTAAAAATATGGCTGGTCAAAATACTGAAAGAGTTTATCATCTATTATTGCAGTAATGGTTTTGAATATATCAGTTATTTAATTATAAATTAACACCCAAACTAAGTGAGTTCACTTCTCTCCAAGATGCTGTGAGATCCATTGTGTGTGTGTGTGTGATCTGAAAATGTGACTTTAGAGCCACCTGGTGGTGATGTCACGAAGCTGCAGCTCACACTCACAGATCCAAAACAAGCTTTACAGCCTAAAAACAACAACTTGCACCGGATTTCATCACCATTATCTGATTCTACCACCAACAGAACTTGATGCCATCACAATAATATGAGAGATATTATAATCATATAAAAAAAACTCACAAATTTCTCTAAACTGTGCAGCTGTTTCATGGGACATCACAACTCTATTGCATGTGTTTGAAAGGTAGTAACTCACCAAGACATTTCATTCATGCTTCTGCTGTTGCGTCAATAAATTGACCAATGCCTGCACCAAAATGAAAAGCTGTTTAGTCATCATGTTTGAGCTTTCTCGATTCAGATTTCATCAGTCGGTAAACGTCTGCTGAGAGAAGTCAATACTGTAGTACAAATATAAAGTATATGCACATTTGTATGTATGCAGTAAATGTATTTGAGTTACATGTGCTGTAAAAATGTAACTTCTCTCTTTAGTTGCTAAATGCTGCATTATGTTCCTCCAGTACGTTGCCAACTTTGCAGGTCGTGTTCAGTGGATTCATCAGCGTTTGTCCAGCCTGCTGCAGCTGGAATCAACGCTGACGAGAGCGCTGCACCAAAACAGTACATTTGTGGACTGTAAAAAAGAACGAGCTGAAAGACGCTAAAACAGCTCCCTGTCGTGCGATAATTCTCTGAAGCTTCGTCACTTCAAACAAATCATTTCACATTTCTTTATTTCTCTACTTTCATGCCGCTCTTTCTTTGTTTCTTCTGTCCAGCCTCTTTCTCATACAGTTCTGTCTTCTTTCATTCCTTCGTACAAACAATAACAGATCTCAGCTCAGATCTCTCACCACATGAATATAACCTTTTCACTCACCTGGCACTCGAGGTGAGGCGGCTCACAGAAACATTTACTTTCACAGTGGCTGATTTATCAGACGTCTCCCAGTGATGGTGGACAATGGACTCTGTTAAGAAAGAAAGAATAGAACATTTGTTTTATATTCAGTCTAATACGACAGCCCTGCAGCGAATCTTTAGGGAGGTACTGGAGACTAAAAACCTCTGATAATAAACATGTTTGATAAGATGTTTAAAAAGACTTCAGCGTTCAAACAGCTCAGACTGAGTTTTATGACCACCTTACACCAAACGATCACAACGACGGCAGCAACTCAAGCAAAACTTTCAGGACTTTATACCAAAATTTGGAAAATTTGAAACTGAATTTGTTTGTAAAGTCGTTTGGTTTAAGGCCAGCATGAACCATTTTTCAAGGAGTGGGATTTAGTGGCATCGCTTCACCCTCTCCTTCCTGATGTATAACACATGAAAAAGGCGAAAGGTCCCATCTACAGCAAGTGTTTGCTTTGTCCATTCTGGCCTGCTAAACATGCCGTACTCTGTAGAAGAAGGCCAGCAGAGTCTGTAGATATGGACCCTCCTAAATCTGACACACTGGACCTTTAAGCAAAACAAATATTTGTGTTTTTGTGATTCTAACCTTCAGGTTATTTTCAGCAGAGTTTAAAGGATGTTTCCTTTGTGTGCAGATAAAATTCTCCTGGTCAGTGCGTCTTCACGTCTGTCACTGTGCTCTCATTAGATGAAATGTCATCTGTCTCCAGCCCTCAACTGTTTGCTTTGAATTTCCTTCATGATCTCAGAGTCGGCACAGATTAAGGTGTCACTTCTTACGCCCTTATTATGTTTTTTTTATTTATAGAGAGCTTTACAGTAGGACAAGGGGTTGACTTAAAAACATGCATATCCAAATGAAATCTTTAATTAGACAGAGCTCATGTTGGCAGCGCCTGAAGGGGAAATACAGCAAATATGGAGCCTTGATTTTGTTTGTCTTTCAGTGCAGTCATGACTGTACAACATCCACTGTGATCAACAGCTCTGAGCTCATATAAATACTGTAGAACTGAAGATCAGGATGTGAACACACATTTACCTGAAGGAAATGTTGTCCAGGTAGTTTTCCGTCACTCTCTCCTTGAGGGCCACAGCGTTGGTCTACTTTAACCCCTGAAGAGTTAAACTACAATAACATATTACATCCTGTGTATTAAAGTGTTGGACGGACTCAGTTATGGCAGCACAGTGCTTGATGAGACAAAAACAGCCACATCATTACATGCTGACTTGTATATTGTCTGATCAGATGATTATGAGCAATGACAGAAGTTTGACCAAAAGCAGGACGTCTGATTTTTCTATCAGCACATAAACACAACATAAATGACTTGGGGTCAAACTAAATTAACACGTGTCAGGTGACTCATGCGCACAGATGTGACAGTTTGTTGACAATGATGATTCATAGTCAATACTTGAAATGTCTGACATTTGTCCATGTTGGATTTGTTTGTGACTCGTGCTGAGACTTTGTGTTTGAACAAAGAGAAACAGGAACAGATAAAAGTTCTGCAAAGTGAACCTTTAACCTCTGAATCATGCAGGATTATGAATGCTCCCACTCGTGCTCATGCTCATATCCTAAACTAACCTGCTGTCTTTGAACTTGTTTCTTTTTTTTTTTTAATTGAGACATTTGCTGCTGGACGGTTCGCTGCGGAGTGAGCAGAAATAGTTCCTCAACCCTTTGACCGCTGCTGTGGAAAAAGCAAACTCGATCACAGCGGGAGGCCGTGGTGGAGGCGGTGAGGTCATTACAAGAACAAACACAAGCCGACCATACGTGATTGTGTAATGAGATAATGTGATGTAGAAATAATATCGCAGCAGGCTGCAGACTGGCTGCAGAATTCTGATTTACTCGCCTGAACGGGCGAGTTAAAGTGAGTAAACTTAATTTATAAAGTGCCTTTCAAAACCAGAACACAAAATCAGAGATATAAAGTGGTGCCAGTTCATGTAGAGCTTTAGAAGTGATTAAAATAATCTTAATTCTACATTCAACTCAAATTTCAGTTCACAGTTCACTCAAATTTCAAACACACATTCTCCCACATAACCCTCATGGTGTGTAGCCACGCAGGTGTAATCTACTGAGATATCAGTCACTGAGATTTCCATCCTAATCTGGCCTGGATCTCCACTGTGTCAGTGTCCGTCTGCACGTATACGAGACGAGCAGCTGATCATCTCAAACACACCTGATCTGTCGACCCTTCAGCTCGGTCATGTAAATTTACTTGGCCCTTTAGTCCGGTCAGATAGAGAAGCATCAGGGTGATCATGTGAGCTGAGTGTGTGTGTGTGTGTGTGTGTGTGTGTGTGTGTGTGTGTGTGTGTGTGTGTGTGTGTGTGTTTTGTGGGAAAGAACAGAGTCAGAAGTGGATTCACACTTGGTTTCCTTTGAGGAGAACTCATGTGAGCAGTGAGGTTTATGAAGCAGGTGATACTCATCATAAAATCAAATGACAACAGTTCACACCTCTTTTGGCAGAGCGCGGTGCAAACACAAAGCTGCAGTGGTAATGATTTAAAGCCTCGTTCGCTCTGAACATATCGGGGAGTTTCCTGAACAGTTACAGTTACAGGAAGTTGTAATAACTTTATTCGTGGCACAAACACAAATCTGTTATTTACATTCCTGCACAGAGAACAATCATTTTCAAAGGCAGACTTGATGTTTTTTATCATTGCAGAATGAAGGCACGTTGAACTTTTAGTGCTCGCTTGTTATACATGCACACATAACACATATTAAGTATCTGTTCTATAAGGAGTACAGTGAGTGCTGCTTCGTGAAAATACATGAAATACACATACATTTACAGAGGGAGAATGTGACTACTAGCAAGTACAAGTAAGTACATTTACTTCAGTACTGTACAAACTGAAGTACTGATGTTGGCCTTCTTCTTTTAGACACAGGTGATATAATGTTGTTATTTTCTTTTTTTTAAATTATTATTATTTTCAGTTTTCAGACAAAGTTTGGTCACATTAAAAAGTTTGGTCAGCTTTAAGCAACAATACTAGATTAGTTCAAAAAGCTTCAGTCTGGGACAGCTGGGCTGTTTGTAGATCCGTGAAGACGTTTCGCCTCTCATCCAAGAAGCGTCTTCAGTTCTGACAGACTGGTGAGGAGTCAGGATCGTAGACCAGCACATTGTTCCACTTGGTCTTCACGGATCTACAAACAGCCCAGTTGCCCCAGACTTAACCTTTTTTAAGAAAGATGACCTGGATGAACCTTCACAGATGGTTTAGGAAAAGATTCACACGAGACACAGCTCTCTGGTAGGAAGACCTGAAGACAAACTTCTCTCACATGCAAAAACAATGGATGCAAAACTCAAGACTTCTAAATCTACAGTTACCATTAAGTCACGACCCTTCTACACGGCCTGCCACGTTGAACCGACATATTTACAGGATACCAGATCAGAGAAACTAAACACAGACTCTAGATCAGGCCTTAAGCATTTCTCCTGCCGTCACCGAACTTGTCCTACAACAGAAACAGGAGGGTGAGACGAGGGGGTTGCAATCAGCAACTACACCTATCACACGCTAGATACCGCTAATCCTACAAACTGGTCCTTTAATGCATCAATAATTATAATCCAGTGATATAATATCTATAATTCTGATCTCAGTCATTCTGCATAGTGAGTAACTTTAAGTGTATTTTGTTGCTTACTTGTACATTTACATGTAGAGTATTTCTACTTTGTAGTATTGCTACTTTTACTCAAGTAAAATATCAATTAGAACTCCTTTATATTTGCTGATACGATCACGTTCAGTCTCTTAATATCAATAACTATTTTGCATTAATGAATCAGAGATGAGATGTGTTCAGTTTCTCTCATCTCACACGTGTATTAGTGCGTTTTATTCTGTGTCTAATGTCGTCTAATAAGTCAAGCACCCGTGGACTAGTTTAAATATTTGAAGCCAAACACAGTCTGGTTTCGCCTGGACCCGACAGCCGCACAGACCACCTCAAGCTCTCGATCAGAGCCAGGACTGAACGTAAAAGGACTCTTTCAAAACTCTGAGTTTAATGACTTGCACTCAGTCTTATTTACTCAGTACTTCGACAGCCTCAGACATTTAATCATCAGTGTAATCCACACCGGAGAGACCTTTGCATGATGTAAAACTCCTCTTTTACAACAAACGTGACACGAGTCAGTGAATAAGCGTTCATATGAGTCATGATGTGGTTAGATGAGACCGTCTTTGGATTGAAGCTGCTCACTTGCTCACATGCTTTAAAGGTCCAGTGTGTGTGGAATATAATGATCATAACTCTGTTTTTATTAGTGTATTATCACGTGAAAATAAGAGACTTTAAATCAACGCTGCTGGTCCTCATCCACCATGTCTGACATGTTTCTGTAGCCCAGAACAGACACACTAAACACTGGCATGGGAGGAACTTGGAATAGTAGGATGGATGGAGGTGGGCTGCAATCCACAACTACACTGCTAGATACTTACTAAACCGTACACGGTGGCCCTTTGAGACAAATAACGTGTAATGCGAAATGACTGATGTTATTCAGATACCGTGTTAAAGTCTGTCATCTGTGATCTTGTGACAAATGAAGCCAAAATATCCCGGATATGGCCGCTGCCAGAGTCTCCTCAGACGTGATCGAGGCTGGAGCCGCTGCATCGAGGTCCCGCCCATACAGCTAACTGACTCGGCTGTCAATCATGAAGCCAGATCTCTTTTATAGCATCAAATAACTAACTGAAATGACTAACCATCACCGGGGAAAGATTTATGATGTATACTGCAGTCAGCCACCAGGGGGGCGATCGAGATGTTTTGGCTTCAGCTTTGGGGAGCTGTCATGTCCCCCAGCTTCATATACAGCCAATGGTCCGACCACAACTTTTACTGTTCTGGTTCACTCTGTCCGCTTTCATCGTTTTCAGCTGCAGCAGGCAGTCGGCAAAACTGACCGCACACGACCTTCTCAGCAGCACAGTGGAGCATTAAGCAGATAAAGAGCCTGATGTTTCCCTCAGGAGCTGGTGGAGACCAAAGACAGAGCTAAAAGACTTAAAGCCATCAGGTGACTCAAAGACGATAAATGCTGACACATTAATGTTGCGCTGATCTTGCCTTAGTTTTACTTTATTGACAAATTAGTTGATAGAAAACAAGAACAACAAGAACTTAAGCATTAGATATGAACCCAGAGACAGTGCAGACACTGAGTCAGGCTCCACAGTCATAAACTGCCATGAGGTCGTACCCTCCACACAGGCACCTCCTGGCAGGCCTCTCTCACTCCTGTGAGCCCTCTGCTGGCCTCAAGCCTCCCTCTCTCTGCTCCTCTCCTCCTCCTCCTCCTCCTCCTCAGCCAAGCCCACCCTGATTTTTAACTCCTCCTCTCCTGTCCGACACCAGTCAGCCCTCACCTCACCATGGTGTATGACTCCTTCTTCATCATGATCAACCACACTGAGCGCTCACTGAGCTCACTATGCTGTATTGATCCTTCACTTCATGCTGAATATTTAGATTATCCGGATTCAAGTGTGTGACGGACGCCGTAACGAGAAGCCTGTGAAGTTTGAGAACTCTCATGGCGTTCAGTCAGAGGAAGAGACTCACATCCTTATTGTGGAGGGCTTTCTGCTTTCTTTACACCTACAGACCTTTGAACCAACTTAACTTTATTTCCATCCCATATGAAGAATGCAAAAAAAAAAAGGGAGGTGCTCGAGGAACTACACGGTGCCAGACGCCCCCGTCCACCCTCTTTGACGGCCACGTCTGGCCCGTGTATCTGAAACACAAGAACTTGTGTCTGGTGTAGACTATAAAATAAAAGTGTGAAGTGTGCTGATGGAGACAAGGATGACGAACTAGGAGAAACTACGCTGCTTGTAAAATGTGCTAAAAATATGAATCTATCTGTTGGTTTGTCCATTCCGGGTAACTGGCGGACTCTGAGGAAGAGGATGTAGCGTCTGTAGATATAAAAGTCTCGTTCTAATGTAACAAAACATAACGATTAAACAATACTGATTCAGAGCCTGTGTTTCTCTCCTAAACATTACGTTAAGAAAACATGTTTTAGAGTAAGCTGTATTTCATTTATCCTGAACATTTAACTGAAATCATGTCACATCTTTCTCTAACCTTTGTTGCCTAAACTTGACCGGAAACCGGAGTCTGGATGTGAGCCTGTGTGTTAAACGCTGTCTGTGAACATAATTTAGTAAACACGAAAACGTCTTAGTATCTACGTGACACGGTCGAAACATATTTAATGTTAAATTATCACAATGAATTCACTCTTTAGTGCGTTATTTGTTCAATATAACCTGAACACAGACAGAAAGAAAGAGTGTGAGAAGAAGTGACAGGTTTGATTGTCCACGTGTGACTGTACATGTGTGTGTGTGTGTGCGTGTGTGTGTGTAGGTGTGTGTGTGTCACTGACCTTCCTGGGCTGTATTCCTGTGGGTAAATACTTCCTGCCAGGAAACAGGTTTGCTTTCAGAGTCAGAGCACTACACACACACACACACACACACACACACACACACACACACACACACACACACACTATGTGCTCTACCTTCGACACAAATCCTCTCATCTCTAAACTTCACGTCGACCCTGATTACAACAGTAACCTCACCGAGCCAACAGTCTTATATTATGATATTTGTGAGGACCATCACCTCACAATAGGAGTAAAGTAACAGATCCTCACTGCACATTTGAGCCTGACAGTTTGTTTTATCTGCTGATCACCGTCTTACGTTTTAAAGTCCATTTATTTGTCACGGAGAGCACAGCGCCGTCTGTGAAGGCGGTTAAATCATGTTGAATCAACAGAACGTCAGTGTTAAAAGGGCGTGGACTGTGGAAGACAACGATATTTACCAGACAGGGAAGGCAAACAAAAGATGAGACTAAGTTGTAGTTCAGTCACAGGTGAATCAACACCAACTGTTTGAACAGAAGCCGAACATTATCATTTTTATGGAGGCTGCGGAGAAAATGTTTTCTGGTTTTCCCTCTGATGTCCTCCGGCTGCTCCGCCTCAACTCTCTGTGATTTACAGAGTTTCCTGATGGACAGTGAAGTAAACTGCTGACAGCTGTAGCTGCTGTTAGCTTATCACCGGGGGAGTGTTTGTGTTTGTACCACAGGCGTTTTGGATCACTGGGAAGAAGAAGAAGAAGAAGAAGAAGAAGAAGAGGAGGTTTACAGGCCCAGAGCACGGTCAAAGCAGAGCCGGTGTCGTGCCAGAACAGGAGCTGGACGAGCAGACAATGTAATCAGGCTCAGCAGCCTCTATAGACATAATGGCAGAGGAGAAGAGAGCGAAGAAGATGTTGACGGAGGAAGCTAAGAAGAGAAAAGGAGAGAGTGAGCGAGCAAGAAGCCGCCGGACAAGAGTAAATCTGGGACTGACTTTTAGTGGTTGGTGAGAGCTTGGTGAAATAAAAGGCTGAAAGACAGACGCCGAGCTGGACTTAGCTGGCTGCTATGTCTGCTGTTGGTGACCTTGTTGATGTTTGGCTGTTAGCAAAGTTGTCGACTTGAGTCCATATTAATTAATTAATTAATTAAGTCAGGTGTACCTGATAAGCTGAGCACATTTCGTCATATTAATCAGTTTGGTGAGTGAGCCTGAAACAGAGTTTAACTTCCGCTCTCCATTGACCTGAACACTAACTCCCACTGGATTGTTACTTTTCATCTGGACAGCTGGATCTTCTCTGTGTGTATGTGTGTGTGTGTGTGTGTGTGTGTGTGTGTCTGTGTGTGTGTGTGTGTGTGTGTGTGTGTGTGTGTGTGTGTGATTGAGCCTATATACACTGGTTCTGTCTGGTGTGAACAATAAGCAAATCTGATCTGGAGTCAATGCTGTAGGTGTATCTGGTGATGTGTATCCACGTATGTCTTTGTGTTTTTCTGTGTGTGTGTGTGTGTGTGTGTGTGTGTGTGTGTGTGTGTGTGTCTTCCCCGGGGTCCTGTGGCATTCAGTTCACAGGTTGGCAGGAGGATGTGAAGGTCAGCGAGCTCCACTGCAGGTCAACAGTCATTAAAACACACACGTTACACCACACAGACCTGTTAAACACACACACAGTTACGTGTCCTCTCACAGCCGTGGGTATATTACAAATGTTTCAAAACCGATTATATAACGAACATCGCCCCTGTCTGGTTTTGTGTCTTCGGGGTTAAAATAAATGATTTATTTTGGAACCAGAAAGTTTAACTTCATACCCTCTTGAAATATTCTTAAACTCGTGTCTCCTGCTGCTTTTTTTGGCACTCGACTCGTTCCACATTCTTCATTCAAACATCAAAATGCTCATCACAGTTAGGACAGTGTTCATACCTTTAACACTTTATGAAATATTCAATGTTTTCCAGGAATTCTTCCCTGTTTCAAAGGAATGTAATGTAATATTCAGAGGTTAAGCTGTCTACCGGGCTCGGCTCTGTTTTGGTCCATTCTCCATGCGGCTTCATGACCCATCAGGAGGGTTTCAGAAACATTTTGCCCACCAGATTTTTATTAACTTTGTTTTTATTTATGAGCTTCTACCATGAATAAGTAATAAGTCCTTCTTGTTTGTTTTTACAATCAGGAGTCTGCACACAGTCTTTTATTTTGAAAATTGCTCAGATTCTCGATGCCATCGCTGTGTCTGACTTCCTGCCAGCTCGGCCTGCTGCTTGAACTCGCTGGTCGTGTTGCACATTCTCTGTGGAGCAGAGCCACTTCTGGGAAAGCTTCTGAGATATACTGTGGCACTTAAAAGGAATCACAAATTACTGTCGAGGATCAGCTCCAGCAGGAATGCACAGCAGCTGTGCACGGTTGGAATCGAGCAGAATCCGTCAAGCTCTTCAACTTCCTCTTACCCCTGGATTCCACCGGGCACGGCTCCGTGACATTCTCCATGTTGCTTCATATCTCACCACGCTGGTTTATGTGCCTCTACCACGAGTAAGTAGCTAAGTAGTTAAATAGTTTCCCCTTTGTCTGCACAGGGTGTTTTATTTTGAAGACTGAGCTTGATTAAGCTGGATCTCTGTGACGCTTGATGTAGCATTGACACGGGGGCAGAGCGGAGAACCGCTTCTGGGACGCCTTTCAAACATGCAGCGGCGCTTCTGGTGGTCATTGTGTTCAATGGCCCCGATTAGCTCTGCCGGCCACAGCGTAGCCGGCACACATCACAGCCACACTCGCTGTGATTTGTGCGTTACTCCTGCATAATTTTTTCATGGAAACATGCGTGCTCTTTCGCACAGTGTAGTGATGTAAGCAAACCGGCTCACGAACCTCAAAGAGACACGAGTACCATCCAGCTGCCTTATTGACTTCAGTGTTAAAATCACCACAGTTTAATGAGTAATAAGCTTAATCGATATTAAGCTGTCTGACCCAGGGGTCAATTACCATCACCATAGCAACGCTGATGCGCGGTTTAGCATCAGCGTTCCAACATCCAGCATTTCTCTGGTTCAGAAGTCATCATGTTTTCACTCACACAGCCGTCCAAATGGTGTCAACCAGCACTTACATACATATTAATGTCATAAAAATCTGTTCCTCTGAAACATCTGCACACCAGATGACGCCGTTCACCTTCTGTCTGCCGAGAGGAAAACTAAACTGAAACTTTTCAACAGGAGCGCAGTAAAAACACGAGGCCGCGTGCGGTGAATTTACACCGTCAGCCATCATTAATTCATTAATCTTTATGGCTGCTGGTGGCGAAAGAAGAACAACTGGACTCAAATACAGAAGAAAGACTTTCATCCAGTACACACAGAGGCTCCTGTAACTTTTCTTTCAAACCTCCACAGCTGACAACAGATCTCATCATCAGCCAACCTGTTGACCAAGTTGTACGCTTGGGTAAAACACCTTGGCGGTATTTCCACATCCAGGTGATTTTCAGAACGCAGGCCGTTTCAGACTTGTTTGACTATTTGATGATGATGGATGATATTCGCTGTTAGCTCGTAAAACACCTTTCACACCACGATACGAGGTGTTTCATGTCTGCGGAGCCTCGTAAATTCTTTCTGTTCGCGATCTTGCTCTACATATGACCCTGGACTTTCTGGGTATCTGGGGTAACTTCCTCTGATGTGCACGCTCAAACACATAAACACACACACGCACACACACGCACACACACACACACACACACACAACAATGTCCTTAATCGCCGGGGCAACATCCGCCCTCTCAAAACACACACAGACGAGATATCATCCTTTGATGCAGCTGTGTCAAACACACACATACCACATCTAAATGATGAGAAAGACTTTGTAGGAATCAAATTAAGCGTTTCATTATATAACCAAGACAACACACACACACACACACACACACACACTGAAACACACACAGACATTTCCCCATGTGGCAGTGAACAGGAGGAATGCACATCTGTATTTGTTCTTGTCAGGACTGGACTGAAGGATTGTTTGAATGTTGGATGTACAGGCTGACCCAGATGGTCAGAAACTGTCTGGAAGAGAGATTCAATTCACGGGAGACGCGTCCACGTGGTCCCCTGGTTACCGTTTCTACGCTCCCCAAAGAAATATATTCGAGCACAGAAATTATTCACCCACTATGTGGGTCTGTTATGGTCCGGTTACATGCTCGGAAACTGTTTGAAATAAAGTCGCAGCTAAGCGGGAACCTCCGGGGCTGTGAAGTGAAGCCAGTTCCTCTTCTCATCCACTTGAGGCTGGCTCCAGAAGTGAGTCAGTCTCCGTAAGTCCCCATGTTAAAATGTCCAACTTCACAGCAGAAATAAACATGTTTACAGCCTGGTACAAAAAACAGTTTTGGTCTCTATAGCTAATTTCCCCGTTCATGACAACTGTACTGAGGGTGAATTTTTATACAACTCACCTGTTCAGATTATATTAAGGCTTAAAGTTATGCAGGATTAAGAGCGTGGACGCTTTGATTGACAGGTAGGTGTCGTCACAGGTGTCTGGTTTGAGCGACCAAGCTTCATTCAGCCTGCCTCCACGTCTTCGCCCAGTATCCTGACAACTCGTTGCACCATCTGGGTGCTCACGGTACACTGCACTGTGCCATCACTGACAGTGTGAACGCACTTATGTACTCAAAATATCAAGTGTAAGTATGGAAGTACACAAATTGACACACAGGATGTGACTAAATCTAAAATAGCTGCCGACGTTAACACTGCTGTTTACAGCTTGTTCTGTTAGACCAAAAGAAATCAGTCATCTCCAGACGACACACTGAGTGAGAGCTGCTGCAGGTTAAGAATAAACTTAACTATGGGAGAATTGTTCACCAGGATTTACTCAGTCAATCACATAATCATCCCATGGAAAAGCAGTTCGACCTCTCAGCCTTCCCATCATCTTCCCCCGAATCCTGCTTTGTTCCTGGACACGACAACCACTACCACCTGGGTATAATCTCCATTAACCATCATTAGCATTCCTCCCATATTTTCTCATGCTCTGTGAGCTTCTGACAATTAGCATTCTGCTCATATTTCTCCCGTCGCTCTGACAGGAAGATTCCTCACTGACAGCTCCTGTCATCTCCAGCAGCTGTACAGCTGTGAGCAACAGAAGAAGAAGAAGAGGTTTGCTGATGAGCTCTTGTCTTCTTCTCTGAGGACAAGCTGATAGTGTCTTATTGTCAGGTTGATCTACAGCTGTCATCTGTTGTCTCCACTCGTCTTTTATCTGCCGCTTTTTCAGCCTGTTACACCTCTGTGACTCTTTTTTCTTTGTTTGTCAGTAGAACATCTAATTTTCAAGCTCTTCTGTTGTCCCCTCCTTTAATTTATCTGACATTCTCGTCACATTCAGTATCTTTGTCTGGCCTTTACCTCTCCTATCCAAAGCTTCTTTTCATTTTCTAACAATCTTTTTCGTCCTCTCCGCTTCGCCTCGTGTTTTCTCTCTTCCCCTGCTGCCTGTCCATCACAGTGATGTTGAGGTGATGATATACAGGAAGAGGATTGTGGTAAAGCGGAGCAGGGTTGGACAGTAGGCTCCTTTATCCCACTGTAATACACAAAGAGGACCCAGAGAGACACGGGGCCCCTCGACCACACTGTGAAGGATATGAGTGCTGAATGTCGTCCTGCAGGGAGAAGGTCGAGGGCCCCTGAATAATACTGCTCCTGTACACGTGTCCTTTCCCTCTGAAGACACAAAACTTCTCTTGATTCTGAAATAAATCTTGAGTATTACATTAAAAACAACATGAACAGTAACTCTTTACGGCACTAAGTCACACACCACCAACTATTTCACCGATTTTGGTGAAACTGGATCATATTTTATGGAGAAAATGTTTTCTGGTTTTCCCTCTGATGTCCTCCGGCTGCTCCGCCTCAACTCTCTGTGATTTACAGAGTTTCCTGATGGACAGTGAAGTAAACTGCTGACGACTGTAGCTGCTGTTAGCTCATGTTAGCTCAGTCTGTTAGCCGGGCTGCCCAGACTGTGAGCTCAGAGCACTGGGGGAGTGTTAACGTTTGTACCACAGGCATTTTGGACCACCGGGAAGAAGAATTGGTTTCTAGGGGGAATGCTGATGGAGAGTGGAGCCGGTGTCGTGCCAGAACAGGAGCTGGGCAATCCGGCAATGTAACCAGGCTCAGCAGCCTCTGTGGACATAATGGCAGAGGAGAAAAGACCGAATGGGATGTTGATGGAGCCTGTGCTTTTATTGTAATTAAAGCTGTCAACACAGTCTGGGTGTTTTCTCATATTTTACTGCGGTGTTACACAGGTAGTCGTGACCTAAAGCGTATTTTTTTTGGCTTGAAGTCTATCTTAGACTCCTTATTGGACTGTGAGTTTGTGACAGCATGCAATAAAGACACTAAAATTGGTGATAGTTGCTGGTCAGCTAATTAAACCAGGTTTAACTTAAACATGGAGGTTTAAAATGAAGCCTCTATAAAGAGACATGAGTGGACGCGGTGAGTAAAATAAACTAGAGAAGGTTTAAAGTCACTGAACTCGTTTCTTTATGTAACAGAGAGGAGGAGGTCAAAGTTTGAATGAAGAATGAAGGTGTGTTCCTATAGATGAGGGAGCTAAGAATGGGCCCTTTCATACGTCTTCTCATTCATCAGCAGGGACGGAAGGACGGAGGGGAAAACGTGGCGGCCGTCCGTGTTTTTTGGGCACGTGAATCTCCCAGTTTGAACTTTTCTCCCACATGATAGAGATTAAGAGCCAGGAGACCGCATGGTCTTGTGTTTCTTATCCGTCTCCTTCCTCCTCTCTTACACATGTTTGTCTTGCTAATGATGAGGAAGAGGAGGAGGAAGAGAGGAAGGGGAAGAGAGAGAGAGGGAGCGCAGGAAGAAAAGACACATGCCGTTCGATTCCCCTCAGAATATCAGACACGTGAGGTACAGAGGGAAGGTGAAGGCCTCCGTACGCTGCCTGCTGTCTGGGTGGTGGGTTGGCTGGATGAAGGACACGCTACTGTATGTGTTGCTCAACAGTTAGACACCAATGCTCAAAGTTTAGGTCAAGACAAGAGCTCCATGTTGTGGCTTTTTAGTCCAAAATTTCAATTTTACAACAATTAAGCCTGAATGAAGTGAGAGTTTTAGGAAAACTGAAGAGGTTTGTAAATAATCAGTCTTCAAGACTCCTAACTTAATCTCATGTCTGCAAGAACTGAGACTACTATTGTACGTCTGTCCTCACACTAAACTGCTGCCAACTGTAGCTGCTGTTAGCTAAACCATAGGTACTTTGGACCACTAGGCAGAGGAGGTTTTCAGGAGCTGAGCGCGAAGGACTGCTGACGGGGAGTCTCGTGCCGGGTGAGCTGGCAATGTAACCGGACTCAGCAGCATCTATGGACATAATGGCAGAGGAGAAGAGAGTGAAGAGGACGTTGACGGAGGAAGCTAAGAAGAGAAAAGGAGAGATATGACTGAGGCAAGCCTCTCTGGCACCGTAACACTATTAACACTTCTGCAGACACACAGTTTACTACAGACAATACAGGATCCTGGTCGTCTGCACACCCACGAGTGTCTGTGTGTGTCTGATTCCCAGCTTCAGCATGCTGCTGTGTTAAATGATGCAGTGATTAGATGAAACGTTTCCAGCTGCGTCCATCACCTCACCTGGCCCTGCTGTCCTGAGCTGTCCCCACACCTCTCTCTCTCTCCTGCAGCTGAGAGCTAACCCAGCCCCTCTCCACGGTGACAATCCTTTAAAAAGAGACAAAGGTTTCTCCTCAGAGACATTCACAGTGTTTCACTCTGCTGCTCGTGTCAAAAGTGACAGAAATAGTCGTGCAAACGATGAAACAGAGCTTGAGAGAGAAACTCGAATCCTGCCTACTTTCACACCTCCACACAGCCGGTCAATCGCTGAGAAGGTGACCGTCGAACAAAGATTTCCAGATGCAGCTCGTCCAGTTCTGACAATGGAGATGTGTGGACGGGCGGGTTTCAGATGTTGTTCAGCCGTCTGACAAACACATCGCATGACGACTTTACACCTCCCCAACAGATCCACAGCAGAAAGTGACATCTTAAATCTGTGACAGCAGCATGCAATAAAACCATAAACTTATCTGCAGTATTCTGGTGGAACATTTGGACGCGATGGCTTCTGTTTAGTTCTTAAAAGCATCATCATGCAACATTTAATAGATCTGGATACAGTGTTCAAAGACGGCAGCCCTTCCTGTCCTGAAAGATGCTCACTAATAGTTCTTCTGTTCAGTCTTAAGTTAAGTTAACATGTGCCTGCTATTCTTCAGGTGGACAGCTCTCAGTTTGCACCCTCACATATAAAATTACAGGGAAAAGTTGATGTAAACACTCTCACGTCTAACTTGTAGATCAAAAAACAAACACACCACAAGATGACTTTGTTTCTGTAGCTACTATAAAAAGCTTCCTCACACACTGTCGGTGCTGATGAGAAAAGGCCGCGTTAAGAACGAGAAGTATGCAAGAGATGAAAAGAGAAAGAAATTTGGGTTTATTATCGAGCGATTCAGCCACATGGGAGGTCCTGTCATGCTTCTGTGATCACCTCCTGCTTCACTCGGTTGGAACAAAAGAGCTCTTTGGTTGCACTTTTCACCACAAACTTCAAACATACAGACAGAACATGGTGTAGAACAAAGTCAGCTCATATCGGCTTTGTTGATTTGGAGTTTCGCTGCTTTTAATGAACTGGATTTAACTTTAGCTTTAAGGGACAAAGTGTGAGGCAGGGCGGATTACTGGATGTGATCTGAAGGATTTCTGTCATCACTGTGCTCTGTGCAGCCCACCGTTCATCAAATTATCAGATTAATCGTACAGTACAGGATCACAGGCGCTTCCTAGCACACACACTAGAACACAATGAACTCCATTATTCCATCTCTTCAAAACGATTCTTTGGGAACACGAAGCCGAGCTCCTGCTGCACAAACTCGTCATAAAATGCTCGTTGCATCCTGATAAACGTCGCCTGTTCATGAGTTTACACATCAACACACCTGAACGTTGCGATGTTTGTGGGCAAGTTTCAATCACAAAAATGTTGCCAAATATTAAAAAGATGATAGGACCTATCAGTGTTTGGTTTGTCTGCTGAACGTGGCGGTTCAACATGACAGACTCTGTAAAAGAGGATCTGCAGTGTCTGTAGATAGAGAAGCTTCATTCAAAGGTGATTTTACACTCATTAAAACACAGTTCTGAATATTATATTCCATTTAAAGCCCTCTAAAACTGACACACTGGGCCTCTAAAAAGAAAAGTGGTGTATAATTTAGATGAAAATGGAAGAAAAAATACTGCAGGTGATGTGACACTGAGCTGTTCTAACAGATCGGTGATGTTCATAAAGACTGAGGCAGCTGACAGAATGACAGAACTTATTAAAATAAAAAATAAAAAAGGTCTCTTGTTTCTTTTCAGTCAAAATGACACAATAAATCCTCTCAAATCACTCAAACTGATCTCTTGGTGTAAGTTTAGTGTTAATCTGATCAAATTTCATCTCTTTACGCGTTCACGCTGAGTTTTAATGACTGTGTGCAGAAACTGAACGTGATTCCTTGAAGTCATGTCAGCGTGACGTCGTTTTCAAACGTGGTTTTTATTGTTATGTCAGAAAAAAATGAACTCTAGACAGCTGATCACCACTACGATGGCTAACATTGAGTCATAATTTGATATTTTAAACACTTTGAAGGTGACTCCTCATTTAGCTGAAGAACCTGAACTGAACTAAAAGTGTATTGAGTCTCTTTCATCACTCACTAAAGCTCTGATGGTAAAGTAATTGAAAACACTCGGATCCTGTGGGAGCAGCCTGCGCTGTTATTTCACTGCTAAAGCCCACGTGAGTTATTACAGTTACAGTTGAGCAACAAAGTGCCATTCACACACACACACACACACACACACACACAGATGAATCACACTCACGTTACACTCCGGCTTCCATCTTTTCACAGAATATTGGGTTGAGAGTTTTCTCTCAGAGGATCAAATGGGAAGCAGACAGTGTTTCACTGCTGCTTTCTCTCACAACACCCTGCCTTCGGCTCGCGTGTCCATTCTCCAGGAAAAACATCCTCCATCTTTCTCACTGCTCTCCATCACGCTCCGGCTCTCTGTAAGCTCTCTGTTTCTTCTTTCAGGCTTTCACTGTTCACTTTGCACCCTTGGCTGTTTCATCAGCTCGCGGTGACACCGAACACGTCGTATTAACGTCTCTCATCAGTGTCACTCAGGGTCAGAAGAAGAAGAAGGGGTTAAAATCAGATTTAAATGTGGATTTACAGTCAATTTCAGAAGATATAAAAGTGGAATTTGGATGTTACATCCAAATTGTGATGGCTGACATTTGCTAAATTAAAACAGCTCATTCTTAACAGGATAACTAACGGTCTTAAGCTTGACGTGTCATCAATAAGGCTACTGTATGAGACTCTTACCTTCAGGCGTGCAGTTTGCACCCCTCCGTGTTTCTTTCTGCTCGCAGATGTCAAAGGTCAGAGCAGTGTCTCTGGATGTGGTGAGGAGTCGGTGTTCGGCTCAGAGGCACTTCAGGAGGGCAGATCTTTACACCACGGGAACTTAAATGCAACTGTGATACTGTAAGGTATCTATAAAAGCAGTGTGAGATACAAAGGCTGCTGGGACAACAGCTCCCAATGTTCTGGTCTTTTTCTTGAATGCTCTTATTCAGATCTGTGGATTGTAGAAGTATTTCTTGAGAACAATCAGAAGTTTTCGATTTCAAATTGTGTTTATATCTTCATAGCTGATTTTAGTCGCTGAGGAATTCATACAATTTATGCAAAGTGTTGAAACGTACACAAGCATGTGAAAAGATTGTTGCAGAAGCTCACATGCGCCTGATTTATTGAGGGATGTTCACAGGCGCACTTAGTGTCAATACAGTAAACAGTGATCTTGTTGTTATGTTATAAAATCTGGGGTGGAAGACAGAGACGAAGATGAGACAAAGTTCTCATGACATTTCTCCCAAAACATATCGGAAACGGAAAAAAGTAACTTGGGGATTTAATTTCTAGAACAAAAGTCGTCTGAAGCATCGACTGCTACGAGGTCGAGACTCGTCCACGAGAGGTTAAGAAGCCGATCATGACCTGCAACAGTCTGACCGGAGACTCTTGTTGAATCTCTCTCCCTCATTTCTCAACTAAATTTATATATAATAAAAAAGGCAAGACACATTTGATGGACAAATAGGTATTTTTCCTGATAATTTATGGGTTAAGTTTATAAAATATTCTGCCCCAATAAACATCATCAAAGATTAAGCAGACAAAGAGGATTTTGGATACTGAATGGGTCAAAATTCAGTCACAGTTCTTTGACGGAGGAGCAGCTTTGATCCAAACATGAACCTGAGGTTTGACATACTGTCACCAGGTGAGCTAACTCTGCATGAACAGGTGGAAGTTAGCTCTGGTGAACTCCTGATGGATGGTCTCTAACAGGACGTCGTCCTCCGGTCCTCCTTCCATCGCTCCCTCCCTCTTCCCTCCTCCTGCAGCTCCTCGGACGGACGGAGGCGGCTGGAGTTCAGGGGTGTAGGTGAAACTGAAGGACGTGCGATAAATCAGGCCGTCCAATCGGATGAGAGACAGAGGCACGGTGACGATGCGGCGCAGACAACGCCAACCGTCGGTGAACACGGAGATGTCAGGAACGACGCAGAGCAGAGATTTAGGAGACCTGAGAAGAAAAACGAGGAGATGAACAGATCCTTTGTCTCAAGTGGACCAAGTAAAAGTTAAATTGGTCACAGTCACAGTCCTGATGTTAAATTATCTCCTTATATTCCCTTCGACACACTGGCAGGATGTAACTGATGGAAACAAAGTGATCAGAAAAAAACGTTGTCAAGTCAGTACAGCAATTAAATCAAAAATCACATCAGTAATCAATATATTTATAGTCTATGGATCAGATCATCATCATCATGTGCTGTTGAGTTTCACATGTAAACGAGCAAACTGTTAAATGAAAGTGTGGAGAGAGGCTGAGGTGGCATTCAGCTGCAGGAGGCGGAGAGGTGGAGAGCGGTGCCAGGTGAGTTAATTGACACAGCTGGAGTTCATTGTATCGTTTCCTTTCAATGCAGGACTCACTCACACTCACACTCACACACACACACACCCAGCTGCAGAGTTTTGTGAATGAACTTCAGTATTTAAATGACGTGTGGATAAGAAGCGCACGTCATGGACAGATTGTTATTATTTGGGTAAAAGTATGTTTGTGTGGAATAAAGTTATCATTATCCCACGTGGTGGCAGCGAGACCTGCTACAGAAACAGACTACACATAACATAACAATAATAATAATACATAACAGACTACAACCTCAGACTTTTTTTGTCACTTTAAGATTCATTCGTGTCGATAATTGTCTGTGAGGCTGTTAGCTAACGTTATCCAGACGCAATCTGTCCTCTCAAAACTGCACAGCTAACTAATGTTAGCCTGATCACGGCTGATATCACTAATAAACACAGGCTGAATAAAACATTGTTACATTCCTGCAAACTATGAATACTTTGCACCTCAATCTGCAGTACCTTGCCTGAACTAAGGACTCGACTCAACTTGCACAGGAAGAAACGACCAAATAACTTGAGTCACATGACTGAAATGTAGTAGATTTAAACTTTACAGACTTTTTTACACTAAAACAGACAGAGACGTCAAAGGAGGCTTTGCAGGAGGAGCAACAAAAGCAACACGAGTGAAAATGCAGAAGATTAAACTCTGGACGTAGATAATCACATGGTTATGTCACAGACTAAACATCATTCTGTGGTTGAGATAAAATACTGGCGAGCAGCAGAAACTCTGAATGCCCTTTTATAAAGTATTTCATTCGAACCTATAGCACACCTCGGGCTCGCATGGCAGCGACGGATCACGTTGCTAATTGACTGCAGCTTCTCGCACAAACAGCACATTGTGGATGACTGTGTTATATAAATACGGCTTTCCTCCACGCTGCCGAGCTGCCGCTGATGGGAGGAATATTTGCAGAAGCCGGTGGCGAGCCGCTCGCAGCCAGAGACCCTGACTTACGATGCCTCAGCACTTCAGGTGTGGGGTCTGAGGTGGGCTCTGACGTCAGAGAGGTTGTTTTGCTTCGGGATGCGTCACATGAGATTCTGTGAGTTTCTGCTGCGCCCTTCTGCAACTTACAGACTCCCACACAAGAGTTAGAGAGAGGATTGTTCCCTGTAAGCCAAGCCGAGTTCCTCCGAGTCATGTTTGAATATAACATAAGCCCCTTTATGCTTCCCGGGTCCAGTCTTGGCTTGGACCCTCAGAACGGATGAATACAGGTAAATAGGAAAGTTCAGTAAATTGAATTTCATGACTGTCAAAAATATTTTTAGTCAAACTTGTTGGGAAACCGCCCGTCTTCTTTCCCCCGTGATGTCCAGAAGTTTGTCCTGAACAAATGAGGAGATTCTTTTCCAAAATGAACTCGTTGCTACAGAATAAATATATTAAAATCATTAGTCGCTTAGTTAGTCTGTCAGCTGCAAATGAATGTAATCAAGTTATTTGAGTAGTTTTTCAAGAAAATGATAATTTATGATAATTTATGATAATTTATTGATCGACTGATCGAGAACTTAATCTGCAGACTTATTGGTCACCAGTTGTAGCCCTATTGCATTTAATAATAGTAATGATGCTTTACTTTGCTTTGCTTTCCTGAAGCTACAGCCAGAAGCCTGTTAGCATAGCTTAGCATAAAGACTGTAAACTGGTGGGAAAGCTAGCCTTTTTTTTTTTTTACATGTTGGTACGGATTAAACAAATTAGATATAACGTGAAAGCTTTAGAAGTGTCGGTATGTGGATTTTGTCAAACCTTTCCAACAGTTACAGCATCAGTACATCGTATTTTGACATATTGTTAAATTTAATATGTTTAAAGTGTTTTGTGTTCTGTGTATTTCGTGATTCATGCCGGTGTG
Organism: Sciaenops ocellatus; assembly: GCA_033000465.1. Taxonomy (NCBI): domain Eukaryota; kingdom Metazoa; phylum Chordata; class Actinopteri; family Sciaenidae; genus Sciaenops; species Sciaenops ocellatus. Next base: position 30,212,886 of record CP136884.1, on the reverse strand, counting down.
TTACACTTCAAAGTTACCGAAGAAGTCACCGCCGACTGGAAATCATCTTTTCCTAAAACATAACCACAAAGTCTGTCGTGCTTTATTGAAATTCCTCAACAAACATCCAAACAACTGCTTTCCAATTTTGAGTCAAATGAAATATAATTTGGTTTAAACCTGCGCGGCTGCACGTGGAAGTGCCACTTAATATAAAAGCAACTATTACGAGCAGGCAGCTTCACAGATGTGAGCAGTCCCACCTAAACAAAACTAAAACTTTAATTTGCCCTTTGTGCTGCTCGGCTCTGCAGCTGGTGCCTCTCTGGTGAAGCAGAAATGAAACAGTCATAAATAAAAAATAAGGTCTCCCAAACTGATCGTTAAAGCAGAAAAATCCACCTAGAAACAGAAGCTGCACATAACTAAGAAAAAAAAACACGCCGAGGGTTCAGAATCTATAAAGTTAGTCAGCTAAAATAATTCATGCCTGCAATGTTTCACCAGTTTCCAGTTTTTTCTTAATCAAAAGAATAAAACATTCACAAACTGTATTTTTACATTCAGACATCAGCAGGCCAATAACAGGTAATATTGTACTGTACACACACACACACACACACACACACACACACACACACACCTGTGTTTATGAGTCTTCCCTCATGTTTGGTTTCTGGGTCAGTTCCTTCAGATGAAGTCATGTTTGCGAACATGATTTCTTATAAAATAGTGACCCAGATATTGAGAATCAGTTCCCACGCGATCATATCAGGATCTATTTGATGTTTGAGGAGCTTTGTATCTGATGTCGGCGGCGCTACGTCACCTAAAAGCTCCACAGAGCTCTGAAGAAGTCTCTTCATCTCCCTCTCTGAACCTCCTCACTGATCAGTCCTCATCCTCTCTTTTATTGTGACGTCACTTCCTGCTGTTGCTCACCTTGATAAATCTCACACTCTGTATTTCCTGTCCCGTCTTTACTCACTTGAACATGGTTTCAGTCTCGCTGTTTCCAAACCAGACTTTGAGGTGAGGGCTGAAGTTTTCTCCATGGATCTCCAGCATGGCGACGTGTCCTCCGCCGTTCACCTGCAGTAACACACACACACGATGCAACCTCAATACAACCGATGTAACACCCCTCGATACAAAATGTTCATCGCTTTAATTAATTAATCTTGCTATTGTTCACTTTATTTCAGTAAGAGGTGTTTCGGCGCTCGCTGCAGTGGGAATCAACGTTTTAACGGCGTTTCTGTGGCATGCAAGAAATACACTGAGAGAGGGTCTATGAAAGACCCTGTGTGTGTCACTGCATGTCTGTGAGTGTGTGTTAGTACCTGCCTAACTCACCTCTAACCCAGTGATAACAGGAAAAGGAGTCACTGGTGTCTGGATGCAGGCCAGCCCCTGATTAAAGGTGTATTCCACTACTTCCACTCCGATGATGGTCCAACAGGATCCGTCGTTCAGCACCACTCTGCTGGGGTCTCTGACGTTGGAGGGACCCTGGAGGGGAAGGAAAGGATGGAGGAGACGTTTGAAAGGAGGAAGAGAGGAAGGAAGGAGGGCGTGGAGATGGAGACAAAAAGAGTGAAGGAGTCTCACCTGGTACTGTATGATGGTGTCGTTGGACAAACACAGGTATGCCTGTGGATTGTCTCTGAACTGGAAGGCGCACTTGTGGAGCTGAGAGACCGGTTCATCCACGTCTAAGATGGCGTGCTGCTTGTTGACCTTACGGATCACCTGCAGACACAAACGAGGATAAAAATCCATAAAGGTAAAAGTTTTCAGAACTGCAAATATCATTTGGTATCAACAGCTGTTGTGGGGAAGAAGGAAAAGCTCTCAATTTTTCAGTCCATCTATGATGGTCATGAGCTTGAGAGTGTGGATTCAAGCAGCCAAAATGAGCTTCCTCGATAGGGTGGCTGGGCTCAGCGTTAGAGACAGGGTGAGGAGCTCGGACACCCGGAGAGAGCTCGGAGTAGAACCGTTGCTGCTTTGTGTCGAAAGCAGCCAGCTGAGGTGGTTCAGGCTCCTGGGCGCCTCACTTGGAGGTGTTCAGGGCACATCCAACTGGCAGGAGACACCTGGGCAGACCTCAGGATTCAGGAGAAGAGCGAGAACGTGTCACTGCGGATAGTTGCACATTAAAATGTTGACCTGCTGGAGGTACTAGAGGGGATATCAGGGGATCACTAATGGAATTAAGGTGCATCCTCTCGTGACCATACATTTCATGGCAACCCTTCAAATAGCACATGAAGGTAACATTATTTTTCACTTTTATTGGACAGCTAATGGTGCTGATAGTACGAAGACAAACAGGAAACAAAGAGAGAGAAGTATGACAAGCAAAGGTTCCTGACAGGAATCGAACCAGAGCACACTGCAGTTATACACTGTACTCATTCAGGTACCAGGACACCTTAAGCTCTTGTATAATCTTGCAACTCTTTGGAACTCTGCTTGCAACATGAATTTTATTGCATACTTGGATTCTCCAGCAGGTTGAAGGAGATTTGAGGTTGAGTGATGGATTCAGTCACATTCCTTACTGCATCTACAGCTCGGTCTCTTGAGGGACAAAACAAAGAAAACAAGTCTGTAATTGAGTGTTGAAACAGAGTTTTCTGCAGCTCTTCCAGCAATGCGCAGCTGCAACAGGTGCTTCTGCAACTTGGAAGAGAAAGAAACAGGACGGGACACAGATGAATGTTTGCTGCGGCGCTTTTTCGTTATAAAAGCTGCATGTTACATCAAGAGGAAGAGAAGGTGAAGGAAGGTAGGTAGAAGGAAGGTGTTCAGGATCAATCGTCAGGTCAAAAGACGCAGTCGTCTGTTGAAAGGATTCCAAAAACATCAAATCTAGTTTTGTACAAATGTCCAGTCTGAAGTAAAATCTTTAAATGAAACATAACGCAGCTGCCTGCAGCAATCAGACGTTTTCGTGATGGGATTTTAAAAAGTTCAGGTGGTCTGTACGTCGCTGGAGGTTCCACAATGAATCACTTCTGGTGTCTTCAGGCCTTGAGACCAAATCCTAAGCATTAACACGTTCAAACACATCCTCCACTGCACCGCACACAGAATATTAAAGCACTTTGTTCTCATTTAAGTCTTTCCACAGCTGCTGATGCAGCTGAACTCTTTGGGCTGTACATCCACCTTCACCTCTTCAGCGCCTGAACGCCGACCACAACCAAACAGCAGAACCAAGATACTTGTCACGCGAACGACTCAGCAGGAAAAACGTTTCTACCTTCAAACAAACCGTGCAGCAAAAGGCCCCAACTACAAAAACATATAGAGGTGTAATGTACCTATATACCTTAACCATCCACCACCCGGCAGCAGCTGAGGTTGTTATGACAGCAGTTTAGGAGGTACGGAGAAAGAGTCGACTCAGCGGATTGTGAAGGATTCTGCTGAGAGGTTTGACTAAGTATAACTTAAAGTGGAGGACGGGCTCAGCAATAACAGCAGGTTATGTAACACCTGCACAGACACACATCTGTAAGACATATAGGACCAGAGTCGTGATAATACCTCGAGTTTGTGGTTGAAACATTAGATAATCAGCTAATCCAGAGTGTGGGTTCTACATATATAGAGCTAGGGCTTGTTTTTGATTAAAGGGTTTCATTGCACCACTACTTTTCTTGTTTTTGATGGAAATATGAACCTACTCTGCATCAGCACTCGTGCTACACAGACAAACGAAGGTCAGAAAGTGAGATTTCCTGATGGATGAAAAGATATTACAGGATTTCTCTTCAAAAGCTGAGTCAAAGGAATTCAAGCCTCATTTGCCCCTGCATGGTACTAAACCGCTCAGCTCAATTTTGGTTCCAAATACTTTCAATTTTGTATTCCACTGCAGATGTTACCCCCTCAATGCAGACGAGACACACAAAACACAAACACAGGAACAAAGGGATGGTGTTCTGGACTCTTTTTATGTGCCTGTTTGTGAAATCCACCAACATAGTACGGACGATGAGACGACCAATCATCTGTCTTTTATTGTCAGTTCAGCTCGCTTGCAACTTCGACTGAGGTGATACCACAAAAAGTCATCAGGTAACAGGTACTATTCACGACTTTTGCCAACAGAAAAACAAAAAATAACGGTTCCCACTGTTTGATGCAGCGAGGCATGAGACACAGAGACACAGAGACACATTCAAATCATATTTCCCGCAGCTGTTTCTTGGAAGACATCAGGAGTAAATACCAGAGTGTTCATGGAGCGTTTCAATGGTTCATGTTCATTTAAATGAGTTTATGTTATCACATTAAAAAGGCAATAAAAAATCTGAAATGGTCAATAGTTTGAAGCTTTTATCTGCAGACTTCTGTACAGTATTTAGATGCAGTATGAGCCTGTGGCTCTGCAGAACATCTATCATGTCATATAAGACATTTTACTCTATGATGAACCTCCCTACAAGTTTAGACTTGACATATGGAACAATTAAAACGAGGATAAATGATTCTTATATTATAATGAAGCACATTAATTAATATAAAATGTTCCTGGAGGCGTCTATCAAACTGTATTATACGACAGGTACACCTGTATATTAGCAACACTTCTGATGAGTTTGAAGTAAAAACAACAGTAAACGTCTACAGCCATGCTAGCAGCTCTGTGAGGCTAACATACTCACAATGAGGCGACTTCGAGTGAAGACACCAAACATGAATCACGTTCCAGGTTCACGACTGACCCGCGGGCCTTTGCTGTGCATCATTCCTCATCTCATTTCCTGTCATCTCTCAACTGTCTAATTTCTTTGTTGCATTATTATTCTTTTCAATATCAGGGGAACAAGTTGTTTCACAGACATCATGTCTTTAACAGCGTGAGCTCCTCCAATGACAGGATGTGTACGTCTACTGTACATATGACAGAACACTATACAACTTATAATGACTGACATGGACTCCAGGATGCATACTATTGTACATTTGTGCATTTCAGTGCTCTGGCGCGCAAGTGTGTGTATATGTGTGTGTGTGTGTGTGTGTGTGTGTGTGTGCGTGTGTGTGTTACCATTGGCGGCAGAGCGACTCCAGACTCGGTGCACACTAACTGGACCACACAGCCGTAACAGATGAAGCCTTCGCTCAGCACAAAGTCCCCTTGGTCAGCACGCTGGTCCTCCACTACACACACACACACACACCACATGAATATTCATATGCATTCATGGATATATTCTCACTGCAGCACACACACTAGTTTGGGTCACGTCATTAAATCGTTCCCATAAAAATGTTTTTTCCTACCAACAGATGAATAAAGACAAATAGAAATTGTGTGTGTGTGTGTGTGTGTGTGTGTGTGTGTGTGTGGTGATAGTAGAGAGGACAGAGAGCAGACGGATGACTGAGGTTTAGGTTTTGGTGGTGGGAGGTCCGTGCACACCGGGCACTGTGTTAAATGAATAACCTCACAGATCCTCAGACAGGCTTTTCCAGACGTGTGTGAAGGAAACGCTGCTGAATAACTCGCTCGCACAGTGACTGTATTAATGCAGGGTGGCCGAGTGGTGAGACAAGCCATCTGATGACTGGAAGGTAACGTGCTTGATGCCAGTGACGGCCACCAATCGATCCTGTTTCACTGTCTTTGATTAAGAACTCCTGATGTTGACTCCACCCTGTGTGCTACATCTGGTTATCCAGATATTTATAGTTGTGACGTGGAGCGCCTCAAACTTAATGAATGCAGAAAAAATAACCATCCAAACACGTCTGATGTGATCAAAATCTATGAATTCTCTTGGCGGCTCTTGTTGAGCTCTCTTGTTTCAGGTGAGATACACCCTGCACGACTCGCCCGTCTATCACAAGGTTAATAAATGATTATGAATGACGTAGAGGTGGGAGTCTGTGTCTGCAGGAGCTTTGACCGGCAGTAGCTCAGCCTGCAGGGACTTGGCTTGGAAAGTCAAACTGGTATTGTGGACTGGTAGCTGGAGATCATACTGGACACTGCAGAGGTGCACCAAACCATTAACTTCTCCCAGGGTGCAGCTGAGATGCAGCTCATCTCTCCACATTTTGCATGTCTATAATGCCTTTATGTGTGTGTGTGTGTGTGTGTGTGTGTGTGTGTGTGTGTGTGTGTGTGTGTGTGTGTGTGTGTGTGGTGATATTTCTGGGCTGGGCTGGCTTTCTGAACAGTTATTAGCCCGTGTGTTGTGTTTACTGTCACAGAAGAGGAATAAATCTCAGCAGAGGAACACTGGGACCGGATCGTCAGGCTCTGACTCTCTGACTCTGTCGTGCCAAAAAACGATTTATTTTCACTTGAAGACTTTGTTGTTGTGGTATATCTGAACTGAATTTAACTTTTGTACTTTGTAACTTTTGTTTCTTCTTTTTGGGAAACAAACAGGAACTAAACTGTAGAAAAAAAAACTGGAGTGGAAAATCTTGAGTTGAAGTAGTTCCTATTTTGTGGATTTTATCTTTAATCTTTGTGAAATATTTAACTTCATATATATTATATGGTCATTCATTGTGAAGGGTGTTCATGTGAAGATTGATTTAAACACTTAAAACTAAACCTGACTGTCTTAAATGCCAGAACACACATCATCATAACACATCGTCTCTCTGCTGGCACTTGTAAAGACTTTCTAATGCTGATGTACCAGCAGTTATTTAAAAGTCAAAGAAACATCACTTCTGATTCATGGATAGACTGACCACGATATGACCTTTACAGTATGTATATATATACAGTTTACACACACACACTGACACACACATTTACCCATGGTGATGGTGAAGGCTGTCCACTGTCTGGCGCTGGCTATGAAGGCTCCTCTGTCCACCGAGAGGTAACGAGTGCTGACCGTCTGTGAGCGCAGCCGGTTGAACAAAGCTACTCTGGAGCTTGAGGAGATACACACTGAAACACACACACACACACACACACACACACACACACACACACACACACACACACACACACACACACACACACACACACACACACGCACACACACACACAGAGATACTGTGAAGAGTAGACCAATATAAGACTTGAATTTTGCAGCTGGAATGAAAATGAACGTTTTGAAAGTGAGTTGTGCACCAGTATGACTGTAGAGATCCTCACAAAGCTGCTTTCTAAATAAATTACTTTATTAAATTTAACATAATAATCTAATGACATTGCTGACAGACAAACTATTTATTGTTTATTAATCCCTTCAAACTGTTACCATCTTCAACAACATCACACACATTAGTATTCATTTTTTGTTGAAATCTGTATGAAATATTTAGAGCAATCATCAGAATATTATAATAACACAAAAGTGTTATCAAGTTCACTGTTCAACCACATCTTTAATAAAAAAAGTAGCAAAAGTTTCATTCGTGTCTATAAAGGGTTAAAGACTAATAGTGCCTATATCATAAACCATATCAAACTACTAATAAAAAAGATTTGATGCCTGAGATGTGAAAATATGTTTTTCTGAAAGTTTAATATGTCTTTAGTTTTTCAGGGTGTTCAGAAATATTTAGATATTTTGGTCTGGCATGTTCAGCACACACACACACACACACACACACACACACACACACAGTTTTATGTCTGCAGGAATGTGCATTTTATTGGTTGATGCATCATATGAGACACACACGTGCACACACAGTGTAACCTGAGCGACTGCTGTCTCAGCTGTCAGCTCAGAGTGATGTCTCCTTTCTGTGTGTGTGTGTGTGTGTGTGTGTGTGTGTGTGTGTGTGTGTGTGTGTGTGTAGGTTTTAGATGACTGAATAAGACCGACCCTGTGACCCGCAGCGACCCGCAGCGACCCGGCAATACAGGAAGTCATGACACATCAAAACCAGCTGTCAATCAGTCAGTCAAACCTCGAACCAGCCTGTGTGGTTTAAGGTTAGAAATGAATGTTGAAAGTTTTCACAGAAAATTTCTTGACCGGGAGCAGTAACTTCCCAACATCTTCACTGGTCGCCTGTCTTGACTCCATGCAGACACGAGAGTTCAATCTTCTCATCAAACCCTCAGCAAGAATGCAAATAAGCATATTTAGCCTAAAGTCAAAGTATTCATAAAAAAACAAACAAACGGACTCACGGTCGGCATTCTTCATCGACTGTCTCTTCTGGGAGGGTTTGGAGATGACTTTGATCATCCTGCTCTGAAATGAACCCACTTCCTGTCTGTTGCCCAGGAAGAGTCGCAGCAGCAGACAGAAATGTTTCCTCTTGTCCTGATCAGAGATGAACAGGGACTTGGCACAGGCAAACATCTGAGTGACAGAGAGCAGGAGAACCTTTCAAACAGTGTAAGACTGGAGACGAAACATGTTTACGATATTTAATCCACAAAGTGTGAGATGATGGAGATTCTGAAATACAGCGCAGATGTCGGACGTCTGTTTCTTCCCTCAGCCAGTAAATAAGGAAGAGGCCAGTGAACACACACAGTGTGTTTATAGCAGTGTAGTTTTTCTGTCAGACACGACTGTTTGTCGAGTCAACAGCAGTCTGTAATAAAAAGAGGTGACTGTCTCGTCTGGGTGAACGCACACAGAGCTGTCTGTCGCTCAGACACAACAGGTCTGAGTTCAGCAGGATCCCATCATTCACCCATCTGCAGACTTTGAGATCACTGATCAACACAAATCAAAGTTTAATCATCATTAAACATTAATCTGCTGCACAAAAAACTTTTCAGTCTCAGGTTTGCCCTCTGGCGTCCGTGCAATCGGTTACGACTGCAAAACAAATTGGTAGAGCCACTGACAGGACCTCAGAGGGTTAAACTAAAGCTTGGGACAGACCTGAAGACTGGCTGACACCTGCAACGGCTGGACAAACCACACATCAAGTCTATGACAACCAAGAAGGAGCATAAACCTGGCGACTGAGTAAATACAGCCGACAAAACGCCGGTCAGTAACCACTGGAGATCTCAAATCTCACGCGAGCACCAGTTGCTGCGTGCTCAGACAGCAGCAGCTGGACGAGACGAGACTCTTCGCACAATATATGACTCCAGCTGCCGACTGACCAACCAGCTGACCCAGACTGGAACAAACCCGGTCCAACTCGCTCCCATCAGTCCTCGAGCGCGTATCGTATTCATACTCGGCTCACCTTAAAATGAATTAGTCCCGAAACATAAGACGGTGGAAATGACTCACTTTCTCCACATGCGAGTGCGAATGTTGAACCGTGTCTTCGATATTACTTCACTGATCATGCTTCGTTATTCAGTGCCGTCTGTCATCTGCACATCGTCACACATTGCTGTACTGATGAAGATCATGAAGGTCCCAACATCCAAATACAAAATGTTTATTGCTGTTTCGAATGGCAAGACTCGAAGATAGGGTGAAAAGTTTAAAATGGGGGCTTATGGAGCAAATTTTCAGACAGTCTCTCACTTGAAAAGTCATGGAAGGAGCTGTGTGATTGATGGATTGTTGGTTTTGGGAAGTTACAGAGATGATCGAAGCAGCGTCCTGTCAGAAAAGTGTGGAGGGACGAGGTTTGGAGGGGCTGTCTGACCACCTGACAAGCACTTGGTTTGAAGCGTAACAATCGCAGAACCCATCGGCCATCGCCTGACAACAATTTAGCCTCATTTGTTTCAAAGCCGGGCGGATATCTGGGCCAAGCCTTCCTCTGCGGTCCAATTAGGAACTTTATACACAAGAATGACGAGAAAAGACACATTTCTACCAATCTATAAACAGATATCTGCGTATGAAAGCAGTTCCTCCTCTTTGGATCTCCATGTGGACAGTTGCAACCAAAGTCTGCTTACTTGGACTTTAAGTGGAAACCAGAACGCTTCTGAGGACAAAATTTTGGTCCCTTGTCTTCAGATATCTGCCTTCACATGCAGATATCTGTTTATGGAGATTAGAAACATGCTGCCACCGTAAATCATCCATCCTTGTGAAGGTAAATGGATGACTTCACACCAACTAGAAGTTGGGAGTAGAAAGTGGAATCCTCCTAAATATTTTCCAAATCTGCAACCATGTAAATATTGATCCGGCTTCATCCACTGCTGAGGACCAAGAAGGAATATGGATACAGCAGAACTCCTGCTGTTTGGAGGGGAAATTAGGGGGTAATTTAGCTGGGGACAAAGACCGGTTTAAAACTTCCAGACAACTGGTGTCTCTGTTACTGAAGGAATTTTGACTGACGAGCAGGAACTGTGTCACACACAGCAGGCAGGTATGCACATGACATTAGATCGGATATATCTCACCCTGGAGTTTGGCTGATGATCGAAGACCAGTTTGAATGTGTCGGACTGAGACTGGCTGGAGCTGTCCAGACACATGTAACCACACACCCGATATACAGAGTCTCCATAGCCAGCTTCTGGAGGGAGACAACAGGAGGAGGAAAAAAAAATAACAACGGAGGGATAAAGGTGGAGACAGACAAACTAAACTCAATGTTTTCTTTTTAAATGGATCATCTTTTTGTTTCTTCACCTTTCAGATGGTCCTGCATGACTCTCCATCCATGACCGCTGATGTAAACACAAGGAGGTGGACAGAAGAACCTGTAGGCAACAGTACAGCCTTAAACTACAGAACTGAGTGGCTCTGAAACAATACTTCAGTCAGGTTTTGGTGCAAAACTCTTGAATCTGTGTCACCTTTGGGAAACACCTGAGCCAACCCTTTATCTCCTGTAAAAGCTGAAGAGTCACTGAGCGGTGAGAAGTATCATCAAACCTTTTCTCGTTGCCGTAGGACTTCTGAGCGACCTTGGCGTGCAGGATGGTGACACTCTGGTCTGCATGAGCTTCTCTTCCTGGTTCCCTTGTTGATCCCAGTAACTGACAGCCTTGAAAGCCCAGATCCAGTCTCCTGATTGGACAAGAATGATGCTGGTGAAGTCAGACTCAATGCTGTATGACTGGTGATGTGTTGACTTGTAATCATTGGCTGCATATAAAGATGGACGACATCACAGCTCCACAGACACCAAAACATCTTGATCGCCCCCTGGTGACTGGCTGCAGTACTGGTCATAGACCCCGTCCCTTTTATGTTAACAGATGGGACATTGGGTCGTTCTTATCACACTGATGTTTGTTCAAGTCTTAATGTTTCTGAAAAGTTTGTTTTTAATTACTTATTTGCCATAAATGTGGACTACCACATCATGACTCAGCTGTATCTGAACATCTGGTTAAAGTGGTGAGAAGAAACCTTAAACACTGACTGACACATGGGAGTAAACTAGACTTTGGATCTTAACAGCCTGTCATCTTACTGTAGCCTCCTTCATGGGGACATAAAGTACCTCAGACTAAACACACAGCTATCATCTCCAAACACTCCATCAGTCATAATGGACTTGGTAGCAGTTAGACGTAAACAAAGACGTGCTAAAGATATTTTCCGATACGGTAACACTGCATTACTGACACATGAAACAATGGAAGACTTATTTTTATATCGTGAAAGCGTTCTGTCACTTGTGCACTTACAACCAAACATACAAAGTGACGAGACTTACAGCAGAAGTAATGCCTGAAATGAGGTAAAAACATTCATTAAGTCTTCAGTTTGAGCAATTAATTTGAGTTTGTCATCTTTTGTGTTGGTGATTCAAACAGAAACGTGTTCTGCAGACTCAAGAATGTGTGATCTCAAATGTTGAATTGAACAGCAGGTGAATAACTGAAGGAAACCCTGTGAAGCTCTGCTAACAATAGCAGCTGTCACATTAGCGGCGTTTTCTGCCTGCAGTAACAATGTAATGAGGAGTTACCACCGCGGGGCCTCGACGGAGTCTGTGGAATGCTCCTCATAATGAAGACTGTTGACACGAGAGCTTGGTCAACGCATGTTACACACAAACTACTCGATGTGCTGTTAAAGTCTGGTGACGTAGTAGAAAGTCCACATAGGGAGGAGGTTGTGGTGGACGGATGGGTCAAACAAATACCGGACTTTCACCCAGGAGACCGCTGTTCACGTCCCGTGTGAAACCAAAAGTAAACACTGACTTCTTTTAAACTTACGTTAAGTACTTATTTTAACCCAAACCAAGTAGTTTTTGTTCCTGACCCAAACCAAACTGTGAACGTTTAAACTCATAACATCCAGTGTAACCAAACATTGCATATTTGTTATTGCTAACTTGACTGCAGAGGCCTGCACGAGCAAAAGTGACATAACATGGTTACCTACAGTGTCCTAGTTTGAAGTGAGTGAGTGAGAAGGTGCCAGGCTAGCTGTTTACCTCTGATTCCAGTCTTTATGCTAAGCTAAGCTAAGCTAATTGGCTGCTGACTGTAGGGAGTGGTATCTAACTCTTAGCAGGCGCATTTCCCAACATGTTGACCCTCCTTCAAACCATTTTAATGAAGAACAAAATAAATAAATATCAGATTCTTTAGAGTTACTCGTTCGACGGGCATCGGAGAGAAGAGCAGAGCTGCTCTCTAAAGCAGCAGGGAGCTCGCTTTAACAAGGAGAACCCAATAACACCACAGTCACAGCACAGAGAACACACCGCGGGTCTGACACTAATGCAGAGGCTAAGTGGGTCAAAACTAAACCACGAGGGCCCGCGTTCTTCTCTGCTCATAAAACCCGAACAGGAAAACGAATCTTGTTTGCATGAAGGAGACGTGTTTCACAGAGTTTTGGTCATTTGTCCGTATGATTCCTGATCCAAAGATCACCTCAAACTAACCCAAAAGTGCTGCTGCTCCTGTTTGTTTTGGAACCGGATACAGTATTTCATGCTGACCTGACACCTGTGTCAATCGTGGCTGCAGCCATTAAAGTTTGTAGAAATATTTCTGAATGTTAAACTTCACGTTTTTCCAAATTTCTGTGCAGGGAGAGAAGTTTGACTCGAACAAACTGAAAGTTTTAATGAGACCAACTGAGCATCTTTGCATTGGTCTCTTACATCATACTGATCTGTTCTTTCTTTATACAAAACAGACTGAGTGCTTTTTCGTGCAGCAGAAGATGTTGTAACAATTTATCTGTTGTTTCTAAAATGAAACCAGTGACGGACTTTCATCCGTTATTCTCGAGTCCTGACATCAATTAAGGTGGAAAACCACATAACCATTTGAATGCATGAAGGACTGAACAAAGATTTGTCTATTTCCGTGCAAAACTTTGGTAAATATACATATTTTTTAATAATTCCTGCCCTCATACATTGGTGGTGTACTCAGCCTGCTCTTTGTAAGGGAGCAAAGTCTGCTCGGTGAGCTGTATACTGAATGTTTTGTTCAAATATGAGGCGGATCCCACTGACCCAGTACACCTCTCTGCACAGTTCACAGTTCAGGGTTCACACTTGACTGGTTGTGTATGTGTGTGTGTGTGTGAGCAGTCACCAGGGTGCCAGCAGTAGTCTAAATTAGACCTTCCCCTCTTTAAAGGTCAAAGGTCAGTGTGTCGGGAGCTCAGACTCTCTGGCATTTCACACCGGGAACGCAGAATGGACAGAAGAGAGGAGGCGGGGAGGGGCAGAGAGGAATGCACTTTCACCTCCAGAAAAAAGTAGTAAAGGTCTTCAGGTCCAAGAAGTCGACGCTGAACGTTGTAATGACTACAATCATCATTAGGTTTGTTCGTGAGCGTGACTGAACAGGTGTCAGTGTTGTAAATTTGACGAAAAGAAAGTTGTTTTGAAGAGGTGTTCGAAAACGTTCATCACCAACAACTTCACAAGAAACCGCTGTTTGCATCCTGAGTCCACCTGAAGCCATTTTCAGATGTGGAATATGTAAAATTAATCTCTCTGTTACAGTGATTGTATTATTCAGGCTGCACGAGGATCCTGGTTATGATCAGGTTTTTGGAGTATCACTGGTGTTGATGATGATATCTGATGAGGAATATTGATATCATGTTATCACCACACTTATCGTGCATCAAATCCAGCGCGTCTTAAATCATTTCCACTTCCTTTCGTCAGTGTAATCGCTCTAATTGTTCACTTGTGTACATTTATGGTTACAGACTCTCTCTCCACCTCTCTGCACTCATACTGAGTTTAATCGTTTGCCAAAAAAGAGACAAAAATTAAAGATGAATCTGCAGCATCATGCAGGTTTTGTCATCCACTCAAGTAGAAGTCAGTAAAACAAAAAAAAAATGATGGTAAATCCTGCAAGAAAATCACTTTATCCAACTGGGTGAAATACTTTAAATGCAACCAGACACACCATTGTATGTTATTAAAACATGTCTGCATATTCAGCAGATAAATATTTCTTATTTTTTGTGGTCCATTCTGAAGTGATAATGACTCATGATGGGAATGGAAGGTCATTGTACATATTACCTTCATAATATGGGCACACCTAATTGCACACCTCTCCATTATGTCTCCTACAGGGAGATTAAATATGGTGCTTCTGGAGTGAGTAAAAGAACATTTGTATGATGAATCCAGATGTGGAGGTCTCACGAAAAACGTGTAAGTGTAGCACTAAGGGGACTTTTTTAACACCATGTTCAACATTATGCAAATATTTAACTATTTAGACAATTAAACGTTAGTCGGTGATGCCACCCTGACTCGTGCGCCATGCACGGCCCCACCTCACCTCTCCAAACCCCGGCATCTCACTCCCCGTTGTTCGGATTTCAAAAGGCAGGGGTGGGTGGGGTCTCTGCCCTCACAAATACTTCTCCTCCTGCCATTTTAATACCTACACACCATCCCTCCACCACCTCATTCCACCAGTGAGTAAAACCGAGGAAAGGTCACGCAGCAGAGCGATCCCACCGCGCTGAACGCATTCTCACGTCCCAGCGCTCATTCCTTCAGTTTGGGATAAACTTCAGATAACTGTCACCTCCTCACCCGGGACATCGTGTGTGTGTGTTACGGGACTTTTTGTCGCGGAGGCTGAGAACCCAGCTGCTTTGCCTGCCTTACCTGTCCCATCCGCCGGTCCTCGGTGCGTCGTGTCCGGCCAGCAGCGTCCCCAGGTGAGTCAGCGGGTTGACCGTGTCGGGGGACAGAGGAGGGGGGTATAAGACAGAGGTGTCTGTCTGGGGGTGACCTGGCTGGTTCGTCGATGTCTCTGACAGGACGAGAGTAAAAGAGACAAACGATGAACTATCTGCAGCCTGATCAGTGGCGCAAAGTGTAAATCATGATCATCCTTAGAGATGATCAGTGCAAAAGGATGAAAGTTAATCAGCAACTAATTTGATTCTTCGTTTATAATTTGTGTGATTTAAGAAAAACTTATAAAATGTGACGATCTGCTGCTTTTATATGTCTGAAACGAAAAACTGAATATGTTTGGATTCTGGACACTTCTCTCTGACATTTTACAGACAAATGAATTATTATTATTCGAGGAAATACTCTGCAGATTCATTTCTAATAAAAATAATCATTAATTGTAGCCACAGTTGCTTCTTACTTAAAGTCAGCCTTCAAGTGACTTTCCTATAAAATGTTCAGACTTTTATCTTGAAGTTTGGTTTACTGTGGTATTGATAAATAATTGATAAAGCAACAAGTATCGATTAAATTAGTGCTATAATAATAATATATGATAAAGATATCTGATGAACTTCTTTGGACTGCTGTAAAAGCATTTCTCTGATTGGTCTAACAGTTGCAGTGAATGTTTGAGATGAAGTGAGACAATGAAGTCAGTTCAATGAAAAAAACAAGAAAAGAGTCCACTAAGAATGTCAGATATGAATCCTCCAGAAAAATGAGAGGTGCTGCTGGCAGGTTTAAAATAGATGTGAGAGAGTGAGAGTAATGCTCTGGGTTCACACTGGTTGCCTGGAGGTGATGCTCTGTGCAGGCAGTCAGGAGCAAACATTCAGGCAGAAAGACAGACGAGTGAGCAGCGACCTGCCTGAGCAGACACACAGGAGGCAGACAGACAGTCACTTATAAAAGAAGATGGACAGCCAGACTGGGAATAGGAGTCATAATGCAGATGATAGGAAGTCAGTGCAGACCCAGTCTGGTCTGCAGAGTTAGACCAGTTTGTCTGACTTTTCTTCAAATCAGCCAGCCTACCTCAGACCTCAGAGCTTTTTGTTTTGTTATATTTTTTTTAATTTCCAGCTATTTGTTTTTTGTTTCGTGCAAATAACTTACTTAATAAGCCACGTTTCCATGGTAACAGTTCATGACGCCTGCTGTTCAGTGGCACCGAACAAAAAAAAAAAAAAAAGGAAAACGTGGCTCATAATTTGTGGTTCATTAATGATGTTGAAGAGCGAGTAAAACGAGAGGAAATAGTTTTTAGAGACGAGTAACTTGATGAAAATAAACAGGAGCGAAGACATCGTCAGTTAACAGCTGACGAGTTAACAGCTCTGCACTGTTGAGATTTTAAACTACTGAACTTTTTATATGTATTATATGTTTTGAGTGTAATCCCACTGTGGTAACTATGTTCAGCTGTACTCGAGTATTTGTTCTGATTATATTACTTTGCTAACAGCCAAACATCAACAAGGTCACCAACAGCAGACATAGCAGCCAGCTAATATTACTGACTAGTCCAACAGCAGTCAGCCCAGCTCGGCGTCTGTCTTTCAGCCTTTTATTTCACCAAGCTCTCACCAACCACTAAAAGTCAGTCCCAGATTTACTCTTGTCCGGCGGCTTCTTGCTCGCTCACTCTCTCCTTTTCTCTTCTTAGCTTCCTCCGTCAACGTCCTCTTCACTCTCTTCTCCTCTGCCATTATGTTCGTAGAGGCTGCTGAGCCCGGTTACATTATTCACTTGCCCAGCTCCGGTTCTGGCACGACAGGGGCTCCGCTCCCCGTCAGCATTCCATCAAGCCCCAGGCTCGAAAACCTCCTCAGCGGTTAAGCGTTACATACTTGTCATGGGTGATTGTACCCGGAGCACAAAGTTACATAGTGTGAGAACAGACATACAAAGTGTATCGCTGTGGCATACAGTCAATCATGCAGACACATAACCAACAGTAAGGGAGTCAGTCGGTCATACAGGAAGTCAGTCAGTGAGACAGGCATGCAGGTAGACAGTCAGTAAAACAGTCAGGCAGTCAGTGAAACTGCTAACAGTAGCAGAGTCAACATCTGGTTCCAATCTAAAGCTACTAACAAGAAGTGCTGTGTCTTCATCTCAGTATGGGCTCCAGCTGTCACTCAAACCACCTACAGTACCAACCACAGAGCCTCTGCCTGTCTCACTGCACCTCCCTGCTCTCCTGCCTGTCTGTCTACTCTTTCACCTTTTTGATATTTATGTTGCCACAGCACAGATGAACATGTGGTCTCCATCTCTTCCCCTCTTTATAACGTCCGAACCGCAGAGCTGATGTTATCATCTCAGTGTGAATCCAGCCTGTCAATCAAACTTTACTTTGTGTATGTAACTCACACGTGTTGACCTCCCTCTTCATCCTTCACCTGACGCCTTAATCTCCTTCAGTAATTTCCTTCCTAGTGCGAAAGAGAATCTACGGTGGCCATAAAACCCATCAGAAATGTTACAGCCCCTCTGTAGATAAGATAAGATGACTTTATTGATCCCACACCAGGTCATTTACCTGTTACAGCCACAAGGTGGATAAGACTTTTTTTAAAGGTGGGTCTAACGTCTGACGTCTCCAACAGGGTCAATGCAGTCTCTGTTGCATTTGTGTTCATTTACAATGACAGATTATAATATAGCATGCAGTCCAAGTGGCTGATCTTACAGGAACATGCTGTATTGATTGAGTGTATGTTATTGAAACATACTGCAACACAACAACCGCAGTGAATACTGCAAATATCTGCAAGTCGTCCTGCCTCTGACTTAACTGAGACGCAGATACTTTCCAACAGGACGTCAACAACAGGGTCAAATATCCGTCAGCTGTCAATGCTTCTCAATCTCAGGGTCACGACCCCAGCAGGAGGTCACAGGATGGTTATCAGGGGTCAGGGACCAGATGATTGAATTATTTTAGGTGTGAAGGAAGTAAATAAAGTATAATTACAGCGTATATTTATACATGGAAGCGTCATTTAACCTTTGGTTTATAGTTCTGGATGCTTTATTTATTTATTTATTATAACTCCTGTCTCGATGCAAATAACCAACAGGCCGTTTTCTCTAAATTCATCTTTTGTTAAGACCCCAGCCAGAAATCTCCACCTCAGTAGCACTGAACCAAAATTATCAATATATATATATAAAACTATTAAAACTATTAAGGACAGTCAAAGATTAAGTGTACAATTGTATGCAAATTGGTGCATTTTTAATTAGATAATTGTCTCAGGGTAAGTAAACAACTTGGGAAGTTTTAATTATTTAAAGTTTTTTACCCTGTTCACCTGTATTATCTCCATTTATGATCATATACCTGCAAAATGAATGACACTCCCATCAGCCTCTGTCTTTGTGTTCATGGCACGCAGACTCAATTTGTTTGAATATTATTTTTAAGAAATCTTGATGTACTCTCTCTGAAGTTGATTCATTTATCAGAACTGTTGGTTGCTGCTCACCTTTCCTGCCATCTTCCCCGATGTCCAACTCGTCCATGGTGGCTGCTTCGGCTGACGTTAAGAGGGGGCGTTCCTCAGGTTCATAACTGTTGTTCAGATAAATGCACTGTTAACAAAGATCGCTCTGTAGATGACAGCGCTGCACATTTCACAAGTGATGTGAACTCGGTTGGACAAGCAAATGCACAATTGGCAGATATGGTCAACGGGGAATAAAACAAATCCTTCATTGTCCATCAGTCTTCATGCAGACAAACATGAAGTTGGCTTTGTGTTGTGACTTGATGGTCTGTTGAAATCCGATGTTCTCCTGCTGTTGGATACACTATCTGTCTAAACTCATCCTAAATGCAATTAACAAACAAAGCTGCAGCTTTAAACACACCGAGAGAACATGAACATGAAGTGAAAACATCAATTCATGCTTCGTTAATAAAATAAAGTGTCACAGTCAGTCAACAAATAAGTTCTGCTGACCTGAAATCGAGTCGTCTGGTGTTAAAATCCTCCAGTTGTTCTTCTCATCCTGGTTTTCTGTGCTGCAGGTTCAGTTTCTCTCAGTCCAGATGTTTCATATGTTCCAATGATGCTCATCGATCTCACAGTTTCACCATCCTCACCGAGTTCAGCTGTAAAGATTCGCTCAGTTAAAACACGCCAAACACAGCACACCTCACGGTCAGTCTGCAGTCAGAGAGGTGTTTGTGGAAAAGACATGTAAGTGTGTCTCTGTTCATGCGAACATGTTTGCACTCCATCCCGGATCTGTTATCTGACCGCTGGTCTTGGTGTGTGTGTGTGTGTGTGTGTGTGTGTGTACTGTATCTCTCAGCTTGTGTGGATAAGGAGATAATCACCTGTTGCTCGGCCACAGGTTTCTCATACACACCTTTCTCTTTGGCAAACACTGCAGCTACGTGCCGCCTGATATTTTTCTTTTTTATGTTTCTGTAACATTTTGTTTCCACCAAGTTATCCGAGTCATCTAAAATGCAAACTGTGTCACTCTTTATGTATTACCTAACAGTACACAATATGAGCTGTATAAACTTATAACAGCCATAAAACTATTCTTCTTAACCCAGAGCTCTTAAATAAAGTGTCCTGCCTGCTAATAATGCTGTCATTGATTCCAGTAGCTCTAAATGACTTTACAATGTTTAAACCTGACATGTAAAGATTGCAGAAGTCTGCTGCAGATACACAAAAATGCTCTTCTGACTCTTATCAGTGAACAGTAGTTAATGTATATCAGTCCTTAAAGCACCCACGTGTAGGATTGGTACATTTCTAACATCCCTGACTGACTGACTGAATGAACGACACATAAACTAACACAGATTTTCACCAGGATTGTCTCTTTTTGTTACATTTATGCCGTCACTGTTGTTTAAAAGATGCTATAATCACACAATTATTATGGGATAACGGTAAATGCCTAAACGCAGGATAACAATAACACAAGTACAGAAATAATCTAAAGTTTTCTAACAGTATCATTACTCACCACATACCAGGCTGTAGCAGCAACACCTTTCGTGCTAAGGTCGTATTCGGACCAGGCTGTGTGGCGGCATCTGTGTCTGATTGGCTGCCACAGCGTGATGTCAGGTTGAGTTTCTCCAAAAGTTCTGGTTCAACTTCTCTGCCGATTTTTCAAACGAATGGATACAGAATGAAGGAGCTCATGAGTGTCAAAGTATCGATCCAGCCATCGCTAATCAAATGAATATCAGTCATCTCATCTCATATTGGTTGCTGCAAACCCCTCACCTCACCGTCTCCTTCTACACTATGGTATGCATCATTTAGTTTGTCTATTCTGGCCTACTGTAGAAACATGGTGGACTCTATATTAGCAGGATCTATATTATATCTAGGATTATATTCCATTTCTACCATATTCTGTATGTAGAGCCCCCTGAATCTGACACAGTGGACCTTTTAGATGATGTTAACACAGAAAAAGCAAAAGTAAGCCGCCCTTTGTTAAGTTTGTAACAGTTAAAGTTTACCTGTTACCCTCATCGTGCAGGCTGACATGTCCTGTCACGTGTTTAACAGTCCGAGGCTGCTAAAAACATTACAATGTGACGAGAACAAACAGCAGGACTGTACAAGACGTCTGTGTTCTCTATCAGTCAGCAGGCAGATAAACGACAAACAGGTCGACAGTCGCGGTGACAATTCCAAAACTACATACTTGATAGAGGCCACAGCTGAGTTATTTACTGCCCACTGTGACCAGTGGTGAAATTATTACTATTTAGAGATTTGTTTTGTTTATGCTGATATGAAATGCCAGAGGAACAGTCTGAAGTCACATCAGTCAAGCTCAAATCGAGCAGCGATGGAAAGAGTTGGAGAGTCAGAACAATGACGGATCCAAGCGCGGCTGAAAAACAATCTTTGTTTTTGTTTGGACTGAAATATGTCTCCACGTCTGCTACGGCCCTGCGTGCACGAGAGCATGACCGGCACAGATCAAGCTTCCAAATTTATCACGCTTTATCATCCGTCCAAATTAGTTCAACTGAGTATTGAGTTACGCAAAAATGAGGCTGAATCATGCGTAATATTTCGTTAAAATGATGCTGTCCTCACCGACTGGATCGTGGAGAGGTGATCAGATTTCTGTAAACAGGACAAATATGATAAATATTGGTTTCATGGTAAGCTGAAACCAATAATCAATTATTCAGACAGAAAATCAATTTGCGCCTATTTTGATGAATAATTTCAAACATTTTTCAATCAAAAAATGCCAAAATATTCTCTGAATTTTAGCTTATCAAACATGAGGGTAATATGAGGATAAACTGAACGTTGTTGTGCTGATGTCTGAGTATTATAAACAGATTTTTCTGATATTCTACAGACAAACTGAACAAATTAATCAGTATATAAAGAAATCTGACCTCCTCTAACACACGTCGATAAATTCATCTTGCACTTTAAACATCTTGTACGTATGATCTGTTCTGCAGGAGCCACAGGCTGATGTCGGGGGCAGGTGAGAGTTCCTCGTGTCAACTGACATCTGGAAAATGCATGAACACGTCCTGCTCCATAGGGGGCAGCAGTAACAGGAAATCCAGACCACACATGTATTTGTTAGTATACAGTGTCACATGACGCTGTTCACGATTAAATGAATTATAAACAGTGAAATGCAGCCAGGCTGTCATCTGCTCGTCTTTTTGTTCCGTATCTTTCTCTCTCTTCTTTCTTCCTCTGTAAAGAAATGATCGCTGATCTTTGTGATCAGGACGAGTTGGTAAACTGCTCAGGTTGAGAGGAAGGACAGATGTCTTTAAAAATGTAATCCAGGCGGCAGAGATGGAAAGTAACTAAGTACATTTACTCAAGCACGGTACTTTAATACTACTGTAACTTAACTACATTTACTCATTACATTTATTCAACAGTTGGAGTTACATCTTAGATTTTACAAACAAAATGTGATCGATTCATTAATACATCAGTAATAATATTCCAATAATACAATATACTGTGTAATAATATTATTACACTCTGCTACTTTTACTTTTGATACTTCACATTTTATCCTTTCCCTCTGATTGGTTCTCCACACTGTGAGCGTTTTGTGATTTTTAGATGTTCACCCTGCCTCGGCAGCTTCAGCTTCGTACAGTTGACGGTCGTATGTTGGCTGGAAGGTAACTGCGTTTCAGTTTGTCCTTCTGAATTACTGCTGGAGGAAACCGAACGGTTTATTTTTACTGCCTGATCTTGAAAAGACCTTTTTTTAAAAAGAAGCAGCCACTGTTTCGTTTGTCGTGGCAATCTCACGTTTGTGCCAACGTCAACAGCCGCTGCTGCAACTAGCTCTGTTAACACTCACTCACATGCACACGTATGTGGCATCAAACTGCTCCCTGACATGCAAACCTGCTTTTTTTAATGTGATTTTATATTTAAAGCACATTTTCTCTCAGATTAGACGTCAGTAACGAGGTCATTTAGTAATTATCCTGTAATTTCACACATTTGTTACACAATAGTTTAGTTCTTACGTGACGTTTTACAAGGTAAATAAACTGAATCCCCAAAGGTGTCAGAGAGCAGACACTGTTTTAATTTGTTTAAAGTGTTAATTGAAGGAAATAGGATCTCCACTTCTATATTTAACAGCTAACTAAGACACACACAGTTAAACAGTCACCACAAGTAGCTGCGTTCACCGCCGTCCAGTCAATGAAATGTTTAACAAGAAAATATGAAGTCTGAGCTGAATGATTCTCTTTGTGGATAATTATAGAACATATGTTGGTCTGTGACCCATGCTGAGGGGGAGCAGTTGTGTGTGTGTGTGTGTGTGTGTGTGTTGCACGTGCTCAGTAGCAGCAGGATGGTAGTAGATTGTTGTTCGGTGAGGGAGACAGGAAAAGGTTGTTGGGAGTTGGAGGTGGGGGGGTTCGGCTGTTGCCATTAAGCTGTAGAAAGTTTTACTGAGGAGTCTTTGTCCCACACACACACACATACACACCTACACACACACACACACACACACACACACTTCAACACACGCACATACACACACTTGATAAAACAGCCTCGGGCTTCAGGTTCGTCTCATAAAATCTGGAAAGAGACCAAACTCTGAAATGGGTTGATACGCTGAACAGACTCCTCTGTTCAAAATTTTCCATTTCATTTTTTAAAAAATTTCACAAATCATCAACCACGAGATGGTTTGTTACACAGAACCATCTGAGAAACTGTCAAACTGTTTGGAGAAGCTTTCAAAAAGTAAAGTGATAGAAGTGATTGGATGAGCCATCTGTCTATCAACATCCAGACTTCGACCAACCAGATCAATAAACTTTACAACGTAGTCAAACTTTTATCGAAGTCAGTCTGGAGAGAACTTTTCCATCCGTAAAAGTCTTCAGTCGTTCTTTTCTCTCTCATTCTAATATAACTGATGCATAAAGTTTGGTAACGTAATAAGTACTTTTCCCTTAATTGTTCTCTGTGGTTATGTTTATGTGAGGGTTTCTCATTAGACAGTCATCAGTGGAGCGATGACATGAATGGAGGCGATAGAGATTGGACGGACATCCACCGGGAGTTCCCGGCTGGACGTGAATTGTGGACGTTCATGTTTGGCACCAGCAGGCCACGAGGGCGCCTCGTTAGGTCTGATGCTTAAATTATAAATGATGAAATCTGGCTTCGCGTCTCCCTGCTCCCGTTTCCATTCGACAATAGACAGACTACCAGAGAGTGTGTGTGGGCGTCTTTGCATTTCTGTTCTTCAGACTGAGGAGGACAGTTTTAGACTCGCTGTTCCAAAGTGGCGGCCCGTTGGTTGGTCCTAGTTTTAGTGTTGAGGTTTGAACATATAAATACACCGACAAACTGGACCTTAAAATAGTTGCACATGATCCCATAGGACAGCCAACGCTGGTATTTAAAGGTCAACACATAAAAATATAATTTTATTTGCATTTGAAATAGTTCAACTGATCCATCGGGTGTGATGTTTGGGGATGACGGCCCCAAAGTCTTTGCATCAACAGTTACCTTTTGTCTTATAGTCTGGTATGAAGGATTTCTTGGAGACAAGTGTCCCCTCAGTGCTGTAACATGAAGCTCAGAGTCAGATCTATACTTCACGTGAAACATACAGGACCGTCGACTGAGCTTCAGACCGTGACAAAGCCTTCTGTACATATCGGTGCCAAAAACAAAGAAGGCCTCCACAAACTGCTCTTAAAAAATACAAGCATGAATAATGTGCTCCAAATGTTTGGCTGACCTTCCTCTCACTACAGCGATGCTCCTGAAAGCACGTGGACGACAGTGTGAGGGATGAGCGAACGTGGACAGCCTCAGAAAAGAGCTTTTGTGCTCGTCCACATCTGTTGACTCAGACCTGAGCCAGTGATGACCACACGCTCTCTCACACAGAGATAAACCTCTACAGGACCCCTCTCTGGGGGGGGGGGCTGGCTTTCATGGTACCTTTTTGAATTGACCACGTGCCCTTGAACGTAAACACTTCCCAGACATTATCATTATCCCTCTGCTGCTGCTGGTATAGACCTGGTAGCCCGCAGGGATACTGACAGACACACAGGCAGATTAGGGACTGAGTGTTTATCCGCAGCCTTCCATTAACAGGAATTGCTGCGCACCTTATCCAGGTGTTTGCAGCTGAGTGCTTTACGATGGGGCAGGACTGGAATGTCCCTCCGCAACACAAACCCTCCATCGACATCATTATCAAACACACAAACAGGGCAGGAATCTACTGGAGTTTATACACACTCACCTCATTAAAAATCACAGATCAGGGGTAATGTGACAGAACAGATATTTGATGTCATGTGACGCTTAAAGGGAAAAACACGGCAGTAGATTCAAACAGAAGGTATTCTGTATAATATGTGCTCCTCGTCTTAAACTTAAAAATAAATCAGGTGACATGTTCAACAAATTATTTCATTCTTCCAACATGTCCTGGAGTGTTTCGAGATCTGACAGCATCATTTGGGAGAATCATATAAAACTAAAAAAGTGTTTTCTGATCTGACGCTCGTGGTTCAGGTTTGGTTAGGTTTCGGCACAAAAACAACTCGGTAGGGGCAGAAAAAGAAGTCATGGTTTGAGGTGAAATATCTCGGTTACGGTTTAGGAAGAAGCTGCGGTCGTGGTTAAAAGAAACCATCACTGACCGTCGGGTAGACGTGAACAGGAAGCTCCTTCTCTTGCAATCATTGTGGCTCAGTAACATCGTGTTTCCTGTGAGTATTACAGCCACAACAACTGTCACTTCTGGGCTTTCTTTCCCCTGAAACGACTGATGCTGATTGAGGTTTTTTTTGGGGGGGTGGGCACATACTGCCTCTGACTGCACATTATCAGAAGCATCGTGGTTTCCAACCTCACAATTTGTACCTGCTAGCACTTCATCCTGTTGCTCTCTCCTTCCAGATGATTAAAAATGTATCGCTGCTGTTTCCCACTGTTGAAAATGAACTGTCGAAAGAAAAAAGATAAACAGTAGAGAAACAGGATATCGTCTGAACACAACAGAAGAAAGAAAGAAAAACTTTTAGATGAGGTTTCTGTTATTTCTGTTATTCACCGCCTCTCAGCTCTTTGTCTATAAACTGAGAATGACAACCTGTCCAACTCTGGCCACATTTCTAAAACTCACTCCAACCCAGCCAACTCTGAGATCAAACCCAGAATATGAATTTGCATATAATACCTCTGACAGTACAGTAAGAAAAAGCTGATAGTTTCCAGGAAATATGTGGTTAGGACCTGCTTCACGCAGTCTTATGACACGACAAAATAAGTGTAATTCAGCCGTAAAGCAGATATGATCCTGTGCCACTTCACTTACCATAAACGCACGTCCTCCCACATTTACCACAAATAACCTCTTTGTCTTTTCCGTCTACTTCTCCTCTATCTCACCCTTCTTATCCTCTCCCCTCTCTCTCTCTCTCTCGCAGTTTGATCCAGTTCCAGCCGAGTCCAGCTGTCTGCTAGATCGCTATCGTCAGGATGAAGATGAGACAGCTCAGAGGATTGTGTGCCTTCACTCTGTTGACCCTGGCCGCCCTCGCCACCGCCAGGCCAAAAGCAGGTCGGTCTGCCAATACAGTGAGAGAACGGAGAGCGATGATTAAGACAAAAGAACGACTGTTTTATGACCTTCTTTTCTCCATTCAAGCTTTTTTTTCCTGTGTCATGTCATGGTCATTTTTTAGAACAGACTTTTAAAAGCAACGTCTTCATGTGCCAACATCTTTAAAACGACAGTATACATCACAGCTGTAAGGTTTAACACCACAGCTGCAGCTGTGAGCATCATATCATCATAAGTTTATTTAAAGGCGTATACATTTGAATGTGGTTTACATCATATCTGCAGCTGAAGCTTGTTTTAGACAGCCAGCCAATAAAGTGAACAAACAGGCGTTGCTCAAAGACTGATGCTCTTAATGTCTCGCCTGGTGAAATAAAGGTTAAATTAGTGAAATAATGTCTGTTTGAAACTATAGATAACTTCCACAACAATCCCACGTCTGCGTTTACTGACAGAGTCCCTTCTACTACGACTTTCAGTTTAAGTCCGACCTTTGCGAGGAAATTCTGGATGCGCATTAATCAAACGAGTCCTTTCCAACTCATAAAGCTACGCCGCAAACACGGGTTCACCTCATACCTCATTCATGACCGCTGTGTTTTTGAACCGAGATGATGTTACAACGGGAGTGTGTTCACAGTGACGCTGAAAAAAAAAAAAAATTAAAGACAAAAGCAGGCGCCTTGTGGCAGCTGAAGTCATGGAGAAACGAGCTCAGGTGGTAAATAATGTGAAAGTTACACCAGAGTGCAAAAAGGGCCTCCGCTGCTGCTTTATGCAAGAAGAATGTAGACGTGAAGAGCACACATACAAACGCATCAGGACGCAATGACACGTGTTTTGATGGGAAGTAAACGTTACTCAAACATGAGGAAATACCTGGACTGTTTTCAGCAGAGGATTAATCCACGTTTGGTGCTCTGATAAAACTTCTACAAAGAGAATATGGAACATAACGAGACATTTAACTGAAACTAATTTAACTTTGACTCACTAACAAAGATTACGCAGCTCTAGAAAGGTTTATTTATTCTTATTGTGGATGAAGGTGAATCAAGATGATGTACTGTAGGAGGGATGAAGGGATGGAGAGGTAAAGGATGAGAGGAGATGTACCGGTGTCGGGAAGACAGGATGGACTTGAGAGTGGGGGAGCTGTCTCTTCATGGTCTTCAGGATTAGAGCCCCTCTGGTTCTTGCATGTAAATAAAAGAGGGAGAAGGAAAAAAGGAGAGAAAATCACATTTTTACGCTCTAGATTTCCCATTTTATATTATTTTATACCTCCCTGGTGAATTTTTTTTTTACTCCTCCTTCCAGGTCCTGAGCAGAAATGTAAGTCTGGTCCGGTGGATCTGGTCTTCCTCATCGACAGCTCCCGCAGCGTCAGGCCACACGAGTTTGAGACCATGAGGAAGTTCATGATTGACATCCTGAACACTCTGGACATCGGACTCAACGCCACCAGAGTGGGAGTGGTTCAGTACTCCAGCCAGGTACTGCAGACGCACCGCATCCAGATCTACATCCATGTTGTATTTCATTCGTCAGACTGATTTTTCTCTTTAGCGCCATCATCAGGTCAACGTTAAGATTCCCATCAGCCTCAGCTGTACTTTGTGTTGAGTGCTAATTAGCAGACGTTTGTGAGCATGCTGGCATGCTGCCGATGGAAGTACGTCCCCTCCGAGCTGCTAACGTGGCTGCAGACTCGATCTTCAGCGTCTGTCATCCTCATCATTCTGCCCCTCTTCTTTATCTTCTACCTAAACTCTGAACTCTTTTACTATTTTGTTTGGAGTAAAGATATAAAACGATAACTTTAAACAAGATAAAACTCATATTTTTAAACTAGCGTTCACATTAAATCATTGACTGCATGTTAGTCCACACTATTGCGGGGTCCCTGGTCTAACCCGGTTTGATTCTGGCCTGCGGTTCTTTGCTGTTTGTCGCCCCCCCTGCTCTCTCACTGCTTTCTCTTCCTCCTGCTAATTCACTGAAGTTTAATGATAAAGGTGAGGACAATACTTGTCTCTACCTCGCTGATATGATTTGATGACTATCTGCCGTCTCTCAGCGTTGCCTCTCCTCTGCTCTCCTTTGTCTTCAGGTCCGCAGCGAGTTCTCTCTGAAGGCTCACGCCAAGCTGGACGCCATGGTGAAAGGCATCAATGAGATCATTCCCCTCGCTCAGGGTACCATGACGGGCCTCGCCATCAAATACGTGATGAATGAAGCCTTTACTGCCGAGGCAGGAGACAGGCCGAAGGTAATGAAAGACAAGCTACCAGTTTGTCTTTGTTTTGTGAGCTGGACCAAAATATTTGACCTTATATCATAATCTAACGTAGAAACAGTTCATATCATTTATTTTTCTTATGCAAACTTGGTTGACAACTTTGGAGACTTATCTGAATGTGAAACTTTAACACCGCTGTCCTCCCTGCGTTACCTGAACTCTGACCCCGAGGTTTTCTCTCCTTCAGGTCCCCAACGTCGCCGTCATCGTGACAGATGGGCGTCCTCAGGACCGCGTGGCGGAGGTGGCGGCCGAGGCCAGAGAGAAAGGCATCGAGATCTACGCTGTGGGCGTCGCCAGAGCTGATATGACATCACTGAGGGCAATGGCGTCCCCGCCGTTTGAAGACCACGTTTTCCTGGTGGAGTCCTTCGACCTCATTCACCAGTTTGGACTGCAGTTCCAGGACAAGCTCTGTGGTAAGACCGCCGGACAGGAAATGACCTCGCTGTCTGTGAAAATCTGAAGTATACATTTGGTATTTTCATTATTCAATCATGACAGGACCTTTGAAAGACAGTGAGAGAAACTTGTCTCTGACTTGGTTTGGATGAGTTGTATAATAATAACGAAAGTGAGTTTTATGTGAAGACAGAATGAAATGAAATTAGCAGAAATTGTAGAAAATGTAATAATTCTACTGCAATATGAAAACTTAAATCCTCTCTCTCCCAAGACCAAATTAAATACAGACAAAAGGATCATAAAATACCTGCCCTATGAGAGGACTAATTCTTTGTGGATTTGACATCATAGTTTTGTAAAAACCCCCATCCCAGTTAGAAAAGAAGTTCCATTAATAAATAACTTTCATTTGAAGTCACATGAACATAAGACAAGTAAAAACCTGCAGCCAAGTCTCTGGAATCGACATTTCAAACGCCAGATTCTTTGTGTAATTAAAAACACAATGAATGTCTCATCTGAACAGAGAGAGAAAAAATCACAGTGCCCATCTAACCTCACAGAACATAATCCTTTTTCATAACAGCCTCCTCAAATCCCTTAAGTGCAAGATATTTCCCCGTGCTGCTATTCTAGACTGGACGGCTGTTGTAAAAAAATATACGGCTTCCCTGAGCGGGAGATGGAAAATGAGAGTAAAGGCAGACAGATGAAGTTTAAGACTGATGGATGAATATTAAAGAATAAATTAAGGAGATGTTTGTTGTAAGAGGGATGAACCCACTCACTCATCTGTCACTGCAGACACAGGTTCAAACCCCCGACGGTGCTCCGGGGACTACAGCTGGAAGCCGTGAGATTGTGTCCTTGACGGTGAATCAGGGACGGTCAGCATGCCTTCATAAAGAGTTAGAGAATTTTTAAAAAGTCAGCATACAAGCAGAACTGAAAATAAAATATCTCTACACTGCTGATTTGTTGCTGACGAACAAGCATATATAAATATTTAGGAAAATTAATTATTTTATGTGTATTTTATTCAAAATATGACCTATACTTTAATTTAGGAATCTATGAGCCAACTTTTAAAACACCTAACAACAATTAATTACTAATTTCTTTCATGTTTGCAGTTATTAATGAGTGTAAGTTGGTAAAGACCCTCGAAACAAGTGAAGTACTTCTACATAACATTAAAAAGTACGTTTTACAGAGTGTGTTTCCAGGTGTTGGTGAGTTGCATAAAGCCTTTAGTGCCTCCAGAGGGAGCTGTGTGAAGTCTGATAAATGTCCTCAAGTGATGTCACTCGAGTCAGCGTTGGTTGAAGGCTAAAAGGCTTCAAAATAAAACAAATCTGTTCGAATCGCCTTTTTCCATCTACAAACCAGAGAGAACACAGAACAACAAACAAACCTCACGTGAAATAAACAAAACAGTTGTAAAATTGGTGCGTTCATGTCAGAATAATAATTCATAGTAAGAAGCTGATTAGTTAAATACATTTTCATGGACGATAAGACTGATTCTGACCCTGCAGCTACTCACTCGGTGGTATTGTGGACGCTGAAGTTGGTTTCATCTCTGCTGTAGGTATGGATCTGTGTCTGGAGTCGGACCACGGCTGTGAGCACATCTGTGAGAGCTCCCCGGGCTCCTACCACTGCCTCTGTCTGCCCGGATACACTCTGAACGACGACGGGAAAACATGTGCAGGTAACCACAGAGGACAATAAAGAACAACACTGCATTCACACACTCATGGACATTACACTCGTGTGTGTCCAGTGCAGCAGTAATGACCAGAATTACTCAACGAATCATGTTTGTGTGTGTGTGTGTGTGTGTGTTTCAGCCATCGATCTGTGCGCTGAGGGGAAACACGACTGTGAACAGATCTGTGTCAGCTCTCCTGGTTCCTTCACCTGCGACTGTAACAAAGGATACAAACTGAACGACGACAAGAAGACCTGCTCGAGTTAGTCTCACGTACACACACGCACACGCAGACGCACACAGCTCCTGGCTTCATATTAAAAAAGCATGTTCAGCTTGAATTCACGTCATGATCATCAGTGCTGAAATGAATTCTGACTTCACAAGCTGCTGATTCTTGATTTCTCTGCTGCTTCATGAAGCTGGGTTGCACTATGTTCCTCCGTCTGATGTTTGTCTCCGTGAAGTGTATATCCTTCATATTCCTGTACATCCTGGCTTGAAATTCCTCAACTGAACCCAACCAGGATGTGCACAGCTGTGCCAAAAGCTGTTTAAAATGTAATTTTGTCCTGTAAATCAGGTTAAAAGAGAGCACGTATAAAACTTGTCTTGTTTCAGGTACAAATATTTGCGACACAGATGGAACATAGATGCAATCCCACACATTTTCCCGCTCTTGTTTTGCTCTGCTGCTTCCGGCCTCATGGCTGCTTTCCTCCCCTCAGTGATCGACTACTGTTCGTTTGGGAACCACAGTTGTGATCACGAGTGTGTGAGTGTGCTCAATGGCTATCACTGCGTCTGTAACGAGGGATACAGGCTGCTGGACGACGGCAAGACCTGCCAGGGTAAGTTGTGCATACTAAACTCACTGTCATTGTTGATGACGCTGTGGATCAGATTTTATGATCATGTTTTGTTAGAGTTAAACTTGATGGAGCTGCTAACACACATGCATGATTCACGTAGGATCATTTAACCCTTTACCACTTCGATCATGTAGGAGCGCCTCTATAGAATCAATCTGCTAAATGATTGTTGTCCAAACAGCCTGAAAACAGAGTAACAAACGTTGCACATTTCCTATCTCGGTGTGCAAACAGCAGTTAGCGAGTAACTGATTGTGAAATGGGAATAAATTTGAATTATTTCCATCTCTTGTTGCACATTTCTTTATGTGAACAAAGCTTTGTTGAGATTTACTGGAATGCAACTGCTGCACAGTTACATTCTTTGTAGAGACCAACTCATGTGCACTTTCCCTTTTCCGTTTACAATCCGAGGAGTCGTCATCACAGGATAGCATTTAAAATGATGCTGTTACTATTGTCAAATGCTCGAGTCATTGACAGTATAAATATGGACATCGTATCCATGATAAGCTGTTGCGTGGTGGCTCTGGCCGTCACCATCTTGGCTGTCCTGCCTCCGCTGCCTCCTGGCTTATCTAAAATTGGGCAAATCGTGGGTGGACCTGAGGTGGGCTAAATGAAGCTTAAACAAGTTACCTCTAATTAATCAATCAAAGCGTCCACGCTCTTAATCCTGCATAACTTAAAGCCTTAATATAATCTGAACAGGTGAGTTGTATAAAAATTCACCCTCAGTACAGTTGTCATGAACGGGGAAATTAGCTATAGAGACCAAAACTGTTTTTTGTACCAGGCTGTAAACATGTTTATTTCTGCTGTGAAGTTGGACATTTTAACATGGGGACTTATGGAGACTGACTCACTTCTGCAGCCAGTTGTCACATAAAACAGAGCTTATGTTTCTCCATATTGATATTAATGACTTTTAACAGCCTGCCTCACAGAAACAGAAGTATGATTTGTGGTCGTAATAATGGTTGTTGTTGTCTTGTCTTCGACCCTCTTCAGAGAACATTTGGTGAGAAAAGTGTTTCCTGCAGTTTAATCCAACAACAGGAAACGTTAAGAACCAAAACATTTCAAATCAGCTGGGACGACTGCAGTTTCGCTCATTCACTCCACACTCCGACACGTTTGCACATATTCATGCATGCAGCCAGACACATGCACTCGTGTACAGATGTGTCAGAGGCCGTTCCACAGAAACACCTGCAGTACAAGATTCTTGTTGACAGAAAACTGTGAAATAAAGACGATTTACAGCCTTTGGAACACCAAAGACTCGCTGTTTCCCCCGGAAGCCTTTCAAACCTTCAAAGCAGAGCAACACATCGTGTAATTGTGACGTCCATTAACCCAAATACCACAGCCGCGTTATGTCAAGTGAAGTAACACATTGTTACCTGCCTGCTGGTTCAGCTGCTTTTTTTAAAGACACAGCTGGTTTATAACTCACGTACGAATACATGAAGGCATTTAGAGGTTATTAACAAGATGATGTTTTAATTAATCTTGTTCAGGTCTATGATTTTTACATATTATGGGCGAGGAATCCACTGAATGAAAATAATCTCCATGATCTCTCGCAGTGTTTAATCAATAAATATTACCTCCCATTTCTAGAAGATAATTGGCATTTACTCTATTGAGCCACACCGTGTCTAAAGGAGAAGGGGTCATGGTGAGCAGCAGCTTCAGTCCTCTGTGTCTTCACAAGATGCGTTCAGGCACAGTAGGTCATCTGTGTTTTGGCGATACACAATAACTGTACTGATGTGCATAAAGCAGATGAAGGTGGATGTAATCTTACGCTTTGTTGCATTTATGTGAATTAAATGCAAATAAAACTTGGGTAGACAGATGATTAAAATAGGAGCAGATCTGTCAGGGTAAAGAATTAGCAGCATCATTCAGCCAATTGTAGATTTGCTTCATTCACCAGCCAAAAAAAACAATAGTAATCTAGTGAATGGCTGGTTGAATATTCATTAGCCATTTGACGGATGGATATAAAAGTTCTGTCAGATGTTTGTGAGCCAGACAGAGCTGAAACTCCTCCTGTGGACGGAGATCCAACAACTAAAAAAATGCTCTTTGGCTCAGTTGAATGTTGTCAGATTAATGCACAGCCCCTGTCCCTGGAAAATATTTTTTTTTTACCACAGCATTAAAATGTCTTTAACACACACACACACACACACACACACACACACACACACACTTTAACTATATGTATGTGTGTGTTATTTAGCTATTGACCTGTGCGCTGAGGGGAAACATGACTGTGAACAAATCTGTGTCAGCGCGCCTGGCGTCTTCACCTGCGACTGCAACAAAGGATACACACTGAATGAGGACAAGAAGACCTGCGCACGTTAGTCAGGACGTCGCACAAATACACACATATGCACACACACACACACACAGAGGTGTACACACTCCAACAAACACACGTTTACAGCGAAAGGAAATCGCTCCCGGTGCATCTGTCCTGCAGCAGGAGTGCAGCCTGTTGTTTCCACTCATTTAGTATGAATAGGCATAAAACAGTTGCTGCTGGAAATTCAATCAGTCTTTGGACTGAAGATTAAATATAAAGCATCACTTTGGACTTCATTTAATATAAAAAATAATGAACATTTGAAAAAATATATATTGTTACAGGTGGTCAGTAGCTTATTTCTTCTTCTTGTCCTTTCTAAGTTTTTATTATGATCCTCTGGCTTTACTTGCACATCTGCTTGAAGACACGTAGAACCACAATCACACAGAAACAAACCAAACAATTGCACACAATGTTCCATTAACTACAGATAACTCTTCGTGTGTTATTCAGCCATTGACCTGTGCGCCGAGGGAAAGCATGACTGCGAACAAATCTGCATCAGCGGCCCCGGCGTCTTCACCTGCGACTGCAACAAAGGATTCAAACTCAACAAAGACAAGAAGACCTGCACAAGTCAGTGATATCACACTATCTCATATTCCTTCATGAACAGTAGTAATGGTCCAAGCTCTACTGTAGTACTGTCTGCTCAGGTGTGATGTATTCTGTATGTAATATGTGTATTTGCAGACATGGACCTGTGTAACACCGTGGAGCACGGCTGTGAGCACCAGTGTGTGAGCACTCCAGGATCTTACTACTGTATCTGTCCGGAGGGACAACTGCTGCAGGAGGACGGCAAGAGCTGCGGCAGTAAGTCGACTCTGTTTTACATGAAATCATCTGAACGGTCGCTGAGATACAAACTCTAAAGACTATTTAACCAGTGCGGACATTACAGGACAGCTTCACTGTCCACAGACGCTCAGTCATGACGAACAGTCAGAGGGCTGCAGAGATCCTGTAGGTCCTGTGGGACCCAACAGAAACATTTCAGGTGCAGGATGAAGGTGAAAGGAGCAGGAGGTCAGCATCATCATCACTTTGGACTTAAATCAGACTAAACACACAAAAACAGTACTTCTGTTTTTTAACATTGTATACAAAACTATATATATATATATATATATATATATATACACACGTTATCTGTAAATTAACAACCAAACTATTTTAATATTATTCCAATAATGATAAATTACAGTCATTTCTAATTTTTGTGCAGAAACATTAAGTAATTATTTATATAATGGTATTTTTCTGTTTTCTTAAATTACAATACAAATTTATTAAAAAATTACAATAATGATCATAATTAAATATGTGGCTCATTATATAAATGTTTATGCCCATACTTTGTAAGGTAAATAATATTAGCTTTACATGAATGTGCATCTTTAACCTAATTTACAAAAAAGTAACTAAATTATTACTCGTTTTTTTAGTCGTTTTTTTTTTTATTATTATTTATACAAATCTCAACTTCTGCTTTTTTTTAAATTACGTACAACTTTATGTTAAATGACAATGATCTGTGCAGAACTCAAGTCAAACAGTCACAGTGTTTTTGACATTCATTTGAATGATATTTTACTTTAACGTTTTCTGTTTGCCAGTATTTGGCTGTTTGTGTGCTGCTGAGCGCTGACGTGTACTAAATCAAAACATAACAAATGTGTAATAAATCGGGATGACATGGCCTGATGTCACGACACTCAGATCGATTATGGTGTCATCAGATGAGTCTTACAGAAGGGAAAAAACATCCAGAGCTGGGATTAGGATTAGAGTAAGAAGAGAATGGGGTTATTCCTCAGGAGGTGAAATAAAGATGTGTGTGAAAACAAACTAAATGTCACGCTGATGTTAAAAGCAGCTCAGTTTTGTCTGGGAGGAACTGGCTGGACGAAGATGGGATCTTCTTTTGAATTTTTTTATTCCTCTGGGGACGCTGAGAGAAACCCAAGAGTGCCTGCCTGTATCCTTCATACAGCACCTCCATATGGAGATTCATAGCTCAGCACAAATAGTCTCATTTATCATCCTCTCAACTTGCAGACTACGACTACATAACTGCAGACATCTATTGTTGCTATGACAACTCTCATAGTAACCAGAGAACCTGTGAGCAAAATATCTGTCTTACTTTGTAATTTTACTACGTCTGAATACTTGAGTAGTACCGATACATCAGACTGCTGATACTTTGTATTGAGGCCATCGTTAATATATTATATAGATAACAGCAGTGATGGAACTGCCTCAGTATATCTGTAACAACAGCGACAAAGAATCTTGTTGCCAACACTTGTCGATGAGTTTACTGAAATGTGAACAGTTTAATAAGAACGTGTGCACCATTCCAGGCGTTAACAGATGATGAGAAGCAGACATTTTGAGGAGAATCCTGTAAATTTCATTGTTCAGAGTATTGAAGGTATCTACAAAGGACGGTTTAAAGATGAAAACGAGAATATTTAATGGCGACACTGGTTCAAAATTGGATCTGTAAAGATATCTCTGTCATTTCTTGTTACTTATCCCCGAATGTCACGTCTGTAAAATCGATTCAGTATTAATTCTCCCTCTCTCTCTCCTTCAGCCTGCAAGTCTGCCAACATCGACCTGGTGCTTCTGATCGACGGCTCAAAGAGCGTCCGCCCTCAAAATTTTGAGCTGGTCAAAAAGTTTGTTAACCAGGTAGGGAATTTTTTCATACGAAGAACTCTGGTATTTTAATGCAACCTAAAATATATTTTAACAAATTAAAATCTAAAATTATAAGATTTATATGAGTGACCACGCTATTAATTATGCATAACTAAGCCTAACTTTTAGCTATAGGGACCAAAACCGTTTTTTCTACCAAGGTATAAACATGTTTGTTTCTGCTGTGATGAACATGGGGGCTTATGGGGATTGATTAATTTTAGAGCCAGCCTCAAGTGGACGTTTGAGGTACTGCAGTTTTTGGCACTTCGGCGTTGTCTTCACTTCACAGCCGCAGTGGTTGCTGCTTTTCTTGAATGATGTTTTGTTCCATATAACCAACCAGCCAAATCCAAACTTTCCGTATCTTATCCCTGTTGTTTTCTGGCTTCAGCTCCAGCTGGAAAACTTCCACTAACAGTTGAACTGGTATTGTTTTTGTTTAATGGACTGCTCGAGCAGCCCACACAGTGGGAGACCCATTCTGAGCATCCCAAGTGGCCCATAGTCAGGAGGCACTTCTGGTGTTTGCCCAGTTTCCAGATGGTCAATCTGTCACTGATCCCAGCACAGATTAAAGACCAGTATCTGCTTACAGGTTCCAAAACATAGTCATTGAACTGTGTAACAAGTTGCGTTTGTTTGTTTTGGGGCACAGGAAGTGACATAGGACTCTTCTGTTTTATAAAACAATAACAAACTGGAAGCACACTAACAGATCTTCTGTATGTTGTGTCACCTGTTACTGTCTCTAATGAATATCCCTCACCTCACCCTGTGCTCCAGGTGGTGGACTCTTTGGACGTGTCTGCTCACGGCACCAGGGTCGGTCTGGTTCAGTACTCGAGCCGGGTCAGGACAGAGTTCCCTCTCAACATGTACCACACTGCTGATGAGATCAAAGCTGCAGTTATGAAGGTAAAGCTGTTTTTCTGTATGTTTGTATGTTTTAATACCAGATGCATCATCAACTCTGTACTGACTCAGTTTTAGCACTTGGAACTTGATCGGTAGTTACTCTTCTTGTCCAGGTTGAATACATGGAGAAGGGCACAATGACAGGTCTGGCCCTCAAACACATGGTGGAGAACAGCTTCTCAGAGGCAGAGGGCGCTCGTCCCGCCAGCCGCAACATACCCCGAATTGGACTGGTGTTCACAGACGGACGCTCCCAGGACGACATCACAGAGTTCGCCAAGAAGGCCAAGGAAGCTGGTAAGACAAGTTTGTGTTCTTCATCCAAATGGTGGTGGACTCCCCCTTCTTGTTGACATTGAATGCACGTTTGTGATGTATGTTTCTGTGCACGTATGCAGGTATCACCATGTATGCGGTGGGTGTTGGAAAAGCCGTGGAGGATGAACTCCGTGAGATTGCATCCGAGCCTGTGGAGAAGCATTTCTATTACACCACCGACTTCACCGCCATCAGCACCATCGCTGAGAACCTCAAACTCAACGTCTGCCCAGGTACAACACATCTGTGTGCACAATACTATACTCAAAGGATGTCATCTCTCATTTGTGTGTGACAGCACACTTTAACATATAACAGATACTGTCAATGGACAGATTAATGCATATCAATGTAGAATCTGTAGGCAAAGGACAAAATTTCATCCAAAGTGCTCTGGTTTCTGTTGGTAGTCCAAGTAGTATTTGCTTTGGTTGCAGGCAGGTAAACAGACCATTTTTTAATACCTTTAAACATTTATCTGTGTTCATATGCAGAAATCTGTTTATAGAGATTATTCATCTCTCAGCTCCAGTCTCAAGTTGCTAATCTCACTGTAAACAATGAAGAAGAAGTCCTGGCCTGGATATCTACATCGAGCTGCACCAGAAGCCCCGAAACATCGGCTGTAGCCTCCAGAAACTAAATAGTCATGAGATGATAGCTGATTGTGTCACAGATGAAATATACTGTTTGACTTTTCTACATTAAGTCCTTAACAGGGCTGGAGGTTTGTTTTACAATACAGTTCATGTCAGCTTCAGCTTTTTCATCATCTTGATGTCTGTACAGTGGGAGTGGAAAATCAGCTTCTCATTTCACTGCACTACATGTCGGATGAACATATAGTATAAACTCAAATATCTACTCCAGCTGTATGACGGCTGAAGACACTTGTTAGTCTGTCGATAAAGATTTTGCACTGAGAACATGAAATGGTCTTATAAATATGTAATTTAATATAGATCTTAATGCACATTGTACTGAATTAAGTGTCAAATAATTATTTATCATCATTATATATTAAAAACATTGTGTTTAATATAAAGTAAAAGATGAGACTGTCATGTGACACGTGCCTAATTTCTTCTGGCATGTCACTGAAATGATGTCTTGTTCTTTGGCTCCATCTACTGGCCGCTGTAGAAAAAACACTGAAATGTAAAGCAGTAACTGTGTTTGTCTCGTATACCTGCATGAAGTGAAAGTATAAAGTATAAAAATAATAAGTGAAGGTGTTTGTTTGCTGATGTTTTCCTGCCTGTAACCTTCTTTTCGACCTCTTTTTGTTGCAGAGGAGAGTCAGGGGGAGATCGAGGTGAAGGACCCATGTGCCTGTGAGAGTCTGGTGGAGTTCCAGCAGGCGACCATGAGCAGCCTGGAGCAGCTCACACAGAAACATATCCTTTTTTAAAAAAATACTGAGTCTGAGTTCAACCCTATGAGGAACTTTGGGCCTCGGGCCTACTTACTAGAACCCCAAATGTGGATTAATACACTGCTGAAAATAGTCCCCATTAATCCACTATTTTCTCCTTTTTTGAGTCGCATGTAATAAAAAGGTACAGTATCCAGCTGATTTAGGATATAACAGACTTTTTACATGTAAAATTATATATTTTAAGCTGTAAGCTCAGTAGGAGACAATAGGTTTGGAGCTGAAAGCTGCAGACGGGTTCGAGAAGACGAAAAGTATTGAAAGATGGACTGACTTGTTGTTGGTTTTGATCTTTTAGTGTGATTTGTTGTAACATGTAGACTAATACGTCCTTTATCCTTTAATAAATGTCCTGCTGGTCTAAGATATTACTTAAAAACATCAATTCAAACACGAACCAACACTGACAAATTGTCAAAAATCTGATGGATGTTCGTGACATGGATTTATGAGCAGTCAGTAACTGTATGTCATTATTAAACCTTAATCAGCTGTCCACTGTCCGGGATGACTGCTCGTCTGGAGCAGCTGGAGAACCAGCTTCTCTCCAGGAAGTGATCTGTGATCATCACAGTGAGCGAACGCCACAGAGGAAGAATGACGGACTGAGGAAGAGGAGGGCACATCATGGGAAGATCATTAAAAAGGGGAAATTAAGAAACCCTTCCAATCAATGGACAAAAACCAAAGTGTCTTTTCACAAAGCCTTTGTCGCCTTCACTAGGTCTGTTGCTTTTTGTGTTTATGAGGATGACATTTATCTGAAAGCTTGTGATATAGAAGCATATTTCTGGTATCGATGTAAATGACCTTATTTGTACACTTTATTGTCTTAAAGAAAAACACCACACACATTTTCCAACCCATCACGAAGAATATTATATTCCCCAGAGCATCGGTTAACTGGGGATGCCGTGTGTGTTCAAACAACCAAACAGAATTCAGGATAAATTCATTTGTTTTTGACCTCCGTGAACACGTTATAACACTTCATCTGCGCAGCACAAAGAGGATTGTAGGCTGTAAACTAGATGTACTATAGATATTAGACATATTCATTCAGTTCATTAATAATCACGCAGCATTCGTCTGTTTCTCTTCGTGCTGTTTATACTTGATCTGTTTTGTACGGTTTGTTAAATATGATGTATTTATAGCAGATTGTTTTTGTTTTTTTAAGTACGACGGTAGAATAGCAAATTTTTTAAAAAGGACTTATAAAACTGAAGTGTTATTACCACTCCCAATATTAAATTGGTCATTTTCATACAAAATCATCACTCGTTTGCCTGAAGAAACTCGTTTGGATCACAGAACAAACTGTTGAAGATTAAAGTGGTTTAGATTTTTTAAAAAAGGGAAGTTTAAAGTTCACTAAAGCTGTGGTCTGTTTGGCCTTTCATGAATCAAATCTGCACTTTTTAGATCTCACAGTGCCTTTATCATGCCTGAGTGTTGGATTACATACAAATCAAAAAAAACCTACATCTTTGGCAGGAAATCCCTCCATCTACCTTCACCCTAAAGTGACAACAGAGAATGGGAGGCCTCACAGGGAACTGTATGGAAATGAACGACCGACTTCACCGTGGTAGATTGTCTCACTCTTATAGTTTTGTATAAAAACAACAAAGACCACCACAAATGTACGCCCCTTCATATTTGAACGCCTGTATGTTTTTGTATATTTTCTAATAACTTTACCTTTTTGTATTTCTCTGATGAAGCCCTGTATCACAGCACAGACGGCAATAAAGGAGAGAACTTTTCACCTCCGAGTGATGAGCTGTTTTATATTCACTTCAGAATCTAACATTTCTAAGGCCTTTTGTTAGGCCAGTCCTCTGCATTCTCTCTCTCTCTGTGTGTGTGTGTGTGTGTGTGTGTGTGTGTGTGTGTGTGTGTGTGTGTGTCACCAATGAAAGTTCTCAAGACGTGCAACACAGGAATTCAACTAGTAAATATTCATGTTGCGTTCACACGAGTAAAAGGAGTAAAACAGTTGTAGTAGTAATGATAAATAATAAAAGTAAAATAGGAGTAGTACCACAAGTTATGTCTACCATACCAAACAACTACAGTCTGACACATCTAAAGATTTTGACAGGCTGAAGATCTCGCGGGGTCGCTATCTACAAGACTACAACTCAATTCATTTTAAGACTATTTCCTGTCATGCACGTGGTGGAAATGTTGAACAATGGAGCAGAAACAAAAGCAGCTTTTGTCTCCAGCTT
Organism: Sciaenops ocellatus; assembly: GCA_033000465.1. Taxonomy (NCBI): domain Eukaryota; kingdom Metazoa; phylum Chordata; class Actinopteri; family Sciaenidae; genus Sciaenops; species Sciaenops ocellatus. The sequence goes on along the minus strand of CP136884.1, from coordinate 30,171,445 downwards.
TATTTATTTGATCGTATTATTTATCGTATTATCAGGTTTTGGCCAAACATGACAGATCCACAATTTTAAACAGCTTTGTCATCAATATTATTAAAAGTTCCATTAAGTCATGGCGGGCAGCTGACTCAGTTTCTGCGTCCACAGCATCCACGACCTCATGTTTCTTTAATTTAAAATAACTTCCACACAGGGTGGTGTTTAGCTCAGTTGGCAGAGCAGCCGCCCCATGTGCGAAGGCTCAGTCCTTGCTGCGGGAGCCCAGGGTTCGAGTCCGGCCTGTGGCTCTTTCCCGCATGTCATTCCCCATCTCTCTCTCTCCCCACATTTCCTGTCACTCTTCAGCTGTCTCTATCAGAATAAAGCTTGAAAAGGCCAAAAAAAAAAAATCTAAGTTCCACACAGTGTGGTATACAGATTTTATATGATATAAGCTCTGGTATCAGATTGTAAAAACATTTCAGGAGAGAGAAAGTCATATTCATACATCCCCAATTTTCAACCACTACAAATCTTTCTTGCCAGCAGATCTGGACACTATTCTGCTCAGATATGAAATAAATACATCAGCAAGTGAGTGAGATGCAGGTTTGTATGTATTATAAGTTGTATAAGCTGTTACAAAGTTGTTACTGTAGTCACTGTGCAGCTGAATGAATAATAAAGAAAACAATAAAAACATAGGAGCTTTATTTTAGAAATTTATGGCCGAGGGTTCTTGGAAATAACTGTAAACTATAAATGTAACTCGGTACAAAGTTCCTTTTAATCCCAGATAAATATTCATTCATCATTGGAAACATTTCTTTATATCTATATATTTTATTATTAACTTTATATTTATAGATTTATTATGTTTACCTGTAGACAAATTTCACAGTTTTCCTACTTCTGCTGTGCGCCAACTGAATAATGCTCTAGGGAATTAATTAATTAGATATGTACCAATCCAACACTGTCTCTAAATCTTCATGATTAGTACCAAATTACGTATGGTAAAATAAAATGTTACCACAAACAAATATTGGAATGGATATAGTTAGTAGACTCAATATTACAACACTGATCAGGATCAGGGGCCGCCTTTAATTCCATCAACATCAACACATCTTTAATTTAAAATAACAATAAAAAGAATCTACATGAGCTACTGTGCCTCTAGCTAGGTCTGCTTATTAAAGGAGTCTTCAAGATTTTATATTTCTGATGAAAACGTGTTTAAAAACTGTGTTACTGTGTGATCAAATGCATGAAACTCAAAACTAAACTTTTCTTTGTAAGGCCTCATAATGTTGGTGAATGTTGCTGGTGATGAACACCCTGGTGACAGAAGTTTGTTCTCAGTGGGTTGACAGTAAGTTTTGTTTGTGAAAGGGTGAGCCGACATGAGAGTGTGTGAAACACTTAAAGGAACAAAGCGAATTCCTGGTGGCTTTGCTGCGTTTAAAGAGCAGCTCCGTGGGGATCAGTTACTGCTTTCAAACAGAGCGTGTCATTACTGACAGCGACCTTAAGCACGATCTCTCAGCAGACTGACGCAACACGTTTGTTCCAGAGATGCAGAGTTTCTTTCTTTTGAACAAACATGTATAACATGATTTTTACTGAAGTTATATGATTTATTAATGGTGCTGCAATCAACATTTTTTATCAGAATTAATCTGCAGGTTAATTCTTGGAGGAACTGTTTGGTACGGGTATAGATGCTTACCTTATTAAGCAGATTGTGTACTGGCCTTGATGCAACTGATCCACAACAAATACAATGTTATTATTATAAATAAAGTGTTCAGTTATAACCATTCATTCATGGTGGCCCAACACGGCTCGATGCATAAACATGATTGCAATGAGTTTCACACAGTGAAGCATACTTTATACAATTTAAAATGATACAATTCAAATTGGGGGAAAGAGAACACTTGCACAGTATTGGATCGGTACTGGCAGATGAGTTGAGGTATTGGAATTGATATCAGGAAAGAAAATACTGGATTGACGCATATGAGTCTGCGTGTGATTTATATAAAATGTCACAAAATATAGATAAATACGAATCACCTTGTTTTGTCAGACCTGAAGTCCAAAACTCAACGATGTTCAGTTTACAGTCATAGACTTAAAAAAAAAAAACATTCACACATCTGAGAAGCGGCAACAAGTGCAAGTGAATATTTGGCCAAGATTTGGTGGGAAATAGCGGTGAAGTTGCAGATTACAACCAACTGAATACCCCTCACCTCACCCTAGAACCTATGGTGGCTGTGAAATTCGCGGAAGGCCCTGTCTAGAGCCAGTGTGCTGGGCTTCTGGAGGAACATGTGGACTGTGGACCTGCTCGTATTTTCAGATGATTATACACTAATTAAAACATAGTTGTGCGTATTTATATTCAATTTCTCAACTGACTGATTAATTTGACCAACTCATTAAATATTAAATACCAGCTCTAAATAATAGATGAGTTTCCAGGATATTGAATGTATTCAACAGTAAGTTTAATATAATTAAGCAGAGAACTGAGGATAAATGTTGGATATATTTCAACACAAATCTTGATGATCAACCTCACTGTAAAGTTTTGATCATCACAAACAAACTTTGACTTCCTGTTCATTGTTTTCAGAGTTAAAGTTCATAGAAGAGCAAACAAATGTGGCTCCTCGTGGATTACCAGTTAATATGTCCACAGAGGACGTTCATCTTTTTGTTTTTAATCAACCTCGTTAATGTCGGTGAACTTAATCAGCTGTTCTCCGTGGAGTATGCTGCAACTTGTTTTTCATTTACTAAAACAGCCTTTTAAAGTGAACTATCTTAAATATCACTGCTAATTACAGATTCTTTTAATGACAATGATGAGACACTCTCTCAGTAGACATATCTAATAAATCCCTTTGATGCTGTGTGCGAGTGTGTGTGTGTGTGTGTGTGTGTGTGTGTGTGTGTGTGTGTGTGTGTGTGTGTGTGTGTGTGTGCATTGCATGCTGGATGCTGCATAACAAGCTACCCCAGTGTGTGTGTGTGACCTTTACTGATGGGGCCTAATGAGGGTTGATGAGATGCTCGTTCTGTCCTGCAGCATGACTCACTTCCTGAATACACTGAGGATTAGTGAAAATGTCACGAGGTCCCAGAAGTCCTTCCTGTGGAACGTGCAACGAACTCCCGCTTACAGTGAGTTTACTCAAGTGAGTGCAATAGTGTGGGAAATGTGAGGTCAGGCTGCTGAACAGAAGAAGTTTAGTTCCTGAAAAAAGTTGTACAGTAACAAAACATTTGAACAAAGTCCAGAGGTATGATTGCCCTGTTATATTACAAGGACCAGATATATTTAATCAAATAATGCAAGTTGTCAAACACGTGAAGGATTTAGTGGAGTCTAGCGACGTAAGTGCTGATTGAAACTCCCTCTCCTTGTCCTCTCATTCCTGGTGTGAAACAGTGGGTGTGAAATGCATGAAAAATGTGAAAGGGCTTGCCTAAAAAATACTTGAAAGGAGCAGTGTGTAGGATTTAGTAGGATTTAGTGGCATAAAGCAGTGAAGTAGCAGACTGCAACCCACTGAACACCTCTCCCCTTCCAAGCATGTAGGAGAACCTACAGAGGCTGTGAAACTCACAAAAAGCATGAAAGGCCGTATGAAGCCACTCTGTTCTGTTCTGGACTACTGTAGAAACACAACATGGCGGAAGAGTCTGTGGATATACACTAATGAAAACATAGTTATGAATATTAAGTCTGTAAATAGAGCTCTCTAAATCTGACATACTGGACCTTTAAAAGTATGTTAACTGTAAAAAGTCACCACCATTCAAGGTGTATCCCAGGACACAAGTCCATGCAGGTATCAGAGAAGTCTACAGTAACATGTGGCAGCTGATCAAAGTGAAACTGAGAAAAATATTCAAAGATAGAGATACAGAACACTGTATCGTCCATTATCTATAACCACGCATCCTCATCAGGGTCATGGTGGGGCGAGAGGCCCAGCTGAGGTTCAGACCATGCAACCTTCTTGTTGTGAGGTGACAGTGCTAACCACTGTACCATACATTGTCTGCATTATATTTTAAATGTTTTCATTTCAAATGCAAAAAGATTCATTGTTCTGATCAACAAAAATGGTGTCAACTAAAACAGTATTGACTGTTTGGTGTATTAAAACAATTGTATGTCAATATTATATTCCATTGCTGCCATATTCTGTAAATACAGGCCTCAAAATCTGACACACTGGACATTCAACGACTGCAATCCAATTCAAAATCATGAAAACTGAATCTAATCAAACAAATCAGATTTTGTCTGGATGTGATCTGTTCATGTCGCTCTGTTAGAGCCCAGACAATCTTTCTGAGAGTTTGAGACAACATCTGTATTTTAGACACGTATGTACAGGACACAAACACAAAACATGCAAACACACACACACACACACACGCACGCACACACACGCACACACACACACACACACACGCACACACACACACACACGCACACGCACGCACACACACACACACACGCACACACACGCACACACACACACACACACACACGCACACACACGCACACACACGCACACACACACACACACACACACACGCACACACGCACACACGCACACACACGCACACACGCACACACACACGCACACACACGCACACACGCACACACACACACACACACACACACACACTCCTGGGAGACTTCCTAAAGAAACCATATATAAAGTCTTAACACTCTCTGGTCTAAACACTTTCATGTAAGTAAGTACTGTGCAGTCATATCGTTTCAAATACAGAAATATTAGTATTGAACCAAAAGAGATGTTAACTTTTAATCAGAACATTCGCGTTGCTTTGACCTGTGCTGTATTTTGTATTTTGATACATCTGATACATGAACTGTAGATTACCATGTTATCATTGGTGTGTTTTCTTGGCAAAATGTTTAATGTGATCCTTTTTTCTGTTGCAGGACATTTTGTACTTTAAATTCTCACCTCCACATGCACAGAACACATTTCTGAGTCTTCTGGATGAAGCAATAAGAAGATACAAAAAATTCAAATATCATCATGTCTATGCTGTTTAAAAGACACGTGTCACAACTATCAATGATTCAATTCAAAACACTGATCATCTGATTAAATGATTGACTTCTGACCAAATGTAATGTATAGGAGACACTTTAACTCTTAATCAGCTTGTTTTTTTTTAATATATTATGTTTATACATAATTCAGAATGCACTCACTTCCATTTCAAATAACAACACACTGATTTTTATCTTTGATGCCCTGAGCCTGAGGTGAGTGTTATTAATGTTCACAGCTTTTCAGCTTCATAACAACGTCCAACAGCTGATTCTGATGTTGTGGTTATAAAAATATTGAGGGTGGTTTGAAATTTGAATATTTATGAGTAATAAAGAAACAAATACTGCAGATGAGCAAAAAATAACTGTGGAAACTGTTATGATCAGCCACAGTGGGTTCACTTAGAGCAAAGTATTCATGTTTTTTTCTGTTATGTTCTGTCTGTGTGAGAACTGTTTGTATTGCAGAACCTGAATGTTTTACGTGTGGGTTCATTCCTGTGCTATATATTATTATATCACATTTTCTCCTGTGTTAGATCTCTAAGTCTTCAAGAGATGAACCTGTCGTCTGCCAATGTGACCGTGGTTATCGAGTATCGAGACTCCTTCACCAAAGCTGTGACCAAGAACGTGATCGTTGTGGTCCTCAGCATCTCCATCAACTACATCAATGCAGGCCTCATACAAACCTTTCGCAAACACGAGGTATGACATTCATTTACTCGCACTAATAATAGCTTTACTGCAGAAATATGATAGAAATAAATCCCTAATTTAATAATTTCCCAATCCGTGTTCAGACTGATATTTAGCAATTAGAGTTTATTTTCTAATAATCTGTTTACATTAAGAATACAAATTATTACAACCATGCCATGTACAACATTTTAAAGCAAAGCAACAGTAAGCAGGTATTTAAAGTATATATATATATGTACAATCCTTAATCTGTGTAATATTTGTCAGCTCTAAAATCATGCCACAATAGAAACTGTGTCTTGTTCCATAAATTGTTAATGCCTCTTGATGCATACTGTCATATCGCCCAACCCTAACATCACTTCCTGCTCATGTGTTTCTCTTCCCACCCTCCAGATCTTCTACATGAATCCTCGGTACATCCTGTTTTTTCACCTGGTGGTCAACGACATGATCCAAGTGACGCTGACCGTCATACTGTTCATCATCAGCTACATCCTCTACAAAATTAATGTCTCCGTCTGTTGCGTCTTCATCCTGCTCGCTCTTTTCGCCACTGAAAACACTCCTCTGAACCTGGCCTGCATGGCGGTGGAGTGCTACATCGCCATCTGCATGCCCCTCCGCCACGTGCAGATCTGCACCGTGAGGAGAACTTTAATGCTGATCGGTTTAATCTGGGCGACAAGCATGTTGTCCGTTCTTCCTGATCTGTTCATCACCTTGGCCACACAGCCTCTGGACTTCTTTTACACCAGAGTGTTCTGCCTCAGGGAAACTGCCTTTTCAAATCCCCACATTATCAAGAAGAGGGATATTACTTATATTGTGTATCTGGTTATAGTTTGGTTTGTTATCTTTTACACATACTTCAGAATTCTCTTCACTGCAAAAACAGCTAGCAAAGACGCTAAAAAAGCCAGAAACACCATCCTCCTCCATGGATTTCAGGTGTTGTTGTGTATGGCAACATACGCAGAACCGCTGTTAAAAGAAGCTCTGCTGCAGTGGTTTCCAAAGAATTACCCAGACTCCCTGTTTGCCTGCTACATCATTGTGCAGATTCTTCCACGATCTATTAGTCCAATCATCTATGGCTTACGAGACAAGACCTTCAGGAGGTACCTGAAACGGTATCTGTTATGTAAAGTGATCCCACAGTAGCTTTACATGGAGTCAGATTAAAATAATGATATCGTCACACCTCAGTAGTTTTTTGGCAACTGGAAAAATGTGCAGAGTAGTGATGCCATTGAATGCATGTTTATATTCTTAATCTTTTTATCTCATTCTTATTACTTATTCAAACAGATTCTGGTTCAACGGTGGAAGCAGCACCACCTCAACCTTCCTAAAAATACTCTCCCAACCCTCTCTTTTGCATTCGTACACTGCACCCCGCCCGCCCAACCCAATTTGTTCTATTATTATCCTATTTCTCCCTCTCCTTCCTGCTCTGTAGGGTTCTGAGGGGGGTCTGTTGTGCCGGGATGCTACAGCGGACTCCTCACCGAAGCATCTCCACAACGCAGCAACAGGCCGAAGTACAAGAGCTCATGCTTCACTCACAGTCTTTCATTTTGTCAATAAATCATTTAAACGTATCTTGTCGATGTCGTGGTCCATGCTGGTGATTTTATTTTTCTCCAAACCCTGAAAAACTGTTTTTTTGGTCAGAGGAATAAAGAAATTCAGATATTGTGTCATAAGTTTTCAAACAATACCAAGGCCTGGCCAACTCAATCACAAAATGAAGTCACCCATCCTCTTGACATGTCAAAGCTGTGTCTGTATGAGGCCTCTGCTTTTAAGTTGAATCTTCCACATTTATTACTGTTCAAATGCAGATTTGCAACTTTTTAAAAATCCATATGTCAAAAAAACATTCTCAGCATTCATACACACACACATCAGGGAATCCTGAGACATTTGCCACCACAGCACATATAAAGTCTGAGATTTTCTGCAGGCGTATTGTTTGTGTCCTGGTCAGTCTGAATGCTGTAACTCAGGTAAGTATACCACCTGCTGAGAACTACATGACACTTGTGAATTTTGCTCTGACTGGACTGGAGAGTGGATATTTGAATATTTTCATTTCTCTGATTTAAATCTGTTCAATGTAAGAGGGACAGTTTGAAACGACTGAGGATGCAGTTCACAGAACATCTTACCTTTGAATTTGTACTCAGATTTCCATCGTCATGATTTAATTTTAAGATTTTAAATCCATTCAGTTAAATTACAAGAGATGTGGGTGAGGTGAGGACTTATTTCTCGTGTTGCTGTTGAGTTGTTGAGTGGCTTTATGCATGATTACCCATAAACTGATTTAACTTACAACACCAGCTCTTTTCAACAGCGTCTAGTTCCTTCAAACAATCTGAAAAAGTTGTTGAAGGCTGAAATGAAGCTGATCATTTTAGTGCCAAATAATAATATTACCATCATGGTTACCACCTGTCCAGTCTTTGTCTCTGGCTCACTGTTGTAGATGAATATATATGCTGATGAATAGGTTGTTTAAAACACTAATCCACTGATATAAACTGATAAATACGCAGTTATTTTAAGTTATACTGTTATTCTCAATGTTACTTCAGAAATTAAAATGTCATTTCTTCAGATGTATGTTTTTGTGTTTATAATACACTTAATACACTCAATAATTAAATAACTTAATCTATGTCGGGCCTATATCATACAAAAATTGTAATGATATTTAATTACATGGTATATTGATGTTGCACAAATGCAGCATTCCAAATTCACGTTTCTTTCCTAATAAATGAATACTACATCTAAACATCAGCTGTGTTATATCGCTCAACCTTCTGTCTTCTAATATAATTGGCTGTAGTCTATAATATAAACAGTGAATAAGTAAATATTTACTTAGAACTGAACAATATTCATCTTTTCTTTTCTTTTTTCTTTTCAGTCTTCAAGAGATGAACGTGACATCGGCCAACATGACAGTGGTTTTACTATATCGAGACTCCTTTACTAAAGCTGTGGCCAAGAACGTGATCGTTCTGGTTCTCGGGATCTCCATCAACTACATCAACGCGAGCCTCATTCACACATTCTCCAAACACCAGGTCTAATATTCAAAGTATAAACTTCTAAGTTCTCTAGTGGAGGAAGTGAACAGCAAGTGTGTTTGAAGAAGAGCAGTCTTGGTCTTGTTAAGAACGGTTGGTGGAGTCTGGCTGGAGGTCAGCAGCCTGATTATCAGAAATAACTCCCATCTCCAGTCTTTAGTAACTCAGTCTAAATTTGTGTTCGTGTTAGCCAATTTCTTGTTGTATGGTGGACCGAAATATTGTTGCTTTATTATTAATTAATCAGGAGAAAGTGATGCATCCATCACACATTTTTAGTTACCCCAGAACCTTCAGTACCCTGTACAGCCTGTCATCATTACTGTGTTTTGTATATGTGTATCTCACTTCCAGGATTTGGAAACATTTTCAAACATTTTCTCTCACCCCGTGTTTTCTTCTCCCCACCCTCCAGATCTTCTACATGAATCCTCGGTACATCCTTTTTATTCACCTGGTGATCAATGACATGATCCAAGTGACGCTGACTGTCTCCCTGTTTGTCATCAGCTACACCATCTACAGACTAAATGTCTCCGTCTGTTGCGTCTTCATCCTGCTCGCCCTTTTCACCACTGAAAACACTCCTCTGAACCTGGCTTGCATGGCGGTGGAGTGCTACATCGCCATCTGCATGCCCCTTCGCCATGTAGAGATCTGCACCATCAAGAGAACATTAATGTTGATCGGTTTAATCTGGACAACAACCATGCTTTCTGTTATTTCTGATCTGTTCATCACTTTGACCACGCAGCCTCTGGACTTCTTTCATTCTCAAGTGTTCTGCCTCAGACAGACCGTCTTCCCAAACCCTCTCATCATCAAGAAGAGGGATATAACATATTCAGTGTTTCTAGTTATAGTTTGGGGCACTATCTTATACACGTACTTCAGAATTCTCTTCACCGCAAAAACAGTGAGCAAAGATGCTAAAAAAGCCAGAAACACTATCCTCCTCCATGGTTTCCAGCTGCTGCTCTGTATGGCTTCATATGCGACCCCCCAGTTGAAAGATGCGCTGCAGAAGTGGTTCCCTATGAATTATACAGACTCCCTCTTCGCTTCCTATATCATTGTACAGATTCTGCCAAGATCTATCAGTCCCATCATCTATGGATTACGAGACAACACTTTCAGAAAGTACTTAAAAAGGATCTGTTGTGTAAAGTCAGCATAGATTAAAAAGCCAACCAGGATACCGAGGCGAGAAAACTCCTCAATCCATGTTTTTGTTTTGTAACTTTCTGTGAATTAAAATTTCCAATTAAACTCTAAATTATAAATAAACCCACACAATCAGCAGTCTTGTGTGGCGGCAGATGACTGCTCCAACTTGGCAATTTTATTGCTGCTGTCTGAACGGTGAAACTCATTGTGTTTACAAATAAAAATGTATGTTTTGATCATAAATTTTGAATAAAACCACCTCTGTCTTGAAATTCTACATTTAAATGGTGCCACTCCTTCCATTTTAAACACCTACAGATATTTATCTAACTCCACATTATGACCAACACTTTAAAAAAATCCATATAATGGGCAGATGGCCATCCAACAAAAAAAGGTATGGTAAAAGGTAATTGATATTGGGTTTCGTGTTATGAAACCATGTTGTGCAGCATTGTTCATTGACTTCTATTCATTTATCGCCATGGCTTGATCCTGCTAACTATTCTAAACTTATAAGAAGACTTCAGAGTGTTTGTTCATAGTAGTAGTAGTAGGCTGTTTTTATGTTAGTCTGTTTCTGTGGTGTACCCCAAAATTCTGTACTTGGTCTTCCTTTGTTAACTAGAATAACACCGGTCATGATGCAACAAAATTTAATTTTCACTTTTACTTTGAAGACATTATTGTCAGCTTTCTTGATTTTCTGGACACTAAACACTTCTTGGACCATAACAGACCTGATGGCCTGCTATCAATCCTCCGCATTGTGTAGTTTTTTTGTTGGATTCTCTCACTTGTGAAACTGTTGAACCAGCCAAAGTTGTCCATTGTGGGAAGTCATAAACACATAGTAAATGTACCATACACATTAAATCTGAACCACATCTAAAAATACACATTTACTACATCACACAAGCACGCAGTGTGGGTGTGTTTTAGGTCAGAAGCATGCACATATACTCAGTGAACCTGCTGCATAAAAAATCTTTCATGTTGAGACAGTGCCAGATCAGAATTGACTACTTATAATTTGTTGTACTTGCTGTATTTCATCATCATATATTGTACTTCTTTTCCTTTTGAAAAAGTTAATCAGGCGCTGAGATGAATTTCACATCCGGGGTCAGCAATGCAACGATGGCTTTGAATCAGCGGGACACATTACTGATGGCTGTTGGCAAGAATCTGACTGTTCTTGTCCTCGGGATCACCATCAACTACATCAATGCCACAATGGTCCACACATTCAACAAGCATCATGTGTGTGAAATGTGTATATTTTTCTATGAGGGTTAATTACTTCAGCATTCAAACAAAGAAAGGAGGTGAACAATATGTATGAAGTTGGAAACATCTCTCACTTCCCTTCATGTTCTATTTCCAAACGCGTTCTTTAAAAAGTGGAGGAACATTACTAATGTTACGTTAATGTTATATTAATGTTACGTTAATGTTATATTAATGTTATGTACAGTCAACCTCACGTTGAAGATATGTGAACATCATGTTATAACCAATTCGTCCAATCATAAATAAGTCTGTCACTAAATTCAATGGCACTGTCATAGTGATTTAAGGTCAATGTTGAATACGAATGTAGAGATGTACAATGTAATCCAATCTAACCCCCAGTTACATTGTTCATTTCAGATCTTTAGGATGAACCCTCGCTTCATCCTGTTCATCCACCTGGTGTTCAACGACATTATCCAGCTCACAACCAGCATTTCCCTCTTCGTCATCTCGTACACCTTCCACACCATCTATGTCTACCTCTGTTGCCTCCTCATCTTGCCGGCCATCTTCACCACACAAAACACCCCTCTGAATCTGGCTGTCATGGCAGCAGAGTGTTACATCGCTGTCTGCATTCCCCTCCGCTACAACAACATATGTACAGTCAAAAGAACATATATTGTTATTGGCATAATCTGGGCATTAAGTTCACTTTCTGTACTACCAGATGTCTTCATTCTTTTGGTCACTGAACCTCTGGAGTTCTTTCATAGCAGAGTTTATTGCTCTAGGGATACAGTGTTTAGGAGTGACTACAGTGCAAAGAAGAGGGATGCATCCCACATATTGTTTCTGGTCGTGGTTTGGCTCACTCTGTTCTACACTTACTTCAGAATTTTGTTTGTGGCCAAAGCTGCTGATGCAGATGCTAAAAAGGCAAGAAACACGATCCTGCTTCATGGTTTTCAGATGCTGTTGTGTATGATGGTGTATGTGCAACCTATGTTAATTCAAGGTCTTACATACTTGTTCCCAGGAGGGATAAGTGCCATATACTTTGTTATGTTTATTATAAATCAAATCCTCCCTCGCTTTGCAAGTCCTATTGTCTACGGGCTACGAGATAAGACTTTCAGGAAGTACTTTAAAAAGTATCTGTGTACAGTAACAATGAACATACATCCAAAGACAACACTGAAGATACTATGACAAAATAACTCAAAATGATCTTAATGCTACTGATGTGTGTCACAGACTCACTGAGTATGCATAATGTGTAATGTAATCTGCTCAGAGGGAGAGATCAGTGATTAAACTGTCAGCTGCTCTTTACACTGGCCTCACACGGCAATGTAACCTGAGCACAGATCAAATCATTATGTGTAGCTTGATGTAGCGACCCCAACCTGTCTGTTTAAAGACGTTGTCTGAGCTTGAACTGCTAACCGGTAAAACTCAGCCCTGCATGTATTTTGACTCTGTCTAACTTTGTATCAATAAAATATTAAAGTCCCCCAACCACCGACTTTTCTTTAAGTGTGTAATGTAATGTTTTAGATAGATAGATAGATGACTTTATTCATCCCCGAAGGGAAATTAGGTCATCATAGCAGTCCGGTATTTGAATACAATAAAAATACAATAGAATAAAAAACTGAGGTAGAAAAAATAAAAAAATAAAAACACAGAATGGGACAAGGACACTAAAAAAACACAAGATAAACAGGTAGATAAGGTGCAGTGGCAAGATGATGGTAATAGTACTGATGATATGATGGTAATGTTATTGTTAAACAGTATATAATATAATAGTACAGTGTGTATAAAATATGTATAATATATGCATAATAAATACTTGACTATACAAGATATAGATACTATAAATAATATGAGTATAAACTGTAACTAGAATGTTCAAAAAGACAAGAATATTGTATAAATGTGATATATAATATGAATACGGTTAATATTAACACATATCATATGATTTGAAGTATATGTTCCAGTATTTGGAGTGGATTGTTGTACAGGGTACACAGTGCAGAAGGTGACAGGTAGATTTAGTCCGGTTCTGTGATAGTGGCTCTGACAGAGGCAGATGAGTTATAGTCTTATTGCGGTTGGGAGGAACGATTTTCTGTATCGTTCCTTAGAGCAGCGGGGTTGAATGAGTCTGTTGCTGAAGCTGCTCTTTAGTTTGTCCAGTGTTTTGTGGAGGGGGTGAGAGAGATTGTCCATAATAATGACACGACTCAGTGCAGTACTTAAAGTCTGCAGTGTATATGGTGAAGAGAAAGGGGAACAGTACAGTTCTCTGGGGGGGCCCGATGTTACCGATCAGACGACCAGACACACAGTTCTGTAATCTCACAAACTGTGGTCTGCCCATCAGATAGTCATCGACCCAAGTGACGAGGGGAGCACCCACCTGCGTGTTCTCCAGTTTAGCCTTCAGCAGTCTGGGCTGGATGGTGTTGAAGGCACTGGAGAAGTCGAGGAACATAATGCGGACTACGGTGTTGGGTCTGTCCAGGGAGGAGTAAGCCTTCTGCAGCAGGTAGATGATTGCATCATCAACCCCAACATGGGGCTGATATGCGAACTGCAGGGGGTCTTGTGATGGGCACACCAGCGGTCTGAGGTGTGCCAGGACCAGTCTCTCAATGACCTTCATGATGTGAGAGGTCAGTGCCACTGACTGACAGGCTCAGGTTGAAGAGGTGCTGGAGAACTCCACAGAGTTGGCTGGAACATGCCTTCAACACGTGAGGGCTGATGCGGTCTGGTCCAGCAGCTTTCCTCTGTTTGAGCCCCTCAAGCTCTCACCTGGCTGGCTGTGATGTGGCGTCCAGACTGGGGGGTGGGAGATGTGGAAGGGTCTGAGGTGGATGTCAGCAGTGGGTTGGAGGGTGGAGGTGACGAGGGTCGTGCAGAGAGGTGTCTGCTGCAGGAGGTTGTGGGGGACTGTGGGGGATGTGAGGATGTCCTTGGGGTGGGAGGTGTGGAAAAGTCTGTGGTGAAAGTCAGCGGGGGGCCAAAGCTGCTGATGCAGATGCTACAAAGGCAAAAACACGATCCTGCTTCACGGTTTTCAGGTGCTGTGTATGATGGTCTCGGGCTACGAGATAAGACTTTCAGGAAGTACTTCAAAAAGTATCTGTGTACAGTAAACTGCCATCCAAAGAACATCCTGAAGCTGCTCTCATGAAATAATATTTCCATCTCATTGTAATTTATTTACACTTTGATTTAGGACAGTCTGGAAAAATCAGTTAGATTCATTTATTTAAAGGTGCAGTGTGTCAGATCTGGGGCCTCTGTTTTCAGAATAAGGCAAACATGGAATATAATATTCATAACTATGTTTTCATGCATGTATAATCACCTGAAAATAAGAATCTTTTTATGTTTGTTACTTAAAAAATATCCTTTTATATCTACAGTGGGAGAGGGTCCCCTTTCATGGAGGCCGCCATGTTGAAACACCTGATTTATACAGTAGTCCAGAACAGACAAACTAAATACTGACTCTAAACAGGGTCCTTAAAGTGTTGTTTTTCCTTTACATTAGGAAGGTGAGGGTGATGTGAGGAGATTACAATGCAGTGATTGGACCACTAAATGCAACTAAATTCTACACACTGGACCTTTAAGATGAGTCGATCTCCCATTAAAGTTTAATGAAGAAAAAACATTTTTATATTAGATTCATTTTCCAGTTTCTGATACTGTTTTATTGCCTGATTGATACAGATATGACTGTGATGAGCTAACATTGGCCGATACACGAGCCTGGCTTATCGGTCTATCTGTATACTGTGAAGGTGTGTTTTACACACAGACACACACACACACACACCCCCTTTATAACTTATAACTCGGTTATACTCGGTCACGATAAGGAAGATTAATTTCCAGATCACAATTCACTATCTGAGGTCAGTATTGAGTTATTGCTTGACTTGACTACATCTAATTTCATCCAAAATATAAAGCAGATTTTGTAAATATGTCTCTTTTTGTAAAGAGAGATATTGATTTTATTATAAAAATGTCTTTCGCTTTTCAAACAAGTTCATCGGCTGCTGACATGAATTTCACTCCTGTGGAGAGCGATGTGACAGGAGCTGTGCTCCAGCAGGTGACACTGAGTACAGCTCTTAGCAGTAACACGATCGTTGTTTGTCTGGGCATCACCATCAACTACATCAATGCGACCATGGTCCACACATTCAGCAAACACCATGTGTGTATTTTGTTTTTATAGTTATGTAAGAAAGATAAAGGAGGTAGAATGTGTACAATGTGTATGACGTGTTTAAAGGTATTTTGTCATGTGGTGGAAAGATATAGAAATAATAGATAGAACATTTTAGATGACAAAGTTTACACTTATCAAAGTTTATGATTGTGGAAGTTAATTAATGGATTATCAAAATAACAGATTTTCAGTCAAACTGATGAATTAATGGCTTAATTAAGCTGTAATGCACTTCACTTGAATCTCACTCTCGATTTGTCACATTTCAGATCTTTAGGATGAACCCTCGCTTCATCCTGTTCATCCACCTGGTGTTCAACGACATGATCCAGCTCACAACCAGCATCTCCCTCTTCGTCTTCACATACGCCTTCAACACCATCTACGTCTCTTGCTGTTTTTTTCTCATCTTGCCGGCCATTCTCACCACAATGAACACCCCTCTGAATCTGGCTTTCATGGCAGCAGAGTGTTACATCGCTGTCTGCATTCCCCTCCGCTACAACAACATATGTACGGTCAAAAGAACATATATTGTTATTGGCATAATCTGGACGCTAAGTTCACTTTCTGTACTACCAGATGTCTTCATTCTTTTGGTCACTGAACCTCTGGAGTTCTTTCATAGCAGAGTTTATTGCTTGAGGGATACAGTGTTTAGGAGTGACTACAGTGTAAAGAAGAGGGATGCATCCCACATATTGTTTCTGGTCGTGGTTTGGCTCACTCTGTTCTACACTTACTTCAGAATTCTGTTTGTGGCCAAAGCTGCTGATGCAGATGCTAAAAAGGCAAGAAACACGATCCTGCTTCATGGTTTTCAGATGCTGCTGTGTATGATGGTGTATGTGGGACCTATGTTAATTCAAGTCCTCACATACGTGTTCCCGGGAGGGGTGAGAACCATATACTTTGTTATGTTTATTATAAATCAAATCCTCCCTCGCTTTGCAAGTCCTATTGTCTACGGGCTACGAGATAAGACTTTCAGGAAGTACTTCAAAAAGTATCTGTGTACAGTAAACTGCCATCCAAAGAACGTCCTGAAGCTGCTCTCATGAAATAATATTTCCATGATCTTGATAAGTTAAAATCCAAAATTCAAATTTAAAAATGCATACAAAGCACGAAGAATGGAAAATCAATGGGCCATCATTACACTGTATTTAATATATCTGTGATTAAACTGTCAACATCTTTATTTGTGGCTTCAAACCAGCCTCATGATGTATCAGATGATGTTCCATTATTGTGTACCTGTTATTATTTAAGATGAGTAAATCTCCCATTAAAATTAAAAAAGTTTTAATATTAGCTTCATTTTCCAATTCCTGCTACTGTTTTCTTTGAAATTAAAATGTAAGAACATGTTATAAACTTGGTGTTAATGTGGATTAATTAAATTGAAATTTCAATTAATACTTTGTGGTATCATTTAATTCCAGTGGTTTTATTATTATTATGTCACACTCTTATATTACCAAAGACATTATTGTTACTGTCGTTTCTGGCACACTTCTTTCAGCAGGCTCCATTTCCACTTGAAGATGTTGGAAGTATAACTGTTCAAGCTCTTAACGCCACAATTTACACTTTTTGAATAAAATGGATGCTTTAAAATGTCGACAAACTCAGCTCTTCTCACAAAAAAATCACATTTTAAGATAAGAATTAACTTGCTAGGAGGCCCTTAGGCGTAAAAGAGCTGCTGGCCTTCTATTAATCTCCCGTTCATCCTGCTGTGCATTGTGTCATTTCCCTGGTGGATTTTCAAAATCAGACTTGGAAGAATGGAGGCAAAGGAAACAATGGAAATAACAGGATGGGGACAGTGTTTGGAAAAAGTGAACCGAATATGGTCTGTTCCAAGCTTTAAAGTATTGTTTGAGCTTGTTAAGTTGAGAACCGTAAGTTGTTGCACATAGTAAATGTACTACACACATTCAATACTGAATCTAAAAATACACATTTACTACGTCACACAAGCACGCAGTGTGGGTGTGTTTTAGGTCAGAAGCATGCACATATACTCAGTGAATCTGCTGCATAAAAAATATTTCATGTTGAGACCGATTAATCTCCAGATCAGAATCCACTGTCTGAGGTCAGTATTGAATTGTGTGCTTCACTTGAAAAAAGAAAAAAAAAAAGTATGCACAGTTGTTTGTTCCGAAATGCTACTTGCTGTATTTTATCATATATTGTATTTCTTTTGCTTTTCAAAAAGTTTATCAGACACTGAGATGAATTTCACATCCGGGGTCAGCAATGCAACGATGGCTTTGAATTACCGGGACACATTTGTTTCGGCTGTTGGCAAGAATCTGACTGTTCTTGTCCTCGGGATCACCATCAACTACATCAATGCCACAATGGTCCACACATTCAACAAGCATCATGTGTGTGAAATGTGTATATTTTTCTATGAGGGTTAATTACTTCAGCATTCAAACAAAGAAAGGAGGTGAACAATATGTATGAAGTTGGAAACATCTCTCACTTCCCTTCATGTTCTCTCCTTTCTTTTTGGTCTGCTGTATTTCCAAACGCGTTCTTTAAAAAGTGGAGGAACATTACTAATGTTACGTTAATGTTATATTAATGTTACATTACAATAATGTTAGTTAATTAATTATTGTAAGTCTATCACGTTGGAAACATTTCTAACTTCCCTTTTATTTTCTGCTGCGCTCTATCACCAGCTGAATGACAGAAGAATACCAATATGACATGATCACTTGTAAAAGTTCATATCTAGTTGCTTGATTAAATCAGCATTGTAAGAATGACATTTTTATTCATGTACAATTGTTCACAAACCATCATTTCTGTTGTTCATTTCAGATCTTTAGGATGAACCCTCGCTTCATCCTGTTCATCCACCTGGTGTTCAACGACATTATCCAGCTCACAACCAGCATTTCCCTCTTCGTCATCTCGTACACCTTCCACACCATCTATGTCTACCTCTGTTGCCTCCTCATCTTGCCGGCAATCTTCACCACACAAAACACCCCTCTGAATCTGGCTGTCATGGCAGCAGAGTGTTACATCGCTGTCTGCATTCCCCTCCGCTACAACAACATATGTACGGTCAAAAGAACATATATTGTTATTGGCATAATCTGGGCATTAAGTTCACTTTCTGTACTACCAGATGTCTTCATTCTTTTGGCCACTGAACCTCTGCAGTTCTTTCATACCAGAATTTTCTGCTCTAGGGATACAGTGTTTAGGAGTGCCTACAGTGCAAAGAAGAGGGATGCATCCCACATATTGTTTCTGGTCGTGGTTTGGCTCACTCTGTTCTACACTTACTTCAGAATTTTGTTTGTGGCCAAAGCGGCTGATGCAGATGCTAAAAAGGCAAGAAACACGATCCTGCTTCATGGTTTTCAGGTGCTGCTGTGTATGATAACTTATGTGCGACCCATGTTGCTTCAACTGCTGACATACTTATTCCCAGGGAGTGCGCCATCCGCAAACTTTGTTATCTTTACCATAAACCAAATTCTCCCTCGCTTTGTTAGTCCTATTGTCTACGGGTTACGGGACAAGACTTTCAGGAAGTACTTCAAAAAGTATCTGTGTACAGTAAACTGCCATCCAAAGAGAGCAGTGAAGGCGCTATCATAAAATAATTTTTAAGTTGAAGTCATACTTTTGTTGTATCCATATTTAAAATGCATACAAAGCACTTAAAATAATAATAATAATAATAATAATAATAATAATAATAATAATAATAATAAGAAGAAGAAGAAGAAGAAGAAGAACGGTCCACCATTACACAGTATTATATGTCTCATGAGATAATAATGAATGACTACATGTTTAATCGTTGTGCACCTCTTGCAGGTTGTTCTGATTAATCATAATATAAATGCAGTGATCAGAGCAGCAGTAAAATGCAGAACGTCCCATAGCTTTACTGCATGTCATGGCCTGTTTAGTGCTCCAGCTTAGAGATAAACTCACTGTAATTTACCTGCACGTAGATTTAGGAAAATGCAGGACAATCTGCTGAAACTGGACATCATCACCATCATTTATTTATTTAATATCAGTATGTCTTTATATTGTTTATATCATCCTCATTTTCCAATTCCTGACTGTCATTTCATCTTATGTAAAAACATATGACAGACCTATTTATTTAGTGTATTTTAGCGTTGATTGATTAAATGTATGTTTGAATTAAAGACGTGACGTTGTTTAATCAAGATTAAGTGTTTTTTTTTTAAATGTTTTTTAACTTAGTACTAGGCAAGCTGCAAGACAAATCTAAATCCAATGTATAGCATGCAGAGACGTTAAACATAATATAACAAACACATGCTCAGCTGTTCTGACAGATGGACTCCCTGTTGCTGGTAATTTTTGAGAAGGTACACCTGACCATTGACAGCAGACGTCAAACTGTCCTTGTCTCATCTTACAGTAAGCCTTTAAGCGACCCCCATGCAGGCGAAACTCCTGGACCAGCTGGTGTTAGGCTTCTCCTGGGAGCAGCCTTTCACTGCAGTACATACAGCTGCAGTATTACACATTGAATTATGTGGTATCAAAAGAAAAGTAGAACAATTGAAAATATAGGTTTCATGTTTTTGATTCAACCTAGCAACCTTTTCTCGGTAGCTCACCTGGTAGATCATGCCCCCATGTACCGAGGGCCTTACCCAGGCTCGATTCCAGCCTGGGTCTTTTGCTGCATATGCAAGAATATCTTCCCTTATGGTGTTTGAGATCATCATACAGTAAACAGGCCTAACCAACTCCTGCAGTAATACATTATTGCAATAACTGTTCATTTACGTAAAGAGAAATGAAACAGTCCATCAGTACTTTCAGACATGAAGGTCAGTCGGTCCAGAACACAAAAATCAAACACTATGATGAAACTGGATCATTAGAACCACCCTAGTGAAGGAAGACCAAGAGTTACTGCTTCAGAGGATAAGTTCATCCCAGTCACCCAGTTCAGCATACACTGGACCGGTTTGCAGACCGGGATGAGAGCCTGCACCTTGCAGTCTGGGACCATAGCTCCTTATGTGACAGTGTACAGTGCACTTTGAAACTGCAGGGGCACCAAAGTCATAAAAAAATATACATATTCTAATATAATGATCTACATAGTATTTCAAAGTTTTTCCACATTTATTATGGACCAAACCTTTTTTAGAAATTCACATTTGTGCTCACAAAAAGCAAAAAACACAAACACACACCTACTACCCATTTTTACTTTTGTAACACCTCAGCATGCATACACACACATTAAGGAATGGTGGGACGTCTGCCACCACACCCCATATAAAGTCCGATATTTTCACCAGTCATATTGTTTGTGTCCTGGTCTGAATGCATTAACTAAGGTGAGTACCACCTGCTGGGAACTATAGTGATAGCTCTGACTAGACTTTTATCAGTTCAGTGTGAATCTTCTTCACCATCTGTTCACTGCAATGACTTTTAGCCTGATCCTGCAATAATAATGAAACAAAACAGTTAATATTACTGAGGATGCTGCATCATTTAAATGTGTGCTCAGCTTGAAGATTTTCTGAGAATTTGGAACGTGAACTCGAAAACATGAAAACATCTTGTTTTATTTGCATTATCATATTTTAAGTTTTAAGTTTTTAAATGCAGTCGGTTAACTTGAGCTGATATTGAGTTGTTGGTGTAGATGAAAATATAATATACTAATATGCTACTGTTTAAGATTATAAAATAGATTGAGAAATACAATTAGTCCCTAGCTTATTGTATTAATTATACTGTATTATACTGTAGAATTACTCTCAGGTGTATTTGATATACTGTAAGCCTGGCTCTGAATATTCAAATAGTTTATAGTACAATAATTATTATTTTTTATTACATTAGAATTGGAATCTCAAGTTCAAAGCTCTGTGATTAGGTATAAATAATGATAATAAACTACAATGTTTATTGACAACACATCTAAAAATGATGCATTATGTCGCTTTACAAACAAAAGTTCTCCACAAATATGTCATAAAAGGGGGATCCTCTTAAAGGCAATGTTGTCTTTTAAGGAAATTAGTTGTAGTCTATAATCACTGTAAATATTTACTTAGAAATGAACAATGTTCATTTTTTCTTTTTCTTTTTTTTTTTTTTTTTTTTTTTTTGTTCTTTTCAGTCTTCAAGAGATGAACGTGTCATCATCCAACATGACGGTGGTTTTACAATATCGAGACTCCTTTACTAAAGCTGTGACCAAGAATGTGATCGTTCTGGTTCTCGGGATCGCCATCAACTACATCAATGCGAGCCTCATTCACACTTTCTGCAAACACCAGGTCGAGTATTCCTTTAAGGCACTAATAATGATTTTAGTGAAGAAATGATCAGCAGGCTCTGTGAGAAGCTGCAGATAAATGTGAACGTCTTTTAAGTTAGTCTTGACATGGTCTCGATGATGTTTCTGTTTGATCTCAGACTTCCAGGATTCGGAAACGTTTTTCAGACCTTCTCTCTCACCCTGTGTTTTTTTCTTCCCACCCTCCAGACATTCTACATGAATCCTCGGTATATCCTTTTTATTCACCTGGTGATCAATGACATGATCCAAGTGACTGTGACCGTCTCTCTGTTTGTCATCAGCTACACCATCTACAGAATAAATGTCTCCGTCTGTTGTGTCTTAATCTTGCTTACTCTTTTCACCACTGAAAACACTCCTCTGAACCTGGCTTGCATGGCGGTGGAGTGCTACATCGCCGTCTGCATGCCCCTCCGCCACGTGCAGATCTGCACCATCAAGAGAACGTTAATACTGATAGGATTGATCTGGACTGTAACCTCGTTTACTGTTATTTCTGATCTGTTCATCACTTTGACCACACAGCCTCTGGACTTCTTTCATTCTCGAGTGTTCTGCCTCAGAAAAACCGTCTTCCCAAGTCCTCTCATCCTCAAGAAGAGGGATATCACATATTCAGTGTTTCTAGTTATAGTTTGGGGTACTATCTTATACACGTACTTCAGAATTCTCTTCACTGCAAAAACAGCGAGCAAAGATGCTAAAAAAGCCAGAAACACCATCCTCCTCCATGGTTTCCAGCTGCTGCTGTGTATGACAACATATGTAGCCCCCCAATTTGTAGATGTTCTGCAGAAGTGGTTTCCTAAGAATTCCACAGACTCTCTCTTTGCTTTCTATATTATTGTACAGATCCTACCACGATCTATCAGTCCTATCATCTATGGAATACGAGACAACACTTTCAGGAAGTACTTGAAAATGATCTGCTGTGTAAAGTCTGCATAGATTTCCATCCCTGTAATCTACCCTGTGCTTTTGTTGCCTTAACACTGTTGAGTTCAAGTAACATGTAAGTAACATGCAGACAATGTAAAGTTCAGCCTGTCACGTACATATTTTTGTAAATCCAACTTATGAATGTTCATGTGAATGAGACATTACATGCAGAAGCTGTACAGTATGTCTATTATGTATGCAACTTATTCAGTGTTTCAGGTCATGGTTATTTCATTTTTTAGTGAAATTAAACCAAAGAAACTGTTTGTTCTAATAGCTGTTAATTGATGTGTATGGATACTTATGAAATTAAGCATGTGACAATTTATCACACCGCTGCTGCTGCTCTAATGTGACACACAGCACAACACACAGAAATATTAGATTTACCGAGCACGTCAAATCTTTAGTTCAGCTGATGTGTTCTTCTACATCTGTGCTTGAGTTAAACTTTCTGTACATGTTAGGTCATGTGAAGAAGAAGAAGTACATACAATGATGAACCCTGTCAGTACAATTCACATATACAGTTCTAAACCACCTAAACACTGTATAATGTAACAGAATCATCAGGTAAATAAACCGTGAAACCCTCAAGGCCTATTGAAAAGAGCGAAATACATTGAGCATGTTCGTAAAATATAAAATAAATTCATAGCAAAAGTGCACAATAAAGTCCTCAGGAAATACAACAAATATACAAATGTACACAATGAATGATACAAACACTCCGTAGTACACTTATCTATCAGTAACTAGGGCTCGAAGCACCAGTGTGTTGGATTTAGTGTCATATAGCACTAACCTCACATTGCCATAGCATGAAAAATCATGCGGTTCCATTGAGTGTTAACGATGTGAGTGGAGTTGCACAGTTGCAGATGTCAAACAAGTCAGGAGTCTAAAAGGCGACAACATGCAACAGTTAAATTAATGGCAATATTTAAATCTTACGGAGCGCACAAGTTAATTTACTATAAATTCATATGAATCTCTAACAGCTTCAGATGCACACAGAGAGAACTCAGCTAATGTCATATCACGAGACGAAGGAGCGTTTGATGGAGGTTTTAAAAATGTTTTGACTGGAATGCTTCGCCAAGCCTCACTTATTGACAGCTGGTTTGGTTAATGAGAACTATAACGGCCACTACACTTTAAATGATTGTGTGCACTGTACTCCTTCATAGATGTAATGTCGAAAAAGAAGAAGATGTGCAAGCCTTCAATCTGAACTTTGTTTTCTCCATTCTTTCAAATTCTTAAAATCTATCAATTCAAACTTTTTGCTTATTGGTATAATTGCAAAGTTAATATTTATTTTAGTTTTGAACAAAGCCAGTTTGCAGCAGAGTCCCAACATTAAAGACATCGTAAAAATTGCGTGAACATTGTACTGGGCAACCAAAATGTGCACAATAAATAACAAGATGAAAAAATAGCATCTTTTGGGACTTTAGGGGATTTGCAGCCTAAAAAAAGTCAAAAAAAGAAAAAATGTCTTCTGATATCCACCAATAACACTTTTATTTTTAAATTTCCAAATATTTCAACGAGTGCCCTATGAAGGGTTCAACCACTGGGTGAGAACGTAACAACCCAATTAATAACCGCAATAGTTAAATGTGAAAACAAACACACACACAAACAGACTCACATGTACACAATCATATTTGTAACCACATGCACAAATACTCCTACTCATGTATACATGCAATACGCCAACATGCAGACACACACCCCTGAATCCTGGGATGTGTGTTCAACACACACATATAAAGTCAGACGTTTCCTGGTTGGTGTCTTTGTCTAAATGCATTAACTAAGGTAAGCACCACCTGCTGCACAGTCATACTGTACATCTAAAATGTCACATGAACTATTGCAAACTGTGTTAATGAGATGTTTTTATCAGCTATTGATTCTGCATAAACTTCAAAGACAACAAACGTGTGGATTATGTGTGCACAGACTTATTTGTGATGTTTCTTTTCAATGGATGTTAAATGTGATTCACTTTTCCTGTTTCAGAACTTTTATGTTTTCAATTCACATTTCGAGAACACCGTTCTGACTCTGTTAGATGAGACAATAAGACTTTCTTTCATAAGACAATATCGAGAGTCTCAAGATACTGTCTTTTGAGGTCATTTGTTGTAGTCTATAATCACTGTGAATATTTACTTAGTACTGAATATTATTCATCTTTTCTTTTCTTTTTTTCTTTTCAGTCTTTAAGAGATGAACGTGACATCAGCCAACGTGACAGTGGTTGTACTATATCGAGACTCTTTTGCTAAAGCTGTGATCAAGAATTTGATTGTTCTGGTTCTCGGGATTTGTATCAACTACATCAATGCGAGCCTCATTCACACATTCTCCAAACACCAGGTCGAGTATTCCTTTAACATGCACCAATAATAAATTCAGTACTATGTAGTACTAAGTGCTAGTCTTTTAAATTACTTTTTAGTTTAAAAAGAGACTCTCTGATGTCTATGATGTTTCAAGCTTGAAGCTCTGATCTCACACTTCAAGATTTTTCAAACCTTCTCTCTCACCCTGTGTTTTTTTCTTCCCACCCTCCAGACATTCTACATGAATCCTCGGTATATCCTTTTTATTCACCTGGTGATCAATGACATGATCCAAGTGACTGTGACCATCTCTCTGTTTGTCATCAGCTACACCATCTACAGAATAAATGTCTCCGTCTGTTGTGTCTTAATCTTGCTTACTCTTTTCACCACTGAAAACACTCCTCTGAACCTGGCTTGCATGGCGGTGGAGTGCTACATCGCCGTCTGCATGCCCCTTCGTCATGTGCAGATCTGCACCATCAAGAGAACATTAGTGCTGATAGGATTGATCTGGACCATAACCTCGTTTACTGTTATTTCTGATCTGTTCATCACTTTGGCCACACAGCCTCTGGACTTCTTTCATTCTCGAGTGTTCTGCCTCAGAAAAACCGTCTTCCCAAGTCCCCTCATCCTCTTGAAGAGGGATATCACATATTCAGTGTTTCTAGTTATAGTTTGGGGCACTATCTTATACACGTACTTCAGAATTCTCTTCACCGCAAAAACAGTGAGCAAAGATGCTAAAAAAGCCAGAAACACCATCCTCCTCCATGGTTTCCAGCTGCTGCTGTGTATGACAACATATGCAGCCCCCCAGTTGAAAGATGCTCTGCAGAAGTGGTTCCCTAAGAATTTCACAGATTCTCTCTTTGCTTTCTATATCATTGTACAGATCCTACCACGATCTATCAGTCCTATCATCTATGGCTTACGAGACAACACTTTCAGGAAGTACTTGAAAATGATCTGTTGTGTAAAGTCTGCATAGATTAAACAGCCAACCAGGATAGGTCAAACTTTTGCTAAACACGGGATTTCACAAAAATCTTTATTGGCTTTACACTATTGAGTTCATTCAGCCAAGTAACATGCAGACAATGTAAAGTTCAGCCTGTCATGTACATATTTTTGTAAATCCAAACTTATGAATATTTATGTGAATGAGAGATTACATGCAGAAGCTGTACAGTATGTCTATTATGTATGCAACTTATTCAGTGTTTCAGAGATACTGCTGTACAGTGTGCAAAATATAACTTCAGATTTTTCAAAATACACTGCTCCAAGATCGATTAATAAAGTTTTGAGAAGATATACTTTATCAAGGATAAATCACATTGTCATAATCATTTCATGAGAAGAGGTAAAAATGTTTTATTCCAACTTTATGGGCAACAGTGTAGAATAACTCAAACTGGTCACCAATATTTAAATTTTTCGGGAAATTAAACCAAAAAAAATGTTTGTTCTAAATAACCTTCTGTTGTTACTTGATGTGCATGGATGTAACTTATGAAATGAAGCATGTGACAACCTATCACGCCGCTGCTGCATGTGTGTGCTCATGTGAAGCACTTAACACAGAGAAATATTAGAGTTATCAAGCCTGTCCGACAGACACAAAACTGCAGACACACACCTTACCAGGACCTGTCCAAAAAGGTCACCTGACAGGTCATGTGATGACAAAAGAAAAAGAAGAAACACATAGAAAGATGAACCCTGTAAGAACAAGCCATGTATTTGATATAAACCAGAATATACCAGAACAGAATCATCAGTTTAAAAAAAAACATGATACCTTCATGGCCTATACTGAAAGGAGGAAGTTACAGTGAGCATGTTGGTAAATATCTAGAATTCATAGTGAAAATGATCAAGTCTCCAGGAAATATGACAAATGTACAAATACACACAATAAATCTTACAGAGCTCCATAGCACACTTATCTATCAGGAACTAGAGCAGTGTGTAGGACTTAGTGTCATATAGCAGTGTAGTTGGTGACTGAAACCGCCTCGGCTCAATCTCACATTACTATAGCATGAAGAAAACATGTGGTTCCACTGAGTGTTAACTATGTGAGTGAAAGCCAGTTTGCAGGAGCGCCCCAACATGAAAGACATAATAAAATTGCTTTAACAACGCACCGGACAACCATAATGTGCACAAGATAAACAACTTGCACCGTAAAGCCTATCCCAACTTTGGGCAGGGTACACCCTGACAAGACAAACAACCATTCACACTCACAGCTACAGACAATTTAGAGTAACCTATGAAGTGCATGTCTTTGGACTGTGGGAGGAAGCCAGAGTACCTGCAAACTCCACACAGAAAGGCCCCGGCCAAGGTTCGAACCTGTAACCTTCTTGCTGTGAGGCGACGGTGGTAACCACTGCTCCACCGTGCTGCCCTAGATGGAAAATGTCTCTTCTAATGTTGATTTTCATCATTTTATGAACGTAACAACCCGATTCATGAACAGAACCCAATAGTTAAATGTGAAAACAAATACACACACACACAAACAGACTCACATGTACACAATCATACTTGTAATCATATGCACAAATACTCCTACTCATGTATACATGCAATACGTCAACATGCAGACACACACCCCTGAATCCTGGGATGTGTGTTCAACACACACATATAAAGTCAGACGTTTCCTGGTTGGTGTCTTTGTCTAAATGCATTAACTAAGGTAAGCACCACCTGCTGCACAGTCATACTGTACATCTAAAATGTCACATGAACTATTGCAAACTGTGTTAATGAAATGTTTTTATCAGCTATTGATTCTGCATAAACTTCAAAGACAACAAACGTGGATTATGTGTGCACAGACTTATTTGTGATGTTTCTTTTCAATGGATGTTAAATGTGATTCATTTTTCCTGCTGTAGAACTTTTATGTTTTTGATTCACATTTCTAAAACACTGTTCTGATTGAAATGTCCATTTTAAACCTACTGAGCATACAGTTTAAAGATTCTTTGTACTTTGAACGTACTTTAACAAACTGAATTATTAACTTTTTTATATTTTAGTATAATACTCTGATCTTCTGTCTAAGGTGAGTTCTTTCTCTTCTTGTGTTCGCACTGAGAGTTCACATAAGATTATCTGTAGCATTCAGTTAAAATGTGACTTGGTATAAACTTTTAATAGTTACAGTGTCGACTTCAGCAGAAGTAATATTTGTTTTTTTCCCCTATCTCATCCAAATGATCCACCAGGTGCAATGTTTTGCGTATTTTCTGCATGTATTATGAATACAGATATGAAGATAGAGTAAATAAAGATCGATATGTAGAAATGTAGGGTCAGGCTCAAACAGAGTTTGTCTTGGATTTACTATCAAAGACTTTGCTGCACTTATTACATTTATTCATTCATTCATTATTGCGTTTATTATTTAAACTGTATGTTTTAAAGACGTCAGATTAAATATATAAAATATTTATTTGGGCCTGTCTGTATTCAGCCCAGGTAGATTTAAGGTACATGTGTTACTGTATACATTGTATTCACTAATATTTGCATAATATTGTGTTTTCTTTTCTACTTTTATGCTTTCAAGAGATGAACGTGTCATCTGTTAACGCGACAGGAATTGTTCGGTACGCAGATTCCTTCTCTAAAGCTGTGACCAAGAATGTTATTGTTGTGTTTATCGGGATCTCCATCAACTACATCAATGCGAGCCTCATTCACACCTTCAGCAAACACCAGGTCTGATACTCCTCTAATTTAAATTAAGATATTTGGTAGAAATTAATATTCATATCTTCATCACCCAGTCAAGGTCTGCCTGTCGAACCAGAGAACACATGGATGAAATGCATAACTAGCCATCCCTAGGCCATGCACCTGTGAGAGCTAATCTCAATGTGGGCAGATTCAAGATAACAAGAACACTTACCAGGTGTAAATGTCTGTGTATCAGATGCCATATTCCAGATATACATAGATCACATGTTAATACCAACTGTAAATGGGGGAAAAGGTTGCCACAAACATCAATCTGATATTTGTTCATGTCAACAGGGAAAGAATCTCCTCTCTTTTGTTAAACCTTTCCTCTCCTTACATTCCTCCACCCTTCAGATATTATACACAAATCCTCGGTATATCCTTTTTGTTCATCTGATGATCAACGACATGATCCAAGTGAGCCTGGCCGTCATCCTGTTTGTCATCAGCTACACCATCTACAAAATCAATGTCTCCGTCTGTTGCGTCTTCATCCTGCTCGCCCTTTTCACCACTGAAAACACTCCTCTGAACCTGGCTTGCATGGCGGTGGAGTGCTACATCGCCGTCTGCATGCCCCTTCGCCATGTAGAGATCTGCACCATCAAGAGAACGTTAATGTTGATCGGTTTAATCTGGACAACAACCATGCTTTCTGTTATTTCTGATCTCTTCATCACTTTTGCCACAGAGCCTCTGGACTTCTTTCATACCCAAGTGTTCTGCCTCAGGGAAACTGCCTTCCCAAGTCCTCTCATCATCGAGAAGAGGGTAATCACATATTCAGTGTTTCTAGTTATAGTTTGGGGTACTATCTTTTACACGTACTTCAGAATTCTCTTCACTGCAAAAACAGCGAGCAAAGATGCTAAAAAAGCCAGAAACACCATCCTCCTCCATGGTTTCCAGCTGCTGCTGTGTATGGCAATATATGCAGCCCCCCAGTTATTAGATGCTCTGCAGAGGTGGTTCCCTAAGAATTTTACAGACTCTCTCTTTGCTTACTATATTATTGTACAGGTCCTGCCACGATCTATTAGTCCCTTCATCTATGGAATACGAGACAATACTTTCAGGAAGTATTTGAAAAGGTATATTTTGTGTAAAGACTCCAAATCATAAGCAACTATTTAAAACTTCAGTGAGCTCTTTGCAATAAGGGGTTCTGCGCCTTGTTCAAGAGCACGTAGATGTTCATCTTTCAAAAGTTTAATTTCCCCACCCTGGTTCAAACAGCTGTTACACATTTGAGTAATTCTGAACTTATATATCGAGTGAATCGAGATTCAAGTCAAGTTAGATTTAGTGTTCTGTCAGTGTTGGCCATTTCAAATGTACAAAAATTACACAAAAATAAAAAGTTTATATTTATGACTGAGGTTTGGCTTCTTTTTCCTGTTTTACATTATTGATATTGTCACACTCCTTGCTCCTTAAGCCAGGATCTTCTCTCTCTGTGTGTTCTGCGTTCTGTCCACTGCAGAAGTGGAATCAGGTGTATGGAGCCATCCACACATCAGCGGCTCCCAGGCATCCATATCATGGATATGGTCCCAGAAAGCCAATAAGGGGATGGAGGTGGCGCCCTCATGTCTCACCACCTCTAGTCCGTCCTGCTGGATGTCCCCGTTTCCCTTGGTGGAATATACTCACACTTTGCCCAATGCCTCACATTTTCTCTGCACCCTTGGCTATCAACCTCCATTGTTTCCTCCACAGGCACAAGAATTGGAAGTCCCCTCTGTTTAAGCCTACATATTTCACTGCTTCAAAATTTGGAGCCTGATCTGCTTTGCTTAGAGGCCTCCACACTAATGCAAAGAGAGACTAAACAGAGCCGCATCCCTGCTCCTAGATCCTTGGTCCTTGGCCTCTTAAGGTGGAGTCCAGAAAATTGTGTCTCCATTTTATTGGTCCCTTTGAGGTTGAATACAACATTGATGATGATGGTGTGCACCATAAGCTCCCCATGCACTCCTTCACCCAGGATGGTGGATCATGACCTTGTCTACAGAGTCCAACAACTGTTGGCTGTGTGTCGTCGTGGCCGTGGTTTGCAGTACTTACAGCTGTTGGGTTCCACCACCTCCACATCATAGACCCATTCCTCATCTGGGATTTCCATTGACTACACCTGAATAGGTCCAGATGGGTGCCAGGTGGTGCCCATTGAAGGGGGGATGCTGTCACGCCCCTTATTCTTACTTGTGTGCTCTCGATTGCTGGAGTGGACTCAGGTTTGTGGATATCAGGCAGCAGGCTGTCATCATGTCCTCAATAGACATCCTGCAGCAATGGTTCCCTAAGAATCATACAGACTCTCTCTTTGCTTACTATATCGTTGTACAAATCCTACCGCGATCTGTTAGTCCAATCATCTATGGAATACGAGACAATACTTTCAGGAAGTACTTGAAAAGGTATCTGTTCTGTAAAGACTCCATACTTTAAGCAACCATTGAAAACTTTACTGAGAAGGTTTTTCCAAAAAAAGGAGAATTAAAGGGAAAGCTTTACACGACTATTGAGTACTGAGCAGCTGATGAAACTGAACTTTTATATTTTGGTGACATTTGTTTAATTTGTAATTACAAACTTGTATATCAACATATCAAAGGCTGCACATCACATCCAGATTCAAGTCAATTCAAGTTAGATTTAATGTTCATTCAGTGTTGTCGTTTCAATGTTTTATAATCACTGATCAGTGATAATTGAAACTTTCAGCCCCATGACTGACTTATTGTTCTAATTCTACACTGTGAGGGTGTGTTCCTATCAGAAACACACACATGCTCTGTGTAACTTCTCTATATAAACTCAAACTCAATCACATGAGGCAGATTCATCTTCAGATCACAATCCACTATCGGAGGTCAGTACTGAATTATTATGTCATTAAAATGTAAAACAGACTTTGTAAATATTTCTTTATTATAAAATGTCTTTTGCTTTTTAAACAAGTTCATCGGCTGCTGACATGAATTTCACACCTGTGGAAAGCAACGTGACAGGAGCTGTTCCCTCCGAGGTCACGTTGTTTACAGGTATTGGCAGGGTTATGATCGTTCTTTGTCTGGGCATCACCATCAACTACATCAATGCTACCATGGTCCACACATTCAGCAAACACCATGTGTGTATTTTATTAAATGTTTTATAGCTATTGTTAGGTATAACTAACCATTGTTTGTGCAGTTATAATAGTGTTTTCTGGATCCTGTACCAGTCTTTGTTAGTACTACTTGGAGTATCTCACACAGACAACTCTGAGAAAGCTAAAACATTTTACTGTGAAGCACCACTTTTTCTGCATTATAGAGTGGAGACAATATAATGTGATCTTTATTTACTGTTTGACGTTGTCTTCCTGTGTACATAGAGTCTGTACAATGACGTATGTCCAGTGGTACAATATAAATATTGACATGATAAACTACAGCAGAATCACCTGGTCATTTCACTGAAATGTAACCTTATGACTACTCAGGAAAACGGGGGTAGGTAGAGTAACATGCTTTTTGTGCAATTTGTATGCAGCATGACTGTATAATAATTTTCATTATTGATTAATCTGAACATTATTTTATTTATTAATCAATTAACTGTCTCAAATAATCAGTAAACAGAAATGCCAATCACCATTTCCCGGAGCCAAAAGCAACATATTCATATGTCTTGTTTTGTATACAAAGCTTTAGTTTAGGATAAAAATAAAAATAAAAAATTTACAATTGTATGAGTTTACAATGATAGAAAAAAAAAAAAAATCCTCACCTTGGAGAAAATAGAACCAGTGAAGGATTATCAAAATATTTTCTCAACTAATCAATTTAGGGAACTTTGATTTGTTACACGTTCATACTTTTAAGAGCAAACTTAAGACCTTAAGAAGAACTTAATTAGTTTTACTATTTCAGTATTATACTTTTTTTTATTTTTTAGTTTCTTCTTTTCTTTTTCTTTTATTTTCTATTTATTATTTTATTTATTTTTATCCAATTCATTTTTAACCTGCCTCCAGTGTTTCCTCACTGCAAGATGATGAGATGACGCTTCCTCAGTTTGTGTTGTGCTTTGTTTATAAGGGATGGACGGTCCAGGGTGGGCGGTGGGTGTTGGGGGTTTTTACACATTCAGCAAACACCATGTGTGTATTTTATTAAATGTTTTATAGATATTGTTTGGTATCACTAACCATTGTGTGCAGTTATAATAGTGTTTTCTGGATCCTGTACCAGTCTTTGTTAGTACTACTTGGAGTATCTCACACAGACAACTCTGAGAAAGGTAAAAAACTGTGAAGCACCACTTTTTCTCCATTATAGAGTGGAGACTATATAATGTGATCTTTATTTTGGTTGAATGCACATAACCAAATAATGGAATTAATAGTAAAAGGACAGTAAAAAGAAATGCCATCACCATTTCCCAGTGCCAAAAGCAACATATTCAAATGTATTTTGTTTAATTAACAGTCTGAAACCCAGAGATGATCAATTTTCTAACATTTTATATAACAAACCTTTAGTTTACGATAAAATAAAATGTAGAATTTTATGAGTTTACAATGATAGAAAAGCAACATATCCTCACATTGGAGAAAATAGAACCAGAACCAGTGAAGGATTATCAAAATATTTTCTGTTGCTTGACTAATCAATTTAGGGACTCGTCATTTCAGTTTTAATGCAGTCAAGGATTTGCATTTTTCTGCAATCTCACTTTGATTTGTCACATTTCAGATCTTTAGGATGAACCCTCGCTTCATCCTGTTCATCCACCTGGTGTTCAACGACATTATCCAGCTCACAACCAGCATTTCCCTCTTCGTCATCTCGTACACCTTCCACACCATCTATGTCTACCTCTGTTGCCTCCTCATCTTGCCAGCCATCTTCACCACACAAAACACCCCTCTGAATCTGGCTTTCATGGCAGCAGAGTGTTACATCGCTGTCTGCATTCCCCTCCGCTACAACAACATATGTACAGTCAAAAGAACATATATTGTTATTGGCATAATCTGGATGCTAAGTTCACTTTCTGTACTACCAGATGTCTTCATTCTTTTGGTCACTGAACCTCTGGAGTTCTTTCATAGCAGAGTTTTCTGCTTGAGGGATACAGTGTTTAGGAGTGACTTCAGTGTAAAGAAGAGGGATGCATCCCACATATTGTTTCTGGTCGTGGTTTGGCTCACTCTGTTCTACACTTACTTCAGAATTTTGTTTGTGGCCAAAGCTGCTGATGCAGATGCTAAAAAGGCAAGAAACACGATCCTGCTTCATGGTTTTCAGGTGCTGTTGTGTATGATGGTGTATGTGCAACCTATGTTACATCAAGTTCTCACATACGTGTTTCCAGGACAGTTCAGAACGATATACTTTGCTTTGTATGTTATAAACCAAATCCTCCCTCGCTTTGTTAGTCCTATTGTCTACGGGCTACGAGATAAGACTTTCAGGAAGTACTTCAAAAAGTATCTGTGTACAGTAAACTGCCATCCAAAGAACGTCCTGAACCCGGTAACAAAGTAATATTTCGAGAACCCCATTATGTTGGAAAGTTAAAGTCTACATTTGACTTTAACTTTCACAAGTTTGCCTACAAATTGCATACAAAGAACTAACAATAAAAATCACACTACACAGTACTAAATGTCTCTGTGATTAAACTGTCAACAGCTTTTGTTGTGGCTTCACAGCAGCTTCATGATATATCAGATCAATTTACTTGATCTGGGAATGCTTTTTGTTTATGTCATGGCCTGCGCAGCTTAGAGGTAAATTCACAGTAAATTACTTACACTTAAATCATTTATTTTAAGTTAAAGCTCCTGAAGACACATTTTCCAGCATCACGGGAGTCACGCAAACCCTTCAACTCAAATACAATAGTGATCCTTGGACCCTACACGAAAGGGTAGGCAATAAAGGAACTGCAGCACCTCGACCACAGAGTATGGAAACCGGGGCTACCTTGTGGAGCTAGACTTGGGCGGAAAGTCTATCAAGCATAGGGTGATTTATAAGTATACATGGTACCAGAACACCTTAGGCCTCAGATTGATGATTGACTTTGTGGTCGTATCATCATATCTGTATCTTGGACAATGATCATTAACTGGTGGTGAGTTGGATCATATGGCAGGGGAGGCTGCCAGACAGCCATACATTCCCAATTCATCCTTCTTTGCTTCAGGCCTTTAGGAGAGTAGATGATACTCTCCTCCCCATTCTTGAATTTAAAATAAAACAGTTATTACTCCTACTCCCCTTTTTCTCTGTTTTCTGCAATGTGTGCTTTCCAGAAACATCTGCCATCTTTAGCACAAAGCAGCACTTTCTCCTTAGAAAGTTACACTGTCACCAATGTGAAATCTGCTGCACTCGTCCTTTTTTGTTGCCACTGCAACAAATCTCTCACCTCAGGTTTAGCCAGGGGAAGAGGTGGCCAACTTTCCTACTTCAGGTGAAGTCAGTGTTAATGTTTATGCAACAGACAGGCTTAATTAGACTCGTCTAATCTGAAAATTTAGGACCAGGCTGAGGCCAAGATAGTCTCAAACTAAGTTGATGCAACTAAAAAACCTGGAAAATAACAGCATGGAGGAGGATGTTGCTTTAGTAGACTGGGATTTTCCTTCCAGACAGACATTTTCATGCTGTAGCGAGTGTGTCCATTTAATGTGACAGGGATACTAGATCACATGAACAACTGACATTAACGTATAACTACAACAGTAAAATGTCACAAACACACACAAACAGACTCACACGTACACAATCTGATTTCCAGTTGTATGCACAAACACTCCTACTCACACATTTACATGCAAACACACACCCCTGAATCCTGGGATGTGTGTTCAACACAGCACATATAAAGTCAGACGTTTGCTGGTTGGTGTCTTTGTCTAAATGAATTACTGAACTATTACAGTTCATATTCAATATTATTGTTGAACTGTTACAAACTGTGATAATCTTAAATCAGTTAGCTCATGTTCCTTTATCATCGCTTTCAGTTTCACAGCTGATACTGTATATCACTGGGTAGTCACCACTATTGATTCTGCATAGAATTCAAAGACAACAAACGTGTGGATTACGTGTGCACAGACCTATTTATGATGTGTTTCTTTTCATTGGATGTTAAATGTGATTAATGTTGCTGTTGCAGAACTTTTTATGTTTTCAGTTCACTCATTCACATTTCGAGAACGGCGTTCTGACTCTGTTGGATGAAACAATTTGCAGCTGAAATGTAAATGTTTAAAGCTACTGAGCATAATTTAAAGATTCTTTGTGGATAAAAAAGTGCTTTAACAAACTGAATTATTAACTTCTTTCCAAAGAATGACATTTTCTGGCCATCATCAACACTTTTATCCCATTAATGTCAATTCCAGCAAGCAAAATACTCATTTTTTATATTTCAGATTGCTTCTCTGATTCTCTGCCTGAGGTGAGTTCTTCTTTCTCTCCTGGTGTTATCACCATGTATCTTGATGCAGAAATTATCCTCACAAATTGTAACTCCTAATACTAATCCTTATTTATGGGTAGGTTGTTGCACCAGCTATGTTTACATTCAAACAGGATAACTTTCTAGAAACAGGTTGCACTATATACGTTGGCTACAAAATACAAATAAGAAAAAGATGAGATTTATATTTACAATTCTTTCGCTGTAACTTCTATCATAATGGAATTGTATTATATTTATTATATATTATATTATATTATATTATATTATATTATATTATATTATATATTCACAGTCCCAACTCGGTCAGTTAGGGTTGCACTGAGAATTGCATGTCTGAAAGTGCTGTAAGGTGTTGACTTTAACACAACAGACACATTAGTTTGAATAACAATGATGTGCATCACTGACATTAATACACTATCAAAGGTAATTTATTTGTTCTGCATCAATCTTTTGTGTATTTTATGTATACATGTATTATGAATGCATATATTAAGATAAGATGATTGAAAGAAAGATATGTAGATCCAGATTAAAAAGAGTTTGTCTAAGATTAATATACATGTGTTAACTGGGGTTATTCATATCTTAGTGATGCAAATTTAAGAAATGTTCATGGAACTAATGTCTGACTTCATGAAGGTGGGATGTAAATGTACACTTCAACAAGCTATATT
Source organism: Sciaenops ocellatus (assembly GCA_033000465.1). Classification (NCBI taxonomy): domain Eukaryota; kingdom Metazoa; phylum Chordata; class Actinopteri; family Sciaenidae; genus Sciaenops; species Sciaenops ocellatus. The sequence goes on along the minus strand of CP136884.1, from coordinate 30,134,284 downwards.
CCATGAATTCGTTGTTTTGGAGATTCATAGAACATGTAATTAGTTGATGCACTAATCCACTGTTAAATTTTGGTTCTTTAAAGGTGGTAAAATAGAATTAGAAATACTAGTACACTATATTAAATAAGACGTGCAGATTAATTGCTGACTCGATGTGAATGTGAGTGTGAATGGCTGTTTGTCAGCCTTGTGATGAACATGTGACCCTGATAAGGATAAGCAGTTATGGAAAATGTATGTGCATTATATTTATACTAATGTTTTCTTTTCTTAATCTAGGCTTTCAAGAGATGAACGTGTCATCTGTTAACGCGACAGGAATTGTTCGGTATACAGATTCCTTCTCTAAAGCTGTGACCAAGAATGTTATTGTTGTGTTTATCGGGATCTCCATCGCCTACATCAATGCGGGCCTCATTCACACCTTCAGCAAACACCAGGTCTGATACTCACTCACTCATTCACCGACACTAGTAATAATTCATTTGCTGATTTACTTTGGTAGAAATTCATATTTACATTAGGAACCGTAGATATAGTCTGTCTGTCAAACCGGAGAATGCACAGATGAAAGACAAATTACTCGTCATAACTGTCCGTCCCTAAGCCATGTTTGTAAGTCTGCTAACTATTGCAGGCGGAATCAAGATACCACAAACATCAATCTGATGTTTGTTCATGTCAACACAGAGAGAATCTCTCCCCTTTTGTTTAACTTTTCCTCCTCTCCTTACATTCCTCCACCCTCCAGATCTTCTACATGAATCCTCGGTATATCCTTTTTATTCACCTGGTGATCAACGACATGATCCAAGTGTCCCTGACGATCATCCTGTTTGTCATCAGCTACACCATCTACAAAATCAATGTCTCCGTCTGTTGCGTCTTCATCCTGCTCGCCCTTTTCACCACTGAAAACACTCCTCTGAACCTGGCTTGCATGGCGGTGGAGTGCTACATCGCCGTCTGCATGCCCCTTCGCCATGTAGAGATCTGCACCATCAAGAGAACGTTAATGTTGATCGGTTTAATCTGGACAACAACCATGCTTTCTGTTATTTCTGATCTCTTCATCACTTTGACCTCAGAGCCTCTGGAGTTCTTTCATTCTCGAGTGTTCTGCCTCAGACAGACCGTCTTCCCAAGTCCTCTCATTGTCAAGAAGAGGGATATAACATATTCAGTGTTTCTAGTTATAGTTTGGGGCACTATCTTTTACACGTACTTCAGAATTCTCTTCACTGCAAAGACAGCTAGTAAAGATGCTAAAAAAGCCAGAAACACCATCCTCCTCCATGGATTCCAGCTGCTGCTGTGCATGGCAACATATGTAGCCCCCCAGTTATTAGACATCCTGCGGCAATGGTTCCCTAAGAATCATACAGACTCTCTCTTTGCTTACTATATCGTTGTACAAATCCTGCCGCGATCTGTTAGTCCAATCATCTATGGAATACGAGACAACACTTTCAGGAAGTACTTGAAAAGGTATCTGTTCTGTAAAGACTCCATACTTTAAGCAACCATTGAAAACTTTACTGAGAAGGTTTTTCCAAAAAAAGGAGAATTAAAGGGAAAGCTTTACACGACTATTGAGTACTGAGCAGCTGATGAAACTGAACTTTTATATTTTGGTGACATTTGTTTAATTTGTAATTACAAACTTGTATATCAACATATCAAAGGCTGCACATCACATCCAGATTCAAGTCAGTTCAAGTTAGATTTAATGTTCATGTAGTGTTGTCGTTTCAATGTTTTATAATCACTGATCAGTGATAATTGAAACTTTCAGCCCCATGACTGACTTATTGGTCTAATTCTACACTGTGAGGGTGTGTTCCTATCAGAAACACACACATGCTCTGTGTAACTTCTCTATATAAACTCAAACTCAATCACATGAGGCAGATTCATCTTCAGATCACAATCCACTATCGGAGGTCAGTACTGAATTATTATGTCATTAAAAATGTAAAACAGACTTTGTAAATATTTCTTTATTATAAAATGTCTTTTGCTTTTTAAACAAGTTCATCGGCTGCTGACATGAATTTCACACCTGTGGAAAGCAACGTGACAGGAGCTGTTCCCTCCGAGGTCACGTTGTTTACAGGTATTGGCAGGGTTATGATCGTTCTTTGTCTGGGCATCACCATCAACTACATCAATGCTACCATGGTCCACACATTCAGCAAACACCATGTGTGTATTTTATTAAATGTTTTATAGCTATTGTTAGGTATAACTAACCATTGTTTGTGCAGTTATAATAGTGTTTTCTGGATCCTGTACCAGTCTTTGTTAGTACTACTTGGAGTATCTCACACAGACAACTCTGAGAAAGCTAAAACATTTTACTGTGAAGCACCACTTTTTCTGCATTATAGAGTGGAGACAATATAATGTGATCTTTATTTACTGTTTGACATTGTCTTCCTGTGTACATAGAGTCTGTACAATGACGTATGTCCAGTGGTACAATATAAATATTGACATGATAAACTACAGCAGAATCACCTGGTCATTTCACTGAAATGTAACCTTATGACTACTCAGGAAAACGGGGGTAGGTAGAGTAACATGCTTTTTGTGCAATTTGTATGCAGCATTACTGTATAATAATTTTCATTATTGATTAATCTGAACATTATTTTATTTATTAATCAATTAACTGTCTCAAATAATCAGTAAACAGAAATGCCAATCACCATTTCCCGGAGCCAGAAGCAACATATTCGTATGTCTTGTTTTGTATACAAAGCTTTAGTTTAGGATAAAAATAAAAATAAAAAATTTACAATTGTATGAGTTTACAATGATAGAAAAAAAAAATCCTCACCTTGGAGAAAATAGAACCAGTGAAGGATTATCAAAATATTTTCTCGACTAATCAATTTAGGGAACTTTGATTTGTTACACGTTCATACTTTTAAGAGCAAACTTAAGACCTTAAGAAGAACTTAATTAGTTTTACTATTTCAGTATTATACTTTTTTTTATTTTTTAGTTTCTTGTTTTCTTTTTCTTTTATTTTCTATTCATTATTTTATTTATTTTTATCCAATTCATTTTTAACCTGCCTCCAGTGTTTCCTCACTGCAAGATGATGAGATGGCGCTTCCTCAGTTTGTGTTGTGCTTTCTTTATAAGGGATGGACGGTCCAGGGTGGGCGGTGGGTGTTGGGGGTTTTTATGTGAAGCACTTTGTGTTACATGTCTTGTATGAAAAGTGCTATACAAATTAAGTCTGATTGTTTGATTGATTGATCGATTAATTTCAGATCTTCAAGGTGAACCCTCGCTTTATCCTTTTTATCCACCTGGTGTTCAACGACATGATCCAGCTCACAACCAGCATCTCCATCTCCATCCTCTATTATGTCTTTGACACAATCCATGTCTACCTTTGTTGTCTCCTCATCTTGCCGACCATTCTCACCACACAAAACACCCCTCTGAATCTGGCTTTCATGGCAGCAGAGTGTTACATCGCTGTCTGCATTCCCCTCCGCTACAACAACATATGTACGGTCAAAAGAACATATATTGTTATTGGCATAATCTGGACGCTAAGTTCACTTTCTGTACTACCAGATGTCTTCATTCTTTTGGTCACTGAACCTCTGGAGTTCTTTCATAGCAGAGTTTATTGCTTGAGGGATACAGTGTTTAGGAGTGACTACAGTGTAAAGAAGAGGGATGCATCCCACATATTGTTTCTGGTCGTGGTTTGGCTCACTCTGTTCTACACTTACTTCAGAATTTTGTTTGTGGCCAAAGCGGCAGATGCAGATGCTAAAAAGGCAAGAAACACGATCCTGCTTCATGGTTTTCAGCTGCTATTGTGTATGATGACCTATGTGCAACCTCTGTTAATTCAAGTTCTCACATACTTGTTCCCGGGACAGTTCAGAACGATATACTTTGGTTTGTATGTTATAAACCACATCCTCCCTCGCTTTGTTAGTCCTATTGTCTACGGGCTACGAGATAAGACTTTCAGGAAGTACTTCAAAAAGTATCTGTGTCTTGGACACTTATTTGAAGACAGAGGTTGTTGAATGATCACCACCTGGTGGTGAGTTGGATCAGATGTGTGCAGTTAGGACGAATTGGGAATGTTTGTCCACAAGGTCTTAACACCCACGTGCACCAGACCATGACCCCCATACCATGATGGTCCAACCAATGCAACCATTACAGCTCTACAGACTACATACAGTTTAGACTGACAGGTATCAACTGTATTTAGGTAACTGGACTTTGGTCTAACACATACACAACTAGATAGATGCTGTCTCTGACGTCATGCATCATCCTGCCTAATATAAAGCCATGAAACTAAGTTCAGGCTCATTTTGTGAAGACTGAAGTGTACTATCTGAGGTAGGAAAGTCTTTAATGTATTTCATCACAATGCTGTTTACATTTTTGATTATTACACTTTTGAACTGTGTGAATATGGTGTAACGTTCAAGCACAGCATTCCTGCAACGATCACTGTTTTAATTCCTAAATTAAGCAGAAATCCTTCAGAGTTCAAAAACTAGATAATAAGCAGAAAGTGTTTTAAGAATTGTAATACTAAATAACATTTAACATGCTGTAATTGCTGTATATCTTTTATATTAAGTTAATTTAACAATGTAACATAACATTTGTTAGATTTTCCTTTCCTTTTTCTTTCCGTCACACTTTCATGTGAATGATCAGTTGCTTGTTGGGGAAGTCTGACATTTCATTGTGAAATAAGCTTTCTGCTATTTGGGAAAACATTCCACCCCTAAACTTAATATGTTACTCCTGGTATTAAACTGAAGCATGTTATAAACTTTGTGACGCATTTAACACTCATGCAAATACAACAGTTGTATTTTTGGATCGATATATGTATGAATGTTTTTTCTACAATAAAGAGAAGATGAGTTTATTGATTTTAGATTTACTTTATTCTTTGTGCATAATAACTTGAATCATTAACCAAGTAATGTTACAAGTTTAAAATAGCAATTTTACTTTTATAAAAATAGATGCTGTAATTACTATCATCCTGATACAAAAACGTCAATGCTTCCAATTTTAAAATATTTTTCATGCATGAAACTCATGCACCATGCAGAATAATACAATATTGTTTTAAATGTTCCTCTATGTAACAGAGGCTTGCAGGATCCTCAGATCAGCTCCATGAATTCCTCATCTTATGGCTATAATGTGTCGAGTCCTCCGAGTTATCGAGACTCCTACAGCACAGCTGTGGCCAAAAATGTGATTGTTCTGGCGCTTGGCTTGACCATCAACTATATCAATGGTACCCTGATTCACACCTTCAGAAAACACCAGGTCAGAATGATTTTTACTGGTTTTGATACTTCCATCATATCTGTCAAGATCGTTACTATTGTTAGAAGACAAAAACGGGGTCACAGTTTCCTACTACAATTTAATGGACAGGTTAAAAGGCTCAGTTAAAGAGAACCCAGGGTTTGTGTTTTTTGTGATCTTGCTGTCGTTGAAGATGAATTTCATTTTGTGTGATTTCAGGAATCATTTGCTGATTTGTTTTGGTTGTCACGAGTTGATGGGCTGAGTTGGGAGTCGAGATTTGTTTGTTGGCAACTAACTATGGAAATTAAAGGTTTTTAAATGTGAAGTGGTGTGCAGATTTGTAATGTGACCACCCTCTTTGTCACTGCTGCCTTGTTAGCCCATGTTGTAGAAATATATGTGTTGAATTCATAAAGAAAGATGAGATGCTTTAACTGATTCCTGTCTTTTTTCCTCTCCTTCAGGTATTTTATGTGAATCCTCGTTACATCTTATTCATCCACCTGGTGGTTAACGATATGATCCAGCTGACTACAACAATAAGTCTCTTCGTCTTTAGTTACATCTTCTACAAAATCAACGTTTCCCTGTGTTGCCTCATCATTACCTGTGCCGTGTTCACCACCCTCAACACTCCGTTAAATTTAGCCGTCATGGCCGTGGAATGTTACATCGCTATTTGTTTACCACTGCGACACACTGAGCTGTGTACGATCAAAAGAACGTATATTCTGATTGGTTGGATTTGGGCCATGAGTGCAGTCTCAACCCTGCCAGATGTGTTTATTGTTCTGGCAACAGAGCCTGTACAGTTATTTTATTCCACAATCTTTTGTGATAAGAACAACATGTTTCGACACCCTATACACTTAAAAAAGAGGGATGTTTCCTACATAATTTACCTCATTGGAGTTTGGCTCACTCTCTTCTTCACTTATTTTAAGATCTTTATAGCTGCTAAAGAAGCTAAAGCTGCTAAATCAACTGATGGAGACGCAAAGAAGGCCAGGAATACAATCCTGCTCCATGGCTTCCAGCTGCTGTTGTGTATGCTGACTTATGTAGCCCATGTGTTAAAAAAGGCTCTGTTCTACTGGTTTCCTGAACATTATTTACATGTAGTCTTTGTTTCCTACATCCTCGTCCAGATCTTTCCCCGGTTTGTCAGTCCTATTGTGTACGGCCTACGAGACAAGACATTTAGACAGCACTTGAAAAAGCATCTGCTGTGTTCAGTGAGAGTGAGCATCAAACCAAGGACAGCTACAAAACACATGTTGCTGTACTAGATAACAAACTCAACTCGTCTGTTCTGTTTTGTGCACTTCTGCTCTATTACGCAGCACATGCACTGCAGTTTTCCTCAGGGGATCATGAACATTTGCACGCATGTAACTGTAATCCATCAAATGAAACCAACTGACAAACCCATAGAGTCATGCCACCAGCATGATCTTTGAGTACAGACACCATCCTTCCACAGCACAGAAGTTCATTTCATTGAACATATTCCAGAATAAACAGTAACTGGCTTCAGCGCCAGCTAAACATGAGGCCTGCAAACATTACTTTGATGTTTTGTGCATTTTCTGCACCTTGTAATTTATTTGCAGCTTTTATACTTTGATTGTTACTTGAGATTACATTATTGGTTTCCATGCTACACAGTCATGTATAGATCTATAGATGACGAATAATGCATGAAATAAACAAGTAGTAAACCAGAGTCGATTGGTGTTTTTGTTGATGTGATTTGATGTGATTCATGTTAGCATTCCTTTTACATTTACATTACATTGTCATTTAGCAGACTCTTATCCAAAGCGACTTACAGAGAAGGGAACAATCAAGTTATAGTGTGAAGAAAGCGTTAACAATAAGTGCTATAACAATTCTTAAAAGGGGTAGCTTTCTCATGTCCAGTTGTAGGTAGTTCAGGAGTTTTTTTTAAAGGTAGAGAGGGATGCCCCTGCTGGTAGGAACTGGCAGTGCGTTCCACCAACGGGGAACAACAGACGAAAAAAGTTTGGATTGCCTTGAGCGAACAGGTGGCAGAGCCAGGCGTCGCTCATTGGAGGAGCGCAACGGTCGTGAGGTAATCCTGCCTGTGTTGAGCTAATGCTTTATGTGTTATTATAACATATTTAGGCTCCAAGAAAAACTTAATTTGAAAACATAAAGAGTGCGGAAGCCCTGGTCGTCCATGAGCCAATAGAAATGAAAATCCTTAGCAATAAAATTTGCATTAGCGTTTGTGATTCGCTTTGCCCTTTCTGCGATGGGTTTTGCTATCGTATGTTGAATAGTTCTCTGGTTGGTATCTGCAACCTGTCGCTTTTCCTTCAACTCTGGGTGGAAACATAAAAGGTGGTTCCTCATGTTGGTCGTGCAGCCAAAACATTTAAATTTCATTTGATGCACCTTGCAAATTGTATAGCTCTTGTCCACGTCCTGTTCGCCTTCAATTTCATGAATGCCAAAATACTTCCGTGAAGTAGCTTTCAAAGCTTCGGGCGCTGGCCAAATTGTCTTGGTCAGTTCAGACATTTACATGTGTGGCTCAAACATAAAGACACACAAGTAATCCATGCACAGCCATGGACAATTAATTAAGATCTTACAAAAGTACAGTCAAGCAGATCAGATCAGTATCCACCATCTGAAATCAGTTTTCAATTGTTTGCTTCACTTGACAACTTCCAGTTTCAAACAAAATATAAAAACCTTGAAGAAGCCATTCAGTGTTTCCATTCTATACATTTTGCAGCTTCAAAATTATTGCTGCCACTGCTTCAGAGTTTTATGAAATATCACAAAGTCACAATTAAACAGCTAAACGGAGCTGACAGCAACTGAACAGTAACAGAAGCATCATCATGACAACCAAATAAACAACCATGTGAGTACCGCATTTTCTCCCTCACTGTCACTTTTTGTGAACCAACCAATCCCACCTGGATTTGGTGGGACATTGAAAAATGTCATGTGCTACAGTAAAACTTGATTTTTGATGAGTTTGTATTTAGCATTAAAATATTAGTGACTAACTAGTGTTGTAGCCCATTTTTCCTGCACAAGGATCTAATAAAGATATGGACCTACAAAAATTATAAATGTTGGCTGTTGGTTGTGTATTTCTTAAACTGCAGTGGTGGACATCAGTGCTAAAGTAGGACATCAAGCTGAAGACAAAAGGCTATCTGGCTTGTTGGCCCAGGAGTCTTTTGAAGAAGCAGAAAGGGAACGGGGGAAGTAGATCTGCAACTGTTACAAACTGCATTTTCCCTCCTCGCCACAAGGGGATACCCTACAGTATAAATAGAGGGCTGGACTCAACTTCCACCTCTTTGTCTCCAAACATTTCAAATCGATTCTTCAAATTAGGTTAAATGTGCAAATTAAAACACTATATAATATGTCAAATGATTGTTAAACATAATTGCATCATAATGTCAACAGTTTAGCATGACTTTCAAGTAGTGAAAAGAAATTCTTACTTACATTGAGTAATGAACAAAGACGCATGGTATAGCAGTTGGGAACACTCAGGCAGATTTGAAATGTTTGGAGACAAAGAGGTGGAGGTTGAGTCCAGCCCTCTATTTATACTGGAGGGTGCTTTGAACTACAATGAACTGAAGGTGGAGCCCCTTGTGGCGAGGAGGGAAAATGCCACACAGCCACCCTGGATTTGTGCAGCAAATATGTTTTATTAATCTTCAGTTATTTCAGGCAGTGGGACTAGTCTGGACACAGGGCAGATATATTCTCAACTTTGAACCCTTCCGTCCTTTCCAGGTTAAGTTTCAATAATCTTCCCAATGGGCCATGCTCCGATATATTGTGGATCAATTATCATCACAATTCGACCTGGAGCCAGATTGTCCTTGTCAGCTTTCCATTTTGAGATGGCGGATGAAGGCTGTCCATAAATGATCTGCTAGGATCTGACTATGACGCCATTTTTTGTTGTACAGTATATTGCTTGAGGAAGAGAGGAGTCAGGCCGCCCCATCAACAACAGGTTTGGTGTGACTGGGCCAGCAAGGTCAGAGAAGATGTATCCAAGTGGGTTTGAGTTTAAATACCTTCAACTTCAACCAGGACTGTGTGTAAGATTGTCTCCGTTATAGGTTGAGTTCCTACTGCAACGTGGAGGGCTATTTTTATTGATTTTATTTCTCGCTCCCAGCTTCCATCGAAATGTTTGGAGACAAAGAGGTGGAACTGTTGTAACAGCAACTTTTTCTTAAAGTATTGTTGCCGTTGTTGCTGTTGGCTTCAGTCTAATCTACACCACAATTTATCTTCTGACTAAACTACAAACATTTTAATCTGACATAGATCCAATTAACTGATTTTCAACCTGAATCTTTCAAATTTAAAATGGGCAAGATGTGTGAGATCAATATCAGGCAGATTTTCTATTGACAAAATTGTGATATCTAAAAATTTAATGTTGATTGCATGTTAAGGTGTCATGCCGCTGATACAGGATTTATACAGTTTTCTGTCTGAAAGTCAAAGCAGAATGGAAGCATCTACCACATCAAGATATGATACCATTTTATCAAAAATGTATGACGCATACATGCTGCACAATCTGCATAATTAGTCCCAGGCCTTCCCTGTTGGACACACACTGCCTCATATCCCATGATACCATGACATTTGCATTTCACTACTATATATTAAGTCATTTCAAAGACATCTGACTCACTGTATGCATCACCAGCATAAAGGTGAGAACATTCTGTGTCATTGTGTGTATTCGAGACAATGTGGCTTATTTTACTTGTGTTTAATTATGTACAGTAGATTTTAGATGTTGTCAACTCTAGAATTCAATGCTATTCAAACTGACAGTTTCGTTTCTATCTAAATGTAAATTATGCCTGTGCGCAATATATATTTTTTAGTATAGTAGTTTAGTCATGTTTAACATGTAGCAGGAAAAAGGAAGGTGTAATTAATAACTGCATTTCAGTTTGCTGTCTTATTCCAAGGTGTCAATATTGTACATACACTCAAAAAAATCTTGAGGCCATTTAAGCATTTCAATTACATAGAAAACTTCCATCGATTTGAATTACAAATACTTCCCCTCTCCCTTGCCCCTTAGGAGGTCCTTCACTCGTACCAGGCCATTGCCTGAATAAGAATTTATTCTTAACAATTCTTTTTCCTGGTTAAATAAAGGTTTGATGATGATGATGACATAGTTTTAATATAAATTAACTTGCAAACTTAATGTGAAGCAAGTAACAATATTTATGTAATAGTACTAATATACTCAAAATGACTGCATTCATTTTCACTGTTGGGTTTGGGCTTCATTAATACTGAATGCATAAACCTGGTTACTGCTACACTACTGTTTAGTACTAACCAAATTTTAGTTTATTAGTACTATAACATCAATCGTATTACTTGCTTACCCTTAAAGTTTATTAGTTAATTTATATTAAACCTATGTAATTCAAATGGATGGACATTTTCTGTGCAATTGAAATGTATAAGTCCTGAATTTTGGCCTAAGAATTTTTTTTAGAGTGTACTGTACCTACTGGGACATTTAATGCAACACAGCCAGCATTATTTGTCACACATGTTGTCCTGCTATGACTATTCTTAACTTGATAAATGTCTGTTTCATACATGCATATAATGTCTTATTGTCTTTGACCTTTGTAGGATAAGTAGAGGCGTTTGTAATAACATTAATGATGACTTTGTTCTGTTCAAGTGTCCCAGTAAATCATGTCAGTGAGACAGTGAGCCACCATAAAATAAATATAATTGTCGATAAATACTCAGTGGAAATGGTATTTATTCAAAATGTTTAGGGAGTTCATGGCCTATCAGCCCAAATCTAATTATGTTCTTTATTTAATATAGTAAAGCTTCTTTCAAATTGGTGTTTTGTTCCTATTATATATGTTTTAGAATGAACATAACAGTTGTCTCTTGTGAAACAGGTTTTAAAGGGACGTCGTCAGGTGACTCATGAACTTTTCGAACACTGGCAAGAATGTCACAACAGTGGTATATCGGGACACTTTAAACACGGCTATACTCAAGAATGTGATTACTGTGTTTCTCTGCATCTCCATCAACTATGTGAACGGTACCCTGGTACACACATTCAAAAAACATCAGGTCTGAGTCCATTTCTAGAAAAACATTTTGCATGTTTAGGATAGACTATGTGATTTGTTCTCATATAATCAGTGGCACTCTTCCTATTCTTTTTCCTTTCCTGCAGGTTTTCAATATGAACCCTCGATACATCCTGTACATCCACCTGGTAATCAATGATATCATCCTGCTGACCATGTTTACACTTATTCAGGTCCTGAGTTACATCGTGTTCACTCTTAATGTCTCCTTATGCATAGTTTTGCTCATGATTGCTATATTTGCAAATCTAAACAATCCCCTAACCCTTGCTGTTATGGCAGTAGAGTGTTACATCGCCATATGCTTCCCTCTCCGCCACACCCAGATCTGTACAGTCAGGAAAACATATGTTGTGATCGGCCTGATCTGGGTGATAAGCACACTTTCAATCCTTCCAGATTTATTTGATGCATTGGCGACAGAATCACTGGAATTCTTTCGTTCCAGAGTTTTTTGTCTTCGGGAAAATATTTTTAGAAACCCTGATCTTGCAGAGAAGAGAGATATAACCAACACAGTGTTTTTGGTCATCATTTGGTTCACTCTTTTCTATACATACTTCAGGATCCTCTTTGCTGCACAGGCAGCTTCTGCAGACTCCAAGAAAGCAAGGAACACTGTCCTCCTCCACGGTTTCCAGCTGCTGTTGTGTATGCTCACCTACGTTTTTCACCTGCTCATAGAAGGTCTGACATACTTGTTCCCAAGAGGAGTACTGGCCATTCGCTTCACTATTGCGATACTGGTTCAGGTGCTGCCTCGACTCATCAGTCCGATTGTTTATGGGATACGAGACAAGACATTTAGGAAGTACCTGAAAAGATATCTGCTCTGTACAAATAGTGCTAAAACTCAGCCACAAAACACTCTGAAGAGTCCGTCATGAAGTCCTGTTTTTGAGTTGTTCATGCTCTGCTTACACTGTTTAATGTCAAAGGAAAAATATGTAATACATTAAATATGTTGTATAACTTCTTATAACAAAAATTAATAATAAAGACCCTATTTTAGAGGCACCAAGTATAATTCAATTCAATTCAATTCAAACTGTGGTCAACTTGAATGGATCAGAATAAAACAACACTGGGAGAGGAACAAATTAAAGTAGTTGCAGTGTTTAAAAAAAGGAACAATACATCATTTTCCTGCAGTTCACACTCTAGATCTGTGAAGCACTATTGTGTTTCCCTCCTGTCAGTGCAGAAATCTACTGTGTACAGTCTTGTACAGAGTCCGTAATGGTTAGGTGTCCTGTTTTCCTCCAGAGTGGTGCAAGATGTTTAGTAGATGTAGTGTAGTTACTGACCATAACGCATTATACATCTTATGTAACCCACCCGTTTTGCAGAATAATTATACCTGTCTGTTATTTCCTGCCATACATGAACTTACAGATCTGTTATAGTGTTATAAATATGCTTCCTGTTTAAATCACTGCCTAAATAAATCTTCAAACAAAAGAGGTTTTGTGGAACTGCTCATGTTCACTCGTGTCAATGATCGCTGCCTTTCCTGCTGTCCCAACTAAACAGGTGTGTAACATGAAACTACAACTGCTCTTTAATTGCTTTGTGTTAAAGAAGTGAGACAGATGGAATATCAGCTGCTGGACTGGCTGATCCCCATTCAAATGCACCAAAACCACATAAGTTTACTTTCAAGCCTCTCGAGGCCGTAGTGACTCTTATCTGAAAGGGGGAAGTCAACATAATGTCAGACTTTAACACAGGAGACCAGTGTTTTCTTTTTTACAATCCTTCCCTAACCGTAACCAAGTTTTATGTAACTGAAACCAAGACCACAAAGTTCATTTTTTTCTGCAATGTCAGCTCCATAGTTCACAAACTGGTCAGCAACTTACCATGAAGAAGACACTGCTGACTCTGCATCAGCAGCTGTGATGGTACTAATTTACTTTTTCAGCATAAACACTGATAAAGTGATAAACCCACTTGTCCAGGACCAAACAGCTGACAAAGATTGAGTTAAAAGAAGAGTGATTAATGGACTTACTTGATTGCAGGAGTCCAAATGAACATTGCTGCCCTCAGTGCCTGCAAAATAAAGATTAAAGCAGCTTTTAATACAGGTGCTTTGTATCCATCTCTAGCTACAGCAAAGATTTAAAGGACCATTTTGGAAAATTCATTCACCTGTCCTCCCTGTCCAAAATGCAAACATCAGGGATTTGAACAGGGAAGACAGGTGGTTCGAAAGAGGAGTGAAGGAGGCTATCTATGTAGAAACCATCCATCAACAGAGGAGGAGGCCTCAGACACCACTTTCAAAGACACTAAACATTTCTGTCCTTCACATTTGACAACCAACGACCGTCGTCCACACCGGAGCTCAGGTGACCTGAACGACCGTCCTTCACACCACACGTCATGTGACTTTAACGTCACAACAACAAGCACTAACGAACTAAGTGAAACAATGGGCCGCTCAACGATCCTGCCGGAGATAAATACTCAGATCTCCCTACCAGTCAGTCAGAACTGAAGAAACTCTTCACTGATCTACAACCAAGTCCAGTTGCCTCATAATTAACCTTCTCGTAGAAAAGAAAGATTGCAGCATCAGCTGTCACTGAAGCAAAAACACGGGTGTGGAAGAAGTTCAGAGAGGCCATAGAGAAAGACTTTTGATTGGCTTCAGGAGAGTTCTGGCAAACGGTACAACAATTCAATGAGGTAAAGCAGCGCTTGGCTCAGGCTGTGTTCAGGCAAGAGAGAGAACTGCTGACCGAGACTGGAGGATACTGTCAAATGGTCATTTGAATAGCCTCTGAATTCACCCAATAGTTCCTCTGTGGAGAAGTCTGAAGATTCGGGGGGGGGGAGGACTGTAAGGCGGTGTGGCTCAGCCTTACCCCCAAATTCCACCGTGTGTTGCGTGTGCGCCGCGGTTGCAATCAATGTTTCAAACCCCACCGGCTCTGCCACGGTCCGGTTCATAAGCGTCCCTGAAGGGGGCCTCCGCGTTGAATACGCGGATTTAGGCGGGTTCTATTCTTGACGGAAGCCGCAAGCAGCCCGCGTCAATTTACACAGAGCACCTCGAGCTGACAGGAAGCCAGACACAGAAACAGCATAGAGAATCCGGTGGATTTTCAAAATAAATTACCTCTGTGCAAACTGCCGGTCGTAAAAACAGACGAAAGAGAAACAAATGAACTACGTAGCATATTTCCACACGTAGAAGCATATTTAGAAGAACATAAACCAGGAAAATGACAAAATCTGAGCAAGTAAACAAAGTCTGGCGGGCTAAATGCTTCTGAAACGCTCCCGGTGGGTTTGAAGTCGCGTGCAGGACGGACCAAAACAGCGTTGCATCCGCGACTTGACAGAGACGTGTCCGGTGGGGTTTCGGGGTTAGAGATCAGACATCCAGAACAAGCTCAGGTTAGAACTGCTGCTGCTTTATTCTTATTATTCTTTATTCCTCTCACTTTATTTATACTTTAATTTTTAACAGTCTTATATTTTTTACCTGCATATTACACTACATGTTTGTACCTTGTTTTGTATCTTGATTTGATGTCTCTTCACTCCCAGTGAATGTTGCATCACTTTTTTTCCACTGGGAACCAGGAGAAGCACGATTTAATTCCTCTATGTACTGTAAAACATATGGATGACAAAGTCTTATTGTCTGTATGGATGGATGACTGACAGGCCAAGGTCAACTACAGAACTGAATAGATGTTGTCCCCTACATCTTGCATCATCCTGCTTAATATATAAAGCCGTGAAACTGATTTCAGACTGACTTTGTGACTGACAGTGGAGACTGAAGTGTACGATCTGAGGTAGGAAAGTCTTTGATGCTAACACACTGTATTAATGACTTAATGTCTGATGATGATGTACATTATGGGATGCTTTTAAACTGTGTGTGCATATAATGCTCAAATAAAGCACTTCATTTTTTTTTTCATTTCTAAGTTGAGCATTTCTCTTGTGTGTCTAAATCTAAACATGCTGTAATTACTATCATCCTGATACAAAAACGTCAATGCTTCCAATTTTAAAATATTTTTCATGCATGAAACTCATGCACCATGCAGAATAATACAATATTGTTTTAAATGTTCCTCTATGTAACAGAAGCTTGCAGGATCCTCAGATCAGTTCCATGAATTCCTCATCTTATGGCTATAATGTGTCGAGTCCTCCGAGTTATCGAGACTCCTACAGCTCAGCTGTGGCCAAAAATGTGATTGTTCTGGCGCTTGGCTTGACCATCAACTATATCAATGTTACCCTGATTCACACCTTCAGAAAACACCAGGTCAGAATGATTTTTACTGGTTTTGATACTTCCATCATATCTGTCAAGATCGTTACTATTGTTGGAAGACAAAAACGGGGTCACAGTTTCCTACTACAATTTAATGGAGAGGTTAAAAGGCTCAGTTAAAGAGAGCCCAGGGTTTGTGTTTTTTGTGATCTTGCTGTCGTTGAAGATGAATTTCATTTTGTGTGATTTCAGGAATCATTTGCTGATTTGTTTTGGTTGTCACAAGTTGATGGGCTGAGTTGGGAGTCGAGATTTGTTTGCAAGATTTTTAGAACGTTCATGGCAACTAACTATGGAAATGAAAAGTTTTTAAATGTGAAGTGGTGTGCTGATTTGTAATGTGACCACCCTCTTTGTCACTGCTGCCTTGTTAGCCCATGTTGTAGAAATATATGTGTGAATTCATAAAGAAAGATGAGATGCTTTAACTGATTCCTGTCTTTTTTCCTCTCCTTCAGGTATTTTATGTGAATCCTCGTTACATCTTATTCATCCACCTGGTGGTTAACGATATGATCCAGCTGACTACAACAATAAGTCTCTTCGTCTTTAGTTACATCTTCTACAAAATCAACGTTTCCCTGTGTTGCCTCATCATTATCTGTGCCGTGTTCACCACCCTCAACACTCCGTTAAATTTAGCCGTCATGGCCGTGGAATGTTACATCGCTATTTGTTTACCACTGCGACACACTGAGCTGTGTACGATCAAAAGAACGTATATTCTGATTGGTTGGATTTGGGCCATGAGTGCAGTCTCAACCCTGCCAGATGTATTTATTGTTCTGGCAACAGAGCCTGTACAGTTATTTTATTCCACAATCTTTTGTCAAAAGGATAACCTGTTCAAGCACCCTATACACTTAAAAAAGAGGGATGTTTCCTACATAATTTACCTCATTGGAGTTTGGCTCACTCTCTTCTTCACTTATTTTAAGATCTTTATAGCTGCTAAAGAAGCTAAAGCTGCTAAATCAACTGATGGAGACGCAAAGAAGGCCAGGAATACAATCCTGCTCCATGGCTTCCAGCTGCTGTTGTGTATGCTGACCTATGTAGCTCCTGCGTTAAATAAGGCTCTGTTCTACTGGTTTCCTGAACATTATATACATGTACTTTTTCTTTCCTACATCCTCGTCCAGGTCTCTCCCCGGTTTGTCAGTCCTATTGTGTACGGCCTACGAGACAAGACATTTAGACAACACTTGAAAAAGCATCTGCTGTGTTCAGTGAGAGTGAGCATCAAACCAAGGACAGCTACAAAACACATGTTGCTGTACTAGATAACAAACAAGAGAAATGTAGTTTGTGCACTCCTACTCTGTTAAGCACTACAAGCTTTGCAGTACAATCATGGTCTGTCGGTCTGCACTCTTTAACTTCACTAGGCCACGTTAATCCTATTAGATTTTAATAAATCTGATAGATAACGAGGCATTTCATTCTGAACCTCAATTGTCAACCATATGTGGTTCTGAAGGAAAAGTCACTAAATCTGTAGATTTTAGTGTGTTAGCACAGGTGATATATCTATAGGAATGAAAAGATTTTATTGATAGCAATGCCACTGATTCTGCTTATTTGATTCTTTAGCAATTCTTTTATCGATGCCTTTATTCGTTGATTCCTGATCAAGTTGACTGGCGTTAAAAAAAAGTAGGCCTTCACTGGTTTTCATCATCAACAACTATTTTATCATCTGAGTTTAAACACACAGTGGAAACAGAAGGGGAAAAAATGTATGCATGTGTTAATGTTATGAATTTTCATTGAATATTTACCCTTGGTAACGGACATGCTGACATGAATTTGAGCTCATGTTGTGTAGAAAGATGTTTTGTTGGTGTTTCCACCTTTACCACCACCTCCCTCACACCCTTCATGTTGAAATGTATAATTTCACAGACATTACGAACTGCAGGTTGTGCTGTATCACCTTTCTTCGTGAAATAAAGCAACACTTTGGACTGTTTCTTCCTCTCTGCCACGACTCCTTCTTGTGGCAAGTTCTCAACAGTGTAGACTCGTGAATTTGACTATCAGAAAAACATGCTGGCATCTAGAATAAAAGGAATTTATCATCTGAGAGTGGCATTCGATTTTTTGGCATTCGATTCGATATAAATCTACTAAAATCCATAGAGCACATCAGATAGTTGTTGAGGCAATTTACTGCTTTACTTGCTCAAGAAAAAGTGAGTGGATCATTAAAGTCAGCAGGATTAATCATTGTCTGTACAAAATTGAATTAATTGTCTCCAGATGATAAAATATGGTAGCCGTGATGTTTGTTATCCGTGAACTGAACCTTCATGTCTCGTTCATGCCTGCTGCTGTTGCATACCGTTGCATTATTGTGTTGCTGTGCTACACCATGGTACATAGATTCTTAGATTAGAGACAATAAAGCATGGAATAATAAAAAAAAGTACTACACAACTGAGTCAAGTGATGTTTTTATTCAGGTGGTCTTGTTTGAGTTAGTTCTTTATCGAGCGGTGGCTTCAGTCTCATCCACACCACAACTCCTCTTTTGATTAAAATATAATTATTTTAGTCCAATATGGATCTTACATTTATACAGAAATCTTTATTTGAATAAAACCATGCTATTTGTACTGACATATTACAATTATTGTGCAGCTCTGTTGCCTAAAGGGCAGGTGTGAATATAATATATATTAAAATAATGAAATCTCTTGACAATAAGTCACCTATCAGCTGATCAAACTTATCAAAACTTCTGAAAAACTTACTGCGCTGTCTGCATTAGTCTCAGACTTTCCCTAACAGTGTGTGTCCACTGACGTCTCACACACACATTCAAACCTGTGACGTTCTTGATTCCATGATATTTGCATTTCATCTCTATATATTAAGTAATTTCAAAGACATCTGACTCACTGTGTGTATCACCGGCATATGACCATTGTAAAGGTGAGAACATTCTGTGTTATTGTGTGTATTCGAGACAGTGTGGCTTACGATGCATTTTACTTGCGTGTGTTTAATTCTGTGCAGTAGATTTTAGATGTTGTCAACTCTAAAGAATTCAATGCTATTCAAAATAACAATAATAACTAATAATGTTATATTACTTTTCTATAAACATTCTTATTAACACATTTCATCGCTATCAAAATGTAAATTATGACTGTGCTCAATATTTTATGTAACTGCATTTCAGCTTGCTGTCTTATTCCAAGGTGTTGATATTGTGCATACTGGCCTACTGGGACATTTAATGCAACACAGCCAGCATTATTTGTCACACATGTTGTCCTGCTATGACTATTCTTAACTTGATAAATGTCTGTTTCATACATGCATATAATGTCTTATTGACAAAAATGTGTATGCCTTATTCAGAGCAGACTTTGTCTTTGACGTTTGTAGGATAAGTAGAGGTGTTTGTAATAACATTAATGATAACTTTGTTCTGTTCAAGTGTCCCAGTAAACCATGTCAGTGAGACAGTGAGCTGGCATGAACAATACAAACTGAAATGTGGTTTTCTTTCTATGTGAAAATGCATTGTGTGGAAAAAGGCCTGTTGCACGTCAGTGAGGCAAAAAAAAAAAAAAAGTACCAGGCTTGTCTTTCTAGTATTTTTCTCTCATTTGAGTTAATAAGAGGAATGAATCTGTTTGTAGAAGACACAAGAAGAATGAAATATACTCAACTTTTAACAGGAAGACGACTCATGAGAACAGCAATAATCAGCATGTGTTTCAGTGAGAAATTAACAACGTACCAACATAAAATAACTAGAATTGTTGATAAATACTCAGTGGAAATGGTATTAATTCAAAATGTTTAGGGAGGTCATGGCCTATCAGTCCAAATCTAGTGTTTTTATTTAACATGGTAAAGCTTTGTATTTATAGTGATTCTTTCTATTTTCGGTTTGTTTGTTTTTTTTATTGTCTGTCTGTTCAGCTGTCTAAGGTTTAAAGGGACGTCGTCAGGTGACTCATGAACTTTTCGAACGCTGGCAAGAATGTCACAACAGTGGTCCACCGGGACACTTTAAACACGGCTATACTCAAGAATGTGATTACTGTGTTTCTCTGCATCGTCATCAACTATGTGAACGGTACCCTGGTACACACATTCAAAAAACATCAGGTCTGAGTCCATTTCTAGAAAAACATTTTGCATGTTTAGGATAGACTATGTGATTTGTTCTCATATAATCAGTGGCACTCTTCCTATTCTTTTTCCTTTCCTGCAGGTTTTCAATATGAACCCTCGATACATCCTGTACATCCACCTGGTAATCAATGATATCATCCTGCTGACCATGTTTACACTTATTCAGGTCCTGAGTTACATCGTGTTCACTCTTAATGTCTCCTTATGCATAGTTTTGCTCATGATTGCTATATTTACAAATCTAAACAATCCCCTAACCCTTGCTGTTATGGCAGTAGAGTGTTACATCGCCATATGCTTCCCTCTCCGCCACACCCAGATCTGTACAGTCAGGAAAACATATGTTGTGATCGGCCTGATCTGGGTGATAAGCACACTTTCAATCCTTCCAGATTTATTTGATGCATTGGCGACAGAATCACTGGAATTCTTTCATTCCAGAGTTTTTTGTCTTCGGGAAAATATTTTTAGAAACCCTGAGCTCAAAAAGAAAAGAGATATTACCAACATAGGGTTTTTAGTCATTAACTGGTTCACTCTTTTCTATACATACTTCAGGATCCTCTTTGCTGCACAGGCAGCTTCTGCAGACTCCAAGAAAGCAAGGAACACTGTCCTCCTCCACGGTTTCCAGCTGCTGTTGTGTATGCTCACCTATGGTTTTAATCTTTACGTAGAAGGTCTGGCATACTTGTTCCCAAAAGGAATACTGGCCATTCGCTTCACTATTGCGATACTGGTTCAGGTGCTGCCTCGACTCATCAGTCCGATTGTTTATGGGATACGAGACAAGACATTTAGGAAGTACCTGAAAAGATATCTGCTCCGTACAAATAGTGCTAAAACTCAGCCACAAAACACTCTGAAGAGTCCGTCATGAAGTCCTGTTTTTGAGTTGTTCATGCTCTGCTTATACCGTCAATACAGTGACTGCTGCAGTGATTCTGTATGTGTCGTTCTCTTGTATAACTTCTTATAGAATATAATAATAAAGACCCAAACTTAAAGGCACCAAGTATAATTACACTTCATTCAAACTGTGGTCAGCTTCAATGGATCAGAATAAAACAAGACCAACACTGGGAGGGGAACAAATTAAAGTAGTTGCCGTGTTTGAGGAACAATACATCATTTTCCTGCAGTTCACACTCTTCACCTGGTCTCCTGTTATGATTACACCTGAGCTCTAACTGTGCAGCACTATTGTGCTTCCCTCCAGTTAGTGCATAAATCTACTGTGTGCAGTGTTGTACAGAGTCCCTATTGGTCAGGTGTCGTGATGGTTTTCTTGCAGTAGATGTAGCGTAGTTACTGACCATGACACCTCACCACACCTCAGTGCTTCATCAGTTTTGGTCTGTTATTTCCTGCCATACATGAAGTTACAGATCTGTTAGTGTCAGAAATATGCTTCCTGTTGAAATCACTGCCTAAATAAATCTTCAAACAAAAGAGGTTTTGTGGAAATGCTCTTTAATTGCTTTGTGTTGAAGAAGTGAGACAGATGGAATATCAGCTGCTGGACTGGCTGATCCCCATTCAAATGCACCAAAACCACATACGCTTACTTTCAATTGAGCAAGGCCTCTTGAGGCCATAGTGACTCTTATCCATCTGGAGGAGGGACTCAGGTGATGGTTTTATCAAGTCACAAACAAAATCTCAGACTTTAACACTGGAGACCAGAATGTTTTTGGTTTCTATGATCATTCCATAACCGTAACCAAGTGTTTATAACAGAAACCAGGGCGACAAAGGTCCCCTAAAGTTAACAAAGTAGTCATTTTCACCCAAACCAGGATGTTTTCCCAAACTTAAACTGCAATGTCAGCACGTCCCAATGCCCCGCCTTTGCCTGCCGCACGGCTGGCTAAACACCCGACCCCTATGCCTCTTCCTTGGGGTGGCGTTCTCAGTGGGTACTGGACTCCGCCAAGGCTGCCCCTTGTCACGGATTCTGTTCATGATATTCATGGGCCAGATCCCAAGGCGCAGGCCAGGGTGATGAGGGTGTTTGATTTTTTTTTTTTTTTAATATTTTTCTTTTGGCCTTTTTATTGGATAGAGACAGCTGAAGAGAGGCAGGAATGTGGGGAGAGAGAGACGGGGAATGACATATAGCTAAGGGCCACGGGTCGGATTCGAACCCAGGCCGCTACGGAGCTTTCGTACATGGGGCGGACGCTCTACCAACTGAGCTAATCGGCGCCCTGCATCTCTGCTTTTTTGCAGATGATGTGGTTCTGTTGGCTTCATCGGACCGCGACCTCCACCACTCGCTGGGGCGATTTGCAGCAGAGTGTGAAGCGACCAGGATGAGAGTCAGCACCTCCAAGTCTGAGGCCATGGTTCTGTGCCAGAAAATGTTGTAATACTCCCTCTGGGTTGGAGCAAGTTGCTGCCCCAAGCGACAAAGTTGGAGTTTCTCGGGGTCGAGTTCACAAGTGATGGTACTAATTTACTTTTTCATCATAAACTGATACACTGATAAACCCACTTGTCCAGGACCAAATAGCTGACAAAGTTTGAGTTAAAAGAAGAGTGATTAATGGACTTACTTGATTCACAAGATTACAGGAGTCCAAATGAACGCTGCTGCCCTCAGTGCCTACAAAATAAAGATTAACGCAGCTTTTAATACAGGTTCTTAGTATCTGTCTCTAGCTACAGCAAAGATTTAAAGGAAAATTTTAGATGATTAAGTAAGCCTAGCTTAGCATAAAGACTTAAAACCGAGAAAAAAAAATATGGGTACCAGCATACGGCTGCCCACTAATAGTCGACTGAACCGTTAGCTGACCAATTTTTTAATTAGTTGGACAGTTAAAGAAAAAAAGAGGCGGGGGGAGCTTGACGTACCAGTGTTGGTGTCAGGAAGAGGAGGTGAGGTGATGAGGAGGCCTGGGGTTAGGGAATGAGTACCAGAACCGAAGCCGGGCAACACAACTGGCCTTGGTAGCTTCACAGTCAACATGGCCAGGACCTAAGACAGTTATGAAATGAGAGAGGAACGAGGTTGTAGTGAGTTAGTTTGTAAGTAACGTTCTACATCATTCATCGTGTTGATAAGTCTGCTTGTTTTTGTGAAGTTGGAAGTCGTTTATTACAAATTTTCAAACCTCGAAAAGACAAATGCTGATATCAGGTAAAGTTTGTGTTTATGGAATGTTTGACCATTCTTCCAGAAGCGCGTTTATGAGGTCACACACTATGCAGTGGTGTAAAGCACGCCGCCACTGGACTCTAGAGCAGTGGAGACGTGTTCTCTGGAGTGACAAATCATGCTTCTCCATCTGGCAATCTGATGGACGAGTCTGGGTTTGGCGGTTGCCAGGAGAACAGTACCTGTCTGACTGCATTGTGCCAAGTGTAAAGTTTGGTGGAGGGGGGATTATGGTGTGGGGTTGTTTTTCAGGAGCTGGGCTTGGCCCCTTAGTTCCAGTGAAAGGAACTCTGAATGCTTCAGCATACCAAGAGATTTTGGGAACAGTTTGGAGATGGCCCCTTCCTCTTCCAACGTGACTGCGCACCAGTGCACAAAGCAAGGTCCATAAAGACATGGATGAGAGTTTGGTGTGGATGAACTTGACTGGCCTGCACAGAGTCCTGACCTCAACCCGATAGAACACCTTTGGGATGTATTCTGGATGAGTGCTTCTGGAAGAATGGTCAAATATTCCCATAAACACACTCGTAAACCTCGTGGACAGCCTTCCCAGAAGAGCTGAAGCTGTTATAGCTGCAAAGGGTGGACTGACGTCATATTAAACCCTATGGATTAAGAATGGGATGACAATTAAGTTCATATGCGAGTCAAGGCAGGTGAGTGAATACTTTTGGCAATATAGTGTATATAAACTCTGTGCATCAACAACCACAGCAGACTGGTGTGATGTGACGACCTGCTGGGTAGGTACAGTCTAGTCATGCTTACTGCTTTCATTGCATTGGACTGTACAGACTGTAAATTACTGTCTTGTCATTATCTTATTTTGCTCAATGTAATGTTTTGTGTTTTTTTTTTTAGATATTACTGAACTGCTGCTATACAAACAGAGCGGTTCCTCTAATGGGATTATGCTCAGTTATGACTCTGTCAAAGCCAACAATAAATAAGGCAATAATTTGAACAGTTTGGGATGTAGCCAAAATATTCTGCGCAAAGCAAACTACAAACTCAGTGTTTAATGTCAGATGTCTTAATGTCTTATTGTTAAAGTTTTCCTTTTTAATCTTTTATATTCATAAATTCTTTTTAAATTGACACTTTGAAGGTCACACCATAATCCAGGCAATGTTTTTTTTTTTTTTTTATGCTTATTTCAAACAGGATTTATTCATTTTAAAAAAATGAATTTTTCATCTGTCAACGGCACTTCAGCTATAACTGGGTATCAGCGGGACACGTTCACCTCGGCTGTGACCAAGAATGTGATCGTCACAGTCCTCTGCATCTCCATTAACTACATCAATGGTACTCTGGTACACACCTTCAGAAAGCACCAGGTGTGAAAATCACCTTTTTACAGCACGTGTGTGAAGAAAACTTGAATGCTGAAGCTCTGTCTTTCTTTTGTATAACAAAAATGATACAGGAGTAAATGATGCATCATACCCCGTTTAAATATTCAGAATAAAAGATTATAACAAACTATATTTTGATTTTAAGTTTCAGGATAATAAAATGATTCTTAGAGCATCAAAAATAAAAGTACTCGTTATGTAGAATGACCTATTTCAGAATAATGTTATATTACTGGTTTATAATTTTGTGATACATTAATGTTGCAGCTGGTAAAGCTTGTTATGACTCATTTATATACTGCTGCACAGCTTAGACAATAATAATACATCATACTTTATGCATTAATTTTGTTTTGTTAATATAATCTAATGTTGTGAATTAAACGTGGTGGAGTAAAAAGTAGAACATTGGCTATAAAGTAGCATGAAAAATGGAAATCCTTCTGCATCCGATTTAGGTCCCTGCTTTCATGTTTATATGTTCCCGAGTTTTATGCAGAATTCAGTGAACACACGTCTGTAAATTTGAGATTTTGTTACCGTGTAGGTGAAACATTACCAGATTTCACTTGTGCTTTTATTTACAGAACACATCCACCTCTGGAAGGCAGAGCAGTTTTTTATTTATTGGTCACTTATTTGGGGTAAATTTTCGATAATCATGAGCAATTCATTCAAATATTTTTAATTGATGATTTGTTGTAAGTCAATTATAGCCTACGTAGTCTGCACAGTGTCCTTTTAAAATTAATGTAGAAAATTAAACAGCAAAATATGAGTTGAAAAAAGCAAAAAATGTTCAAGTTAACTAACTCAATTAAGTTTAATTAAGTTCAAGTCATGACAGTTTAAGTTAATTACCTAAATAATCTACAATACTTCATTATTATTACTTTAAACTCATGTTGTCCTCCTTCAGATGTTCAACTCAAACCCTCGTTACATCCTGTTCATCCACCTGGTGATAAATGACATGATGCAGCTGCTCCTCTCAACTGTCCTCCACATCATCAGCTACGCTCTGCACACAATCAACGTGTCCCTGTGCCTCGTCCTGCTGATCATCACCATCATGACCACCCTCAACACGCCACTCAATCTGGCCGGCATGGCCGTCGAGTGCTACGTCGCCATCTGCATCCCCCTCCGTCACGGACAGATCTGTACCATCAAGAATACCTACATCCTGATCATTCTGATCTGGATGGCGAGTGCGGTCTCCATCCTCCCGGACCTCTTCATCCTCCTGGCCACGGAGCCGCTGCAGTTTTTTCACTCAAGACATTTTTGTGCCAGAGATTTTGTGTTCAGAAGCTCTTACAGCCTGAAGAAGAGGGATGCTTCACACATAGTTTGTCTCACCCTGGTTTGGCTCGTGCTCCTCTACACTTACTTCAGGATTCTGTTCGCTGCCAAGGAAGCAACTGCAGACTTTAAAAAAGCCAGAAACACTATTCTCCTCCATGGCTTCCAGTTGCTGTTATGTATGCTTACTTATGTGGGACCTATGTTTGAACAAGGTCTGCGCTACATATTGCCCAAAGAGTACCTGGCCATACGCTTTGCCAGCTATATCATTGTCCAGATCCTGCCACGGTTCGTTAGCCCAGTTGTCTACGGCCTGCGGGATCAGACCTTCAGGAGATACGTGAGAAGGCATCTGCTTTGTAAAGTGAGCACAAGCACGAACCCAGAGATGGTCACCAGGTCAAACATGAGGCCTGCTGTGAAACTGTACTGACTGTTCGAAACACTGCATGTATACAAGTACTGTTGAGTTTGACATGTAGGTTGTGTTCGTACTCTTTATGTTTGAGTCATGATACTATTTCAATTATAAAGGTAGAATTATTTATTTGTCTCTTCTTACATTTTAATATCTTACATTAGCAATACTAGTATTTATTAATGTAGTTATTCAGTCGGTTTGTCCATCTGGTTGTACATTTTAACGTTTACTTTTATTTTACAGTTTCCTCAGGTTGTGCTGTGTTTTTGTGTCGTATGAAAAGTGCTATAAAATAAAGTCTGATTAAATTAGAGGTCAAATAAATACGACAGCTCAACTTTTAAGGGAATATTTTTCAGTATTCTTCTCACAGACATTAGTAAAATAAAATCTAAGGTCTAAGATACATGCTGTATGAAATATTTTGGATGTTGTAAATCATCAGACGCAGAGGCTGATTCATAGGAGATATTCAATCACTTAATCAAAATCTTCACATCAATTAAGTTATTGAAATAAAACTCTGAATAAACAAGCAGAGCTCATGTGTTCATTTGTGTCATTCTGTCATAGTTGGTGCTGTGTGACTGTCAGTGTTGTTTTCCATCGTCCATCATCATCGTCATCGTCATCATCATCATCATCATCGTCATCATCATCGTCACAGTGTTTATAAAGACTCTTCTGTCAGGCTGTCTGCCTTCAGTGTCTCTGACCTGGACTCAGGTAGGTGGATGGAGGATGGAGATGGTGGTGAGGCAGCTCCAGACTTAAGTTCTATACTGTCCTTTAACACTGTCAAACAATATTACAATGGGTTTGTTCCATTCAGAAATGTGTTTATATTATATCAATGTTTAATTACAACTAAAATGAGAATTTAAATATACTTTTCATGTCGAGGAAACACTCTTTGTATCAACAGACGCTCTCACATTTGGAGGAGTGAACTCCTGACGATGATTTGAGTAAAAACCTGACAGTTGTCAACCTTTGCTGTGTTTACAGTTTGTTTAAGGTAAAGCTTAATTTCTAATGCTACTCTTCTACTGCCAGTTTGACATATTGTGTAACATTATGATCATTTACAGGCTTTGCAAAGTTGTATTTAATAGCTCAGGCTATAAAAGTATCATCTTAAGTCTTCATGCACCAGCCTTTAATATAAATGAAATAATTAACACTAATGCATGTTTCTACACCATGATT
Organism: Sciaenops ocellatus; assembly: GCA_033000465.1. Taxonomy (NCBI): domain Eukaryota; kingdom Metazoa; phylum Chordata; class Actinopteri; family Sciaenidae; genus Sciaenops; species Sciaenops ocellatus. The sequence goes on along the minus strand of CP136884.1, from coordinate 30,106,851 downwards.
ACTCATCCTTCAGACAGGTAGAGAGAGAGAAATAAAAGGCTGAAGGTGAGGAGGGAATAATGTCAGAATGTTGAACTTCATTTTAACCTGAGCAAAGAAATGTCTCGATCCATTTTTAACACACAAAGTGAACGTCAGCGTCAGATTTCTGCAGTTTCAGATATGATTGTGTAAAAAATTAATAAAATCGACAGCATTAATTCGTAAAATCTACATATATGTAGTCAAAGTGCTGTTTATGCATCATAAAAGGGCTGTTTACATTGAATGTACAAATGGTTTGACTGATTGTAATTGATTACATAATGAAGTTTTAGGCTGATTCCTTTATACACTGTGTACTGTACACTCTTTTTCAGGTCTTAGTCGAGTATGAGCTCATCAGTGGGTGCCAACATGACGTTTCCTCAGGTCTGGTGAAGATATTTGAAATTAATGTTTACACAAATGAAAAAATAGAACTGCTTCTGATTTTCTTGCATTGCTTTATTGCAAGTTTTCAGGTCACTGTTTAGGTGGAAATGTGTGTGTTCTGTTTAGTAAATGTACCACACACACACACACACACACACACACACACACACACACACACACCCACACCCACCCACACACACCCACACACACACCCACACACACCCACACACACACACACACACACACACACACACACACACACACACACACACACAAGCCCTTTCTTTTTTTAATCAAGACTACATTTGTCTTGATTGTTTGGATTAATTGTGTTCCAATCTAAAGTGAAAAGGTAATTTGTTTTTGATAATTATAAAAATAATAATCCTCCTTGTTTTTGTCTAACTTGATGAATTAAAGTCTGGTCTCGTACCTTTTACCCAAACACTGAAGTGACCTGCTCCAGATTCACTGTCACGTACATGTTCAATCTCCTGATTCACAGATGTGATAATAGATAAAAGAGCAGCTCATATTCAGATACAATAACGCATATATGTTATAAACATGAGCTGATGTATAAATTTTATGTTATTTTCATCAACGTTTGACAAAATACTACAGAGAGAATCGAGACTCAGACATAAAAACAAACATTACACCTGGTGCATTTTTCTATTTTTTCAGTCAGACATTTGAAACGAGGTCACAGCTGATATAAAAAATGTGTTTTATGACTCTTTGAAAGTCATTTCTATTTCTTTCTCTTTGGCTCCCTCTGTTGCTGGACCAGTTCCTGCTCATCAGGGATACCTACACCACAGCGTTTGTGAAGAACCTGATCGTGGTTCTGGTCTGGATCACCCTCAGTTACATCAATAGCACCTTGGTTGCAACTTTTTTTAGACACCAGGTACGCAAACAAACACACAGCTGTGTGACATGACACACCTCAGTGCTGGAAACATTTAATTCATTGATTTGTAAATCAGCAGCATCAACACTTTTGATCATTTTAGTCCCAATAATTTGTTTGTTTCAGCTTCTAAAATGTGAGAATCGGTTTTCTTTTATCATTTTAAATGTATCGTTTCATTTTATTTATCTTTGGACTGTCTGTTGGTTGTAATTGGAAGGTGTCATTATGGAATGTGATGGACATTTAAGTTGCTGTCATACAACACATGTTGTAGGCAGCCAGGTAGATACACCTGCAGTCACACAGTGCTAAAACAGATGTGGAGTTATTAAATGAGTGATACGAGTGATTAATAATTATAATAACAGATTTCTGGACTAAAAATATATTAATGGAATATTGTAAAGTTATGTTTACTGCTTCCAGAGTTAACTGCACTCACTGCAGTGATTAAAGGTCCTCTTGTGCTGATGTTTTTAGTCAGAGAGCTGCTGATAAAGAAATAATGAGCTCAACCAGCCAACGACCTCTCACTTGCTTCTCTCACTTCCACAAACTTCCCCACTGAAAAAATGAAATTGAAATAATCCAACCACTAATATGATCATCAATTATGGCATTTTAAAAAGGTACAAGTCTCCTAGATGCGATATTTTGTATTACATTTTAGTAAAGTGATCATCTCTGGACTAACTATTAATATAAATAATTGTTAGTTGAGGCTCTACTTTTGTGTCAAACATTTGTTAATCACATTTCATACTGCACAACATTTTCACCAACAATTATCATCCTACAATTAAAGATTTCCATCCGTTACGTCTTTTTCCTGCACCATTCAGCTGACTTCCCTCCATCTTTCCTTCTTAAAACATGTATCACTACATTTTTTCTCTTTTGTCTTCCAGGCTTTTTATGAAGACCCTCGTTACATCCTCTTCATCCACATGGTGATCAACGATGCCATCCAGCTGACCGTCACGATCACACTTTTTGTCCTCAGCTACATCTTCTACAAGATCAACGTCTCGTTCTGCTGCTTCTTCATCCTCGTGGCGGTCTTCACCACCAGAAACACCCCAGTCAACTTAGCCAGCATGGCCATAGAGCGCTATATTGCCATTTGTGAGCCTTTACGTCACTCCCAAATCTGCACAGTAAGACGGACTTATATCGTCATCGGGTTGATTTGGTTTATATGTGTGGCTCCAGATATTACAGATCTATTTGTGACTCTGGCAACAGAGTCCCTGAGCTTCTTTCACGAGTCGGTGTTCTGCTTACGGCAGAATGTGTTCAAAGACCCGATCCTGGCTTACAAAAGACAAATCTTTGACATCATCTACTTCTCCTGTGTGTTTCTGACTCTGGTCTTCACCTACTTGAGGATCATGTTTGCAGCCCGGGCCCTCTCCACAGAGAAGACGTCAGCCCAGAGAGCCAGGAACACCATCCTGCTCCACGGGGCCCAGCTCGCCATGTGCATGCTCTCCTACATCTCCCCCAGCGTGGAGGTGGTTCTGCATCTAATCTTCCCCGGTCGGATCCTAGAAATCAGATTTGCAAACTACCTGATCGTCTACATCCTGCCCCGCTTCCTGAGCCCGATAATCTATGGCGTCAGAGACAAAAAGTTCAGGAAGCACTTCAAGATGTACCTTCTGAACAACAGGTGTCGGGTCAAACTGCGGACGGTGGACCCCGTGAACAACGAATGAAGGCGTTCACTCTTTGACTCTTTGATGGCAGCCAGTAAAATAATACAAATTATGCTTTTTATATGAACATTTCAGAATATGGAAAATAAAACATGTCATTTCATTTCACCTCAGCTGAATAATTAATGATTAGACGTTGGCAGTCTTTGATTTAGGGTTGTAAAACAACAAATCACAATAAGATTTCAAAGAATTTAGATACAGATCCTGTAGATTTTGTTTGGTGACCAAGACACATGAGCACTTAAATGTATTGTTAACACTATAAATACTGATGTATCTGTAATATCTGCCAATTTGTCAACCTTTTAACTCCAGTTGTGATACTTTGCTGTCCAGCACTAATTGTCGACACATCGCCTACAATCTTTGGTCATACAGTCGATATAAAGATGTCAAACACGTTCCAAGAAGCAGCAAACAACTTCAGACCATCATCAAGTGGCACAAACTGTTCGGCCTGTCTGCCACTGAAGGCTCTCTTTTATTTCATAAATTGATTAAATGCAAATGAATAAATTATAAATTGATTATTAATCTTTATATGACTGGTGTACAAATCACGAGGACATGTGCTGGACACAGAGCGACACACTGAGCCTGTTCACACCTGGTATTAACATGCACCTTAGGTGAGTATGTCAGTACAACTGGACGTTATCTATAAAATGTCGTCGTCTTTCATTAATTTAGTGTTGAAACATCGTTCAAACACGTAGCTGCTAAATGTTGGGGCAAAAAAAAGAAAAAAATCTGTGTTGCATTTAATGCCGAATTCACAATAAAACATAAATAAAACATAAATACTATAGCTCTTCCATAAAGTTGATTTAGTTCCTCCCCACTCAGTAACTAGAGAACCCAAGCAGCTCTGCTGCAGAACACTGTGACATGGCATGAAGCCTACCTCCATTCAAATGAATTAATAAAATGAATTAATAATTAACTAAAGATGGATGGCATGTTGGTTAAGTGTTAAAAAAAATAAACACTTCATAAATCATTACAAGGATCCATAACATAACCTGTGACATCATGACCTTTACCCTGTCCCTATGACGACCTGATCAATACGCACACACACACACACACACACAGAAATCCTTATATATGAGACTACAGGCTGCTAGAGGAGGTCACTGACACTGTCAGTGACTCACCAGGTGAGAGGAGGCTCTGTCAGTTTCCCAGCTTTAGGATACAGCTCATATTCACATTACTATTAAAATGCAATGTGTTTCTTTGTGTAGAATGTAAATGATGCCAGAACAGTGAAAAAAGATAATTACCCTAATGTGAAGTCATGTGATTAGAGTTTTGAGCTGCCGAATGAAGTCTTAATGTTTGTATAAGATTAGAAAGTATTCATTTACATGTACTGGAAATCTTGTGGAACAGGAGTTGAATTATAACATTTCTAATAATTTACATATTGAATCCAACATCGCTACAAGGTGTTTAGATTTGTTATGATTAATTAGTTCACCACATTTTACCCTTATTGTCAAAATAAGTCTTGCAAAGCTGCAACAAAATGTGGAAAAATCAGCATCCAGATTCTCTGTGTGTGTTTTGTTTGAGAGCAACCTCCAAACTAAAATATTCTTTGTACTTCAAATGTTCCTGCAGATTTCAAAACTTCATTTTAAAAGAATGTTGAGCCATGAACTCCTGACAGAGCAAAGTGTGAATGGGTTATCTGTGGGTGTAAGTGTGGACAGGTTAGGATGCCTATATATTTATTATAAAGTACGTCACTATGGTTGTGCCTTTCCATTTGAATTTCATGCATTTTATAGACTCATCTCTGTTTCTTATGCTGCATGTCTTTGTGTCTCTTGCCCTGGATATACGTTATTATAAACACACATTTTATATGCATGTTCTTGTAGTAAAATTGCAGTGAATCTTGCAGTAATTTGGTATTTAACACTGATTAAAACCAAACTAGGTAAAACAAAAGTTTGTATTTGTGCGTAAAACATCAGATTTCATGCCTGTGTTGCTTCAGATTGTGATTTGAAGATGTTGGTGATGCTTAACTCCACCACCACCGGCCCTCTGGAACTGCTGACAAGTAATACCAGCTCTACACTGACAGGGGGCGCTGTGGGAGTGTCTAAAGACAGCTTCTCTAGTGCTCTCACCAAGAACATAGTGGCCATGCTGGTGTGGCTGGCCCTCAGCATCATTAACGGCAGCATGGTGTACACCTTTCTCCGGCACAGGTAGCTACTCAAACAGTACTTGCTCCTGAGCGCACATTATGACTGATGATAACTCTGCATGTTTATTAATCATTAGTTGGAGACCTGCTGTAATCACAGGGTACTCACATTAACACAATCCCTCTAAGCTCTTGTTCATCTTTGACCCTAGTCTCTTCTATGAGAACCCTCGGTACATCATGTTCATCTGCATGGTGATCAACGACGCTCTGCAGCTCAGCCTCGTCACGGCGCTGTACGTGGTCAGCTACATCTTCAGGAAGATCCACGCCTCCGTCTGCTGCTTCCTGGTAACTCATTACTACATCGACTCTATGACAGCTGGGTTCTGTTAAACCGGTTTAATGTGTTTTGCAAGTCAGATGTGAACGGGAATATTTTGGAAAAGCTGTGATATTTATGAACACAAGGCATGAAATCTCAGGGTCTAAAGTTCAAAGGCTAAATCAGGGTTCCCACACCTTCTTTAAACAACAAATTCAAGGATTTTTCACAGGTTTTCCATGCTCAATTCACAAAAATTCAAGGATCTAACATGATATAGTTTGAGATTCAGATTAAGGTTAATTACGGTTACAACACACAGAGAGTTTTATGCAATTGGTGCACAAAATATATAAATTCAAGCACTTTCCATAACCTTTGTCTATTTCTAAAAACTTTCATGGCCTTGATTTTATTCACTAAATTTAACAAACTGTCAAGAATTTCAAGGACTATGTGAAATGTTTAATCTAAAGGAAGGACATCAAGACAAGAGAGGAAGAAGTGCGGAATAGTTACTTCCCATTTTCTTAATGTACCTTCCATCTTTGTGGATTTCACATATTGTGGACTGTCCTGTGTGGATTGCTTCTACACATTGTCTGATATTATGAACACACCTTCTTTAGCTTTGAATCCTAAGGAGTCACTAAGTTCACTCCCAATAATAACCAATGTGTTTTTGCCTTTTTAAGTGGCTTCGTACAAGAACAGGAACCTGTAACACCACCACTGTGTTTCCCTCAGATCATGACAGCGGTCCTCACCACCCGCTCCACCCCTCTCCTCCTGGCCGGCATGGCCGTGGAGCGCTACATCTCCATCTGCTTCCCTCTGCACTACAGCCAGATGTGCACCGTCCCTCGCACCCTCCTCCTCATCTGCGTCATCCTCATCCTCACGGCCACGCCACCCATCTCCGACCTCCTCATCACCATCGTCAACAAGCCTCTGACTTTCTTCCACACCACCATTTTTTGTGACCACCCGCTTCTCTTTCGCCACCGATCCATCTACTACAAGAACTGCGTGTTTGACGGGGTGTACCTGTCCTTCGTGGCTCTGACGCTGCTCTACACCTACTGCAAGATCATGCTGACGGCACGAGCTGCCTCCACAGGCCTGGCTTCGGTGAAGAAAGCGAGGAACACTGTGCTGCTTCATGGTGCACAGGTGGGTGTTTTCTTCCCGTTTAGGTGAGCTAATGCCAATTAACCAACTTCAGTGAGAAACGCCTATAGAGATATTAATCTACAGTTTAATCCTCTAAAAGCTGGATCTTCAACAGTCCACCAGCAGGTCAAACATCACGTTTGTGACCAGAGACTCATTTGAATTGATGCTTTGTTGTAACTGTTGGATATGTCGACCATAACTAACTCCCTCCTTCTGTTCCAGCTGCTGCTGTGCATGCTTGCCTTTGTGGTTCCCTCCCTTCAGGCCGCTCTCATCTCGCTCTTCCCTCGCTTCAGTCTGGAGATTCGTTACATCTTCTTCCTGGTCGTCTACATCATCCCTCGTTTCTTGAGCCCCGTGATCTACGGTTTTCGGGACGAGCAGTTCAGGAAGTACTGGACCCGGTACCTGGCTTGTCGGAGCCAAAGTATCGCCAGGGTCAGACCGATGTTACTGAAGGTGAACCTGTGATCGTGTCACATAGCTGACTGACAGTCAATGTGGTTTACGGTCACGGCCTCCTGACTGATGGTGAGAAGTGACGACGTTCTGACAGTTTTGTCAGAATAAAAATCACTTTTTACAGAAAGTCTGTAAAATGCTGATGTTTAAAATAATTTCAATAAGCTCCAAAGAATCAGACACACAGCTGGATGAATGAACGTGCGTCTAATACTGTCAAAAAGCACCTCAAACAAAGCATGATGGGAACTGCAATGTTGTAATCTTACAGCTTAGCCTTCATATGAGGGTCATTACATACACCACGCTTGCTTGGGTCCAGTCTGAAGTTGTACACACACACACACACACACACACACACACACACACACACACACACACACACACGTCGATGTATTCATGGTGCAAAGTATTTAAAAGGCATGTTATAGATACATACGTTTCTACGTGGAGGTGGGTTAACAGTAGGTTAAATAAATGAATCTTGAAATTAACAGCAGAAATAAAGAACATATCAAACAGATATGACTTACAGCACATCTCAATGATCTTCATAACTACTACTACAAGCAGAGTACTGCAAAGTAAAGCTCAATCATGGACTACTGAACTTCTTTCACAGATATATTTACAGCTCACTGTACAGTATTTAAGGGTTGGAAATAAAGATTAATTTTTATTATTGCTGAAATCATGAGTTATTTTCTCAATTAACAGATTTGTTGTTTTGTCTATAAAATGTCACAAAAAATGAAAAATGCCACTCGATGTGCAGAGCTCAAGCTGACATCCTCAAATGTCGTTATTTATTAAACCAAAAACATTCAATGTAAAATATTAAAAATAAACATTTTTACTGGTAAAATGACAGAGCTTCTTCTATTTTACTCTGTGCTTCTTCTGCCACAGTTCACTCTGCTGAATAAACATTACCACAATATTTTTATTCTGGATTATATATCAGAATAAACTGTTCTCACTTTGGCACATTCAAGCTGAGACTGATATCGTCCAATAATATCATCTGACTGTATATATCAGTCAGGCTTTAAACTGAATGTCTTAAGTCACCAGATGACGGCTTCATAGAGACACAGAGACTACTTTACACCACTTCAACTTCACAGAGAACAATGAGGTCAAAACAGCATCACCGATGTGTTTTAACAAAATATTCTTTGGTCTGATTCAGCCAGAAACACTCAAAGACACGACGGAGCCTGTTTGTAACAGATACCAACACGGAGGCTTCCTCTGCTCACAGTGAAACACAGCCAACAACAAGAGTGACAGCAAAACAGAGTGAAGACTGAGCTGAAACTAAACAAATGCATAACTAGATAAATAACAAATTAAATGTTTCAGCATGGTAGCTTCACCGCTGCATTAGGCGAGTCAGACACAGGATGTTCAAGTTCAGGAATCAAACTTCCTGCATGAGCAACACAAATCACACCATGTGCAGCGGCTGGCTAAAGTACAAACTAATGTCAGTGTCAGTCAAAGTCCTGTCAGCCTCTGTGAAGAGCTTCAACAGGCCTCACTAGAATGAAATGTCTCTGTCCAGGCAAACAAGGCACATTAAGCAGGATAACCAGTTATCAAACAGGTCAAACAAAGTTTGCCAAAACATTTATTATTTCAAGTCTAACTATGAACACAAACCACATCAGAATCCTGAAAATAAACTTCAGGTCTTATGTCCATGATTCATGACAGCACTGAGAGCAGACTGCTTGTGTTTGATCAAACTGGATTAGAAGTTTATTTCACATTCACCTAACACATTTAAATTTCATTAGAAAATATTGAATTACAATCTACCTCCCACCCACCTCCCCACAATGAGCTCATCTTGCTGCATCCTTAGCAGTGAAATCTATATAGCTGCGTCTCTTCCTGCTCCTCACTACTTACAGACTTTTAGTCAGACCTGTATGTCCACAGAGGTCACAGACCAGTGCAGTGTTGAAGTAAGTTTAAGTTTCTTCATTTATCTTTCCATTTCAAAGTGATAATTTTATCTCTCTTTTTCTGTGTGAACAGAAATAATGAAGCTCGTCTTCCTGACAAACTTTAGCATGGATTGGATTGTTTTTTCTTTATTTGATTAGCCTTGATTGTGCCACTTATTACAAAACATAATGATGAATTCACTTTAAAATATGTGGCAAGTTATTTTTTAATCTTACTTACACTATTATACGATTAATTTATAGAATTAAACTGATAGGTCTGACTGACTGAACAATACCTGAGACACTGGGATTTAGATTTCTATTTGATGTGTGGACTGTGTCTCTGACTGACTGGACAGAGTTTTGGTTTCTCAGCATCGAGCAGGACGAGGTGACACGATATGAACTCATCCACACCTGAGGACAGCCTGCGTGACGCTTTCACAAAGCACTTCATCAGTGTTTCTCTCGGCTGCTTCATCAACGTCATCAACGGAGCTTTTGTCTACATCTACTTTAAGAACCAGGTCTTCCAGCGAGACCCCAGGTGTGAAAGTGCTTGTAGTGAACTTGATATTCAGACCTGCTGGATAGGCCAGAGTTTGGTCTTTGCCACATGTTGTGGATGTGACTGATTTAATGAATGTCTCTGCTCATCTTGCTTATCTCCCCTCCTGTCTTTTGTCTGCTCGGGTCTCCTTTCTAACTCTCGTGTCCCGCAAGGATTCACAGGGGGTTGTAAAGTTCTAATGGATGAAACCTTTTTTTTTTTTTAAACATACAGTCGGCCTCAACATTTCATTCACATTTCAAGTTTACATTGAAATTTAAAGTTTGCTAAAAAGTATTAAAAAAATCCCCAAAATTAATTCAAACCGCTTGTTTGACACAAACTTCCTGCAGTTATTGTTTCACTGTTTGAGTTCATTGTACAGTTTTCACTCTCGTATCCTGCAGGTACGTGCTGTACATCCATTTGGTGATCAATGACATGATTCTGCTGACTCTTTCTGTGGCGCTGCAGATCGTATCGTACAACACTTACCTGAGATTCACTCCATGCTGCATCCTTCTGTTCATCCTCATCCCTACCGGCAAGTAGGTGTGTGTCTGTTGTAACAATTATTCTGCATACAGTAAATGGTTTAGTGTTTGTATGAAACCTGAATTTCCACTTGAAGGCAAATTACTGGAAGCCCAGCTGGGCATCTTTTATTTCACCAAGTGTTCAGTGAGGCTGCTGAGCCCGGTTACATGGCATGACACCGTGAGTTCTGCTGCTCATCTGCATTCATCCATAACCAGAGGAGCCAGTGTTTAGTTTGGGTTACTGTAGAAACATGGTGGTTCAACGTGTCTGACTCCGTGGAAGAAGATCTATGTATAGATATAAAAGTCTGTTTTTCTTTGTGTTTATCCAGGATCAGCCCTCTGAACTTGGCCGCCATGGCAGTCGAGCGTTACATTGCTGTTTGCCGACCTCTTCATCACGCACAGATCTGTACTGTGCAGCGAGCCTACGCTCTCATTGCTCTGATCTGGGGCGTCTCCGTCATCCCTTTCTTCATAGATATCATCATCCTCCTCGCCACCCAGCCTCCTTCTTTCTTCTCAGGGACCATCATCTGTTACCCCTCCAGCGTGTTCAGCACACCTTACCACAGGGCACATAGTGTGACAATCCAGGTGAAATGTTGATTGTTGGTTCGTGGATTTTCTTTCTGATATCAGCCATTTTGTTTCATGGCTCAGTTTTACTGACTTTACTCATGTCAAAATGCTTTTGTGTCTTCACGTGTTCCCCTCAGGCGCTTCGGTTTTCCTTTGTCTTCATGACTCTGATCATCACCTACCTGAAGATCATCTGTGCTGCCCGGGCAGCTTCTGGTTCTAACCAGGCCTCGGCCAGAAACGCCCGCAACACCATCCTGCTGCACGGAGTCCAGCTCCTCATCTGCATGCTGTCTTACATATCTCCCTTCATCAACATCATTTTAGTCACCATTTCGCCCCACGACGGAACAAAGATCCTCTTCGGCAGCTTCCTGGTAACCGGCATGTTTCCACGTCTGCTCAGTCCGCTCATCTACGGCGTCAGAGACAAGAAGCTCAGCAGCCACATCAGGCTGCACTTCTGCACTAAATGTCACAACTCTGTAGAAAAGAAGGTGAACCGGACAGGACCACGGAGACGGTCCAAACGGGTGTTTCACTGAACTAAAAGACTCTACCTGTGATTATCTGCAAACACCACCCACAGGAACTTTTGTTACACATAATGTGGTTGGACTTTCAGGCCCACTTTAAAAAGGGTAAAAGCTACATTTGACTCGCAAAGAATTACATAAGAGTTACTAACCATGATAGTAATTATAAACTGCAGTAGCACAATGTAAACCAGCTTTTGTGAAATGCTCCAAAATAATAAAAGTGTTTAGTGTCATTGTCCTGAAGTGCATCTCATAATAGATAAGTTTGTTTCACAACCATCAATACATTTAAATCTACACTCCTCCGTCTCTGCAGCAGCTCCCCACCTCTCCACGACGACCTCACCTCACTACAGTATTAGCAGTCCAATCTATATAAACTGCATCTCTTCCTGACAGACTTTAAGTCAGACCTGTATGTCCACATAGGCCACAGACCAGTGTGCTGTTCAAGTAAGTTTCATTCATCTTTCCATTTAAGTTATCGTTAAAATGTTAGACAGCATTAAAGTACCAGAAGAATAATTTGATATCCTCGTGAATATTTCACCACATAAAACAGAAACAGACGCTGTTAGATTTAAAATGTTCTGCCTTTAAAATCTGAATTTTCTTGTGAAGCTGCTCTTTCTCCTGACATGAACAGAGTTTGAAAACATATGATAAAATATTTAGTCCACTTAAGATCTGCAGCCTAATTCTTTTATTTGATGAGCTCTTATTGTTAGGATGAATTCACATGTGAACATAAGATTTTATTTTTGTTCTTGATAAATCTGAGACCACTGGAGGGAATGCTTATAATCCTGTGTCTTAGTAGAGATAAAGTTTCTTTTGAATTTGTTTTAATTAATCACAACTTTAGTTTTAATTTCAGTTTAGGTTCTGAGATCTTAATTAGAAATGTTTAGATTATCAAAAGGGCGCTTTAAAACAGAAATTATGTATTTGATCTGAATTTCACCATTATGATTCATTTGTGAGACTAAACACACTGGGATTTAGATTTCTATTTGATGTGTGGACTGTGTCTCTGACTGACTGGACAGAGTTTGACGAGGTGATACGATATGAACTCATCCACACGTCAGGACAGCCTGCGTGAAGCTTTCACAAAGCACTTCATCAGTGTTTCTCTCGGCTCCTTCATCAACGTCGTCAACGGAGCTTTTGTCTACATCTACTTTAAGAACCAGGTCTTCCAGCGAGACCCCAGGTGACAGAGGGGTCGAGTGTGTGTTTTCTTATGTTGTGATTGTGACTAATTTAATGAATTTCACACAGTGAACGTCAAAATCCTGCTCTCATTTTGCTCATTTCCCCCTCCTGTCCTTTGTCTGCTTGACTCTCCTTTCTCTAACTCACTGCTTCTCAAGCTCAGTGTCCAAACCTCCAAGAGAGGTCGCCAGAGCTCCACAGGAGGCTGCAAGGCCTTTTTATCAGCATTTCATTCATTTTGGTGAAGAAAACTAAATGAAACTGTTATTTTTAAAGTTATTATTTTTTAAGATGTGAAGGTAAATAAATATGACAAACAAAGGTTTGCAGTTAAAACAACCAAAGAGCTCAAAGAACAAGATGAACACAGAATCTGTCAAAGATGCCTGTTAAATTTCTAAATCAGGAAACAATTCACAGGAAGTAATCTTCCAACTTCCTTTAGTTATTGTTTCACTGTTTGGGTTCATTGCACTGTTTATCGGTTGTTCTGTAATGTTATGCATTGAACATGAAATATTCATAAAACATGTCAGTTTACACGATGATAGAAAGCATCATTTTGACAGATGCGCTCGTATCCTGCAGGTACGTGCTGTACATCCATTTGGTGATCAACGACATGATTCTGCTGACTGTTTCTGTGGCGCTGCAGATCGTCACCTACACCATTCCTCTGAGATTCACCCCCTGCTGCATCATTCTGCTCATCCTCATCACTACCAACAAGTAGGTGTGTGTTTGTGGAAACAGTTATTGTGCATACAGTGCATGTTTACTGTGTTATTATAGACATTTAAAATGAATCTAATAAACAGAACTTTTAAAGATGAAGTGTGTGTGCTGTATATCAGTAGGACAGCTGACATAGAAAGTGGTAACCTATGAATACATACTTAAAAACTGCGGCATCTCTGAACACGTCATCCCACACCACGCTCGGCACTAGTTTTGACATTTTAGATTATAACCAAGATAAATATACAGATGAATCATGAACACTTCAGTGAATAAGATGGTTAAATCTAGAGACATTTCAGTTATTAATCAGATATTTATTAAGTTAAACCTCAGTTTGAGCTGGAAAACTAAACTTAGGAAAACCTTAATTAGGGATGCATGTATTTATTTATTTATTTATTTATTTATGTATACCAATGAAATAACTAAAATGAACAGTTTATTTGAAAAAAAAATCACAATTGAATTGTTATATAGAATAAATCTCCTTTATGGGTCATTATAAATGGTCAGATAATTTTGTGATGCTGTTTATCATACTGTGAATATCTCATACAAATGCAATCTCTAATTGTATAATTATTTAGGTTTATAATTTCTAGGTAATGTAAAAATGTAATGAGGCACAAACTGGAGCTAGATTATCAGTACATAACATATGTTCAGTTAGAAGGAAGATTAAATTGAATAATGGCAAGATGCCATAAAAATAAATTACTTTGAGTCCAGATAGTTTCGTAATCTCATACTGAGAAAATAAAGGTTTCATGTCTCCACCACAACTTAAATATGCAGCATGAAAGCATCAACCAAAAACACAAATGAGGCTAATGGAAAATAAATATAGCTGGCAAACATGAGCACAGGTAGGAAGTACTTACAGTATCGTGGTAGACACTCGGGACGTCCGTATGTTGAGGAAATCTTTTTCCACAGTCTTCAATTATCTACATCAGGACAAGAAAAGTCGGGTTCAAGTGCATGGAAATGATATCAAACAGACTCAGTATTTGTTCTGATCAAATTACTTCTGATCAAAAACTAGCGAGTCGACAACTTTGCTAACAGCCAAACATCAACAAGGTCACCAACAGCAGACATAGCAGCCAGCTAATATTACTGACTAGTCCAACAGCAGTCAGCCCAGCTCGGCGTCTGTCTTTCAGCCTTTTATTTCACCAAGCTCTCACCAACCACTAAAAGTCAGTCCCAGATTTACTCTTGTCCGGCGGCTTCTTGCTCGCTCACTCTCTCCTTTTCTCTTCTTAGCTTCCTCCGTCAGCGTCGTATCACTTCTGTTTTTACACGCGGCCGGAGGACATCAGAGGGAAAACCAGAAAACATTTTCTCCATAAAATATGATCCAGTTTCACCTAGTTGGTGGTGTAAAACGTGACTGTCTGAGGGTGAACGCAAGAAAACAAGACACAGGTGAATCTAATCAGGCAATCAAAAGTGGCGGGAAACAACAGCTGCAGGAAGTGAAGTTACAGACACGAGAACTACAAAATAAAACAGGAAACGCTCAAGACCATGACAGTTACATATTGCGGGTGATCATACCCGGAGCCCAAAGTTGCATAGTAACACGAATGACAGAGACACCATTCACCTGATTACAAGTCAGTGTAGCATCAACATGATTTTCAAACTTTTATTTTATGGGAGAAAAGTTACACAAAGTTGCTTTAAAGGACCAGTTTGGAAGATTTCGTGGCGTCACCCCGTTTTTCCCAGCATGAAGGTAGTACCCATAGAGCCCGTGTTTAGTTTAAACGTTCATGGTCTACTGTAGAAACATGGTGGTTCAACGTGTCTGACTCCGTGGAAGAAGATCTATGTATAGATATAAAAGTCTGTTTTTCTTTGTGTTTATCCAGGATCAGCCCTCTGAACTTGGCCGCCATGGCAGTCGAGCGTTACATTGCTGTTTGCCGACCTCTTCATCACGCACAGGTCTGTACTGTGCAGCGAGCCTACGCTCTCATTGCTCTGATCTGGGGCGTCTCCGTCATCCCCGCCTTCACAGATGTCCTCATGGTCCTCGCCACCCAGCCTCTCTCTTTCTTCTCAGGGACCATCATCTGTTACCCTTCCTACGTCTACAACACACCCCACCACAGGGCCCAAAGTGTAGTAGTCCAGGTGAAATGTTGATTGTTGGTTCATGGATTTTCTTTCTGATATCAGCCATTTCTGTTCCATGTTGTTTGCTGTTTACTGATGCTTTTGTGTCTTCACGTGTTCCCCTCAGGTGCTTCTGTTTTCCTTTGTCTTCATGACTCTGATCATCACCTACCTGAAGGTCCTCTGTGCTGCCCGGGCAGCTTCTGGTTCTAACCAGGCCTCGGCCAGAAACGCCCGCAACACCATCCTGCTGCACGGAGTCCAGCTCCTCATCTGCATGCTGTCTTACATATCTCCCTTCATCAACATCATTTTAGTCACCATTTCGTCCCGTGACAGAACCAAGATCCTCTTCGGCAGCTTCCTGTTCAACAACGTGCTTCCACGTCTGCTCAGTCCGCTCATCTACGGCGTCAGAGACAAGAAGTTCAGCAGCCACATCAGGCTGCACTTCTGCACTAAATGTCACAACTCTGTAGAAAAGAAGGTGAACCGGACAGGACCACGGAGACGGTCCAAACGGGTGTTTCACTGAACTAAAAGACTCTACCTGTGATCATCTGCAAACACCACCCACCACACAAGTTGACTCTGGTGTGAAGTGAGAGGCCCAAATGTTACTTTAAAAAGGGTAAAAGCAACGCTCGAGTCGCAAAGAATTACATAAAAGTTACTAACCATGATAGTATATTATAAACTGCAGTAGCACAATGTAAGCCAGCTTTTGCAAAACGCTCCAAGTGTGTCTGTTTACTGTCATTGTCCCATCTTGGGGTGCATGAATAAAGAATAAAAGCATTAAAAATTCACTTGTTCTTATTGAAAAACTAAATTTGTTCATTACCTATGAACACCTTCAAAGTAAACTGCTATTCATGTTTAATCAAATTGCCATTTCAACCATGAAAATAATTAAAAACAGATAATGTCAGAAATGGCGATTTTTTTTTTTTTTTTTTGAGATTTAGATTAAAAAGTAAAACCTTTCATAAGATTTTCACCATAAATGTCACAAGCAGAGGTTTTCAAAGCTTCAAAGGAAGCTCAGTGAAAGGAAATAAAAAAAGTATTACATTAATTATCAAAAAGAGACACAGAGCCGCTTAAACATGTCATCTGATGAGATACTTCAGAGTTGTTTTGGGGAAATTCCCCATTTTTCCCACACGCCTAGATTCAGATGTTATAAATGAGTTTTTTTTTTATGTATCTAGTATAGTCTGAAGTTATGACAAACAGCAATATTGAGGTATCTTGGCTCAGTAGTTGAGTGTCTGAAGGATCAGATAACATAATCAAGGCCCACAGTCTTAGACTTTGAAAACTGGTCATGACAGATGACTGGTGAAGGTTCTGTGCCCAACAGGAAACACAGAAATATACACAAGACAGCAGATATTTTAAGTTACAGCATCTCTTCAGTAAACAGCCATAGGGAACAGTACAAATTGTAAAGGAGGTCTACAATGAACGTGTTCATATTAGGATGCAAGACCAGACTTTCTCCACTAGATGGCTCTATCTTCACAGACATGCAGGAGTCAGCTTCTTAAGATGAAATAGTGCTGAACACATAGATATATGAATGTGTGGATGGTTATCCTGGTCAGGAGTTTTTTCTTTTAAAACCTTATTTAGGGAAATCCATTTTTGGTTTGTGGCGGTACAAATAGATAGAGCACATAAGCTCAGTTTACTGTGATCACACACCACAGTCTGCTGGTGAGGGTCATATTGTGGTACCCAGCCTGAGGACTAATACATTAAAAAAAACTGGAATAGCACCCAATCAGATCTTTTAAAAAGGTGGTTTTAATCATCATATATAGTTGTTTTGTTTTGTTTTTTATTAGTAAAGCATCTATACTTTTAGAAATCTTAATGTAGTAGGGTCACTGTCACCTCACAGCAAGAAGGTTCCTGGTTTGAACCTCGGCCTTGGGCCTGTGTGAAACTTGCATGTTCTCTGCAACAGTCCAAAGACATGCACTTAACAGGTAAATAGCCCATTGGTGTAAATGTGAATCTATGAATGTAAGCCTGGATATTATTTTTTGTATATTAATGTATAATGTGTTGTGTATTGTAGGTTTGGTGCAGCAAATGGGGGTCCGTTAAATAAACATAACTCATGCATATGCAGTTTTTATAGGTGGACCGCAGTACGATGGTATTTTTTAAAAACATCAGTCATGAGTCATGAAAAACTGGAGTTATGTAAATGTGATATAATAATAATAATAATAATAATAATAATAATAAATCACCTGTGATTCATGACAAAAATGTACCTGTGGGGTCTGCATGCAGCACAGTCTGCAGGATTAATGTTAAAAAGTTCATGAACTGTTGTTGAAAAAGTGAAAAGTCAGCTGCAAACTCGCTTACAAGGCAGCGCGTCTCTCTGGATGTTAGAGGAATATTACAGTAATTTAAAAACAAACATTTAAATGACACCTGAGATTTGACAACACACACACATACACACTTTGGAATATTACAGTGATACCAGAGGAAATATAAAAGTCCATTAAGAGCCAGGAGATCATAACTTATTACTGACTACAGCGGACTCTACAGAGATATGAATATAAATACTTATAATCAAACTTGCTCTAAATTAACCACTGAGAGCCGCAAACGCATCATAAAAACACGCAGGTGGGGGTGAGGAGTATTGATGGTGTTTCTCGTGTTCCGGAATGTGACGGAAAAAGCCGAAGACTGCCCCCCTGAGCGAGGAGGAGGACAGACAAACAGAGGTTCGGATGGAGGAAACCTGCGCGCCCGCAGCTGACTCCGGCATCTCCTCCAGACAGTTCATTGTTCCCGGCAGGAGGTGAAGCTTGTGCTCAAAGTTTCCAGCCGGACCAAGAAGTCTTTTCTCGGTTCGTGTCGGACAGTTTTGTCCTTTTTTTGAGACGAGAAAGTGTGAAAACTTCTCCGCGCATCATGGGGTGAATCTGAGGCGTGAGGAGGACGCTGATCCGGGGATGAAAGAGTATCGTGACCAAACTCACAGGTAATAAAATATGTCATAATTATGTTTATAATGTATTAATTAATCCTTCAGCTTGACAGCTGCACTTCCACTCTGTGATTTGACCTCATGTAAACTTCCACTTTCACTTCATTGTATGAACAGCTTGTTATTGGAGGTGATTTTTTTCTTCCACTGTTGTGATTTCAAGCCGCAGAGCTTCCTCGTGCTGAATTATAGATCAACTTTATTTCTGTATGTGCAGCATGGCAGCTCCCCTGAGAGCCCAGCATGGGACCGACATGTAATTATAGACACAGAGAGAGAGAGAGAGAGAGAGAGAGAGTCACATTGTCCCACTGATATTTACTCTATTTTTCTTTTGTTTGGTGCTTTTATAGCATGAAAATATCATTGGAAAAGAGGAATACCAACCTGCTTTTACAAATACAGATCATACTGAGGGATAAAACTGAGTGTTTTTATATTCTAGACATTTAAAATGTTCAGTTTCATTGTCAAAAACAAAGATTCTCTGATTTTAAGGAACAATGCTGCAGACTTTAGTCAGCACTGAGACCAAATCAAACACCAGACCACATTTAGGACAAAAATATTAAACCATAAACACTCTGAATATGTAAAATACAGTACATACATGTACAAATGTAAAAATATCAGTCCAGAAGTTGAGTTGTGGAGATTTCATCCTAAACAAATGGTGCATATGTTCAGTTTTAACCTTTGGGAATAGTGTATAAAATAATCTGATAAGCTAAAGGTGCACTTAGTATCTATTAGAATGAATTAAGAAAGCTGGATGTGGTTGAAAGCTCAGTAAGTGCACCACTTATGCCCAACAAACATTATAAATACGTTCATATCTTTTTAAATATTTGAATAGATGTAAACATCAGCTCGTGATCTTCTTCACATCCTCTTTTATCGGTGCATTATACCTCAGATGATGAATACAGCCTCTAACAGTGTGTGTTTTATGGCGGCTTCACGTTGGCAATAACCTCTGAAATGTGTATTACATCACTGTGGTGCCCATGTTGTGCTTCATGTGACTGTAACTCCATACAGAGACTCATATTACATCATATTACTCTACACAGGACTCCGCATTGTGCCTTCACCGGTCAACAAATAGCTGTGCCTGTGGTATATTTCCTCCAGGAGCTCTGAAATAAACCTGCATCTGAATAATCAATGGACTCTGGAGGTGTTGGAGGCTTTATTTAATAAGGCAACTAAAACAGACTCAAGAACTAGTCTCAACTGACCACAGCGTTTAACCCAATAGTATTACACACAGGTCCAGAGTCCAGCAGGACCTGGGGGGTTGGTCCCATGCATGCCAGAGTCAGGAGGTGGTAGTCAGTTGGATCATTAGTATCATGGATGGAGTAGGCTGCATTCAGACTGAATCAGGTGTCGCAGTGAATCGCTGCAGGGTGGTGCAGTGGTTTATTTCTCTGATTCGCCGCCTTTCTTGATACTGCTCGCTCCCTCTCATTAACTGTCTGTGTCACTTGACCACTGCTTGCTCTCTCTTTCAAACCAAAGGAAACTTCTTCGTGTCACTATTTTACAGCACAGACAGTGAGCCGGACACAGACGTAGAAGCTGGGTACATGAAACAAACAAAGCCAGAACACAACAGGTACGATATTATAGTTTAGTCTGTGAACTCCACCTGGATAGCCTCAGGTTCAGTGATGTGTCAGGCTGACCGTGGATCAGTTCGGTCGGAGTGTCTGATTGGTCGCTGCATCGTGACGCTGGTTTGCATTTCTCCAAAAGTTGAATCTTGTTCAACTTCTCCACCGCAGGTCGCTGCGTTTTTTATGGCATCCTCTGCGCCACCATCGCTGCAGCAAAAATGCAGACCACAGGGCCACGGGGTTGGATTTGGTCTGAGAGAGTTTAAGAAAAACCTGCATTGCAGATCCAAAGTCTTAAGTACAGGCCTTCACTGGGGCAGTGACCAGTGACATGCAGAAGTCATGTGCTTGTAAATACCGTCGGACCAGCATCATATGCGTTATAGGATGGCTGAGCCGCAGTCACTGACTCTGTGTTACAAAGTGATCCTCTAAATGTCCGGTTTGTTTTGGGGAAATGGGGAGAGAGCATCGTGTCCATTAAGGAGTGACCAAAGTAAAGGGTGTAGGTTTGTTGGTGCATACTCTCCGCCGTTCAAGCAACTGCTTGCACTTAGAAATCCCCAGATGATTGCCCAATCGTCCTCCAGTGACTGCTGGCTACAGGCCCAAGAAGCCCCTGGACCAGGGCCTCTGTAGGAAGTGAAGAAAGTAACATTTCTTGTAGGAAAAAGAGATGCAGAAAGACAACATCCCGCCTGCAGAGACAGAACCCTGAGAGACACAAAACTACCAGAAAGAAACACAAACTTTCCGTCAGGGTGTCTTGCTCCTGTGTAGGAGGAGTGGGAGGCCAAAGTTTGCAAAGTTTAAGAACTGAATATATAAAGCTGTTTAGTTGGTTTTCATTTATTGTAGTGAGTTAGTTAGTTGTAGAGACCAGCTATGATTAATGTGTTGTGCGCTCAGTTTGTTCGGGTCCAAGCTGCCCACTCCTCCTCAAGACGTGTCCCATCTGAATATCCCGTTTCAAACGGGGATATATTGAATTCCACAAACATGATGCCAGTGAAACGCTGCTCGATTGTGAAGACTCGTGATCTGAGTGGATCTAAAATTCACATCTTTAGAAGGCTGTCTGTGCTGCCACACATATTTTAAGCCTTGTTTAAGTTCTTACAATTTCACCATGAATCATCTGAATAAACGCTCTTTAACCTTTCGCCAGAGGAGTGACTTGGACCTTTCTCCTTTTTTTGAACTCTCACTCTCTCTCTTTAGTCTTTAGAAAATCATTTATCAGTGAGATTTTACCTTTGCCACTGCCAGCTATAATTGGTATTTTTATAACAATACATCAATGACAAAGGGAAAACAATGCAACAATGTGAAAGAGGTCGATAGTGATGGACCTACAGAGAGAATCTACTCGGCTTTATGGAGCTTTTATAACGAGTTTCATCTCATTGTTTATCTGTTTTCAGAGAAAAAGCTCTAAAAAACCTGCCCTGATAAAGCAGCAGACAGACACCACCAATCTATTTTGACACAGCCAACACTGAAGTCACATGACTGATCAGCTGTTTCTCTATAATCCATCCATGATGGCTCCACGCAGATCTTCACATGAACACATGAAACAAACATATGTCTGATTTACATCCAGTTTTCTGTTGACCTTCCACTGCTGCTCTTTTAATGGCGTCATCGTGTTGCACCTTCTTCTCCTGGTTTTCTGTGAACCAGCTCCTAATATTCACATGAAATGTGCATTTAGTTTTGCCAAATGACTCAAAATTCGGTGAACATTTGCGACACATTTGTACTACCGTTGTGTTGAATGTGCAGCTCCTCCTCGGCTCTGTGAAGCTCATTGTTTCACCGCTCTCATCGTGTTGTTTTCAGCCACAACAGGCAGCTCTTTCACTAGCAAGGACCACAACCGCCGTCAATGAGATATGTTTAAATTATTTATGAACAAAACGAAAAGATTGTGAGTGAGGAGTGAACTCCAAGTAAAAAGCATATATTTCCATCTGAAGTGCAGTTGGAGCGGAAGTATAAAGTATCACAAAGACTGCACCTAAATACACTTCTTGAGTAGAATTACTAACTAAATTTTAGTATTTTAAATGCTAACATGCTTCACACCGCCGTGAAGTTTGGGCCGTTAACTTGTCTGCACTTCACGTCCATAAATCACCGAGCTAAAGAGAGAAAAACCAGATTAAATAGCAGCAGGAAGAGAGTGAAAGATTGAGAGACAGATGAAGTCAGACTGCTCTGGTTAAAACACCATTAAGTCCACATTAGGTTAACACCTGCCTGTGATTCCTCGGGCCATTTCCTACACTCTGCAATTAGACACTATGCAGCATTATTACATTACGCTATAGCTACACTTTACCTGGAGCGAGGCACTTACCGCTGCCTCCCTCAGTCCTGTTAGAGTGGAACAGCTGGTTGATGTTTGGATATTTTACAGTGGGAGGCTTCACTCTGATCAGAAGTAAAGAAATAATAATGTGAACATTGTGATCCAGATCTTCATTCCCTGAAACCTCACGTATTGCTAGGCAATATTAAAACCAACATTTGCCAACTGAACTGGCAGTAATATTAATATTGTACTGTAAAAAAAAATATTTAGCAGTGGGAACACTTGAGGGCTTTGGGCAGAAGAGAGCGACTGAAAACTCCATGTGATACTTTAAATATATAATAATGCTTCCACATCTTTAATGTGAGCTTTGTTATTTATTCATCTGTAGTCTTATTGTGACAGTGTGCACACTGTGTGGGTGTTTGTACGGAGAGTACAGTAGATGAGCATGCGTGGGAGTCTCAGTTTTGGCTGCATCTATGTGGTTTTTCTTTTTAATCACATGGAAACAGGTTGCTTGCAAGCTAATGTTGATAGGAGCTAAATTGTGATTTAAGAGTTTCTGAGCTGTTAAAATTTGTTACACGTAGAAAACGTTGAAACGTGGATTCCAGTAAGATCCAGTCAAAGCTCTTTGGCTCTGCACACAGTTTGTAGTTAACATTAAAAATGTCTGGCACATCAAATTAGTGTCTGGCCGTCCCCGTATTAGAAGTGCATTTAGCCGAGTGGATGGAATTAGAGTGCCTACATCACGGAGAGGAAGCTCTGGAAATAAAAAACTGAGGCTCCTCCTCGTCAGAAAGTTTTCATGAGGGGGGTTTTTAGTGATCGCTGACTCAGCTTGAGATGAAGATGAAGAGGAGCGAACGTCTGAGTCACGTCCAGACAAAAACTTTGTTCCAGAGCTGAATGTTCAAAATCAAAACTGAAAAGACCAAAACCAACAATGAGTTAGCCGGTCTCTCGAGTCTTTTCTGTACTTTACCCGGTCTGTGGCTCTCAGCTTCAAGCCCATTGGTTCCAACTGAAGATGTCTCAGTAATTTCATAAAACAGCTGGTCACTGCATTTTTTATTACACGTTGCTCAAACACTGGGAAATGGTGCATTGGTTGGGGACTATTTTGAGAGGCGGATTAATCCACATTTGGTTTCTGTCGTGAGTATTTGTGTTGGCAGGACGGTGTATAAATAAACTACAGTGTGTGTGCACAGAAGAAGAAGATATGTCTTCTTCAGTTTGTCCTCAAAGTTGACGAACGACTTAGACAACCACCAAATGGCTAGACGACTGGGTCAGAACATCCGAAACTGCAGCTCTTGTGGGGTGTTCTTGTCTGCAGTGGTCAGTACCTAGTGAATAATGCGTCCTGCCACAAAGCAAAAAAATGGTTTAGGGACCGTTTGAGTAACACAACAACGAGCTCATGGTGTTGACTCGGCCTCCAAATTCACCAGATGTCAATCCAGTCGAGCGTTTGTCCAGCGGATGTGCTGGACAAACATCGATGATGCGATACGACACAAAGTCTGAATGAGCGATAGTACAGAGGTGGAGGATTATTTTTCAGTACTCACGCCTCAGGTTGTGGTTACTGTACGCGGTGTAAGGCAGCTCTCGTGTAACTGAATCTGCATGAGTAATATTAAATGCCCTCAGAAGATCCTACGTCGATAAACACTGCATGAAAAAAAAATAATAATGTCATGAACACTGTTTTGTTTTTGTTCTCCACTACAGCATCAGAAGACTGAAGGAATAAACTCAGAAAACTACATTTATAGTCGTCTAAGTTGTCTCTACCAGTGAGTAGGACAGCAGTCTGAGTTAGACAAATACAGAGGACGTCTTCAGTCACAGCCTTCATATTTGAAATTTCCTCTTTGTCTGTGTCCGTACAGTGTTTTGGCACCGGATTATTGTTTTGGGACGGACTTGAAAAAGTGTGAAACTGTCCTTTAAGATGTCGATCATGAGCCACAACACTCTCTCTCCTCTGTTTTGTGTCTCTCTCTACATTCACTACATTTATTGTTGACTCTCTTCTGTATGTGCTGCTTATTTTTAATCCTTCAACCTATTTTTTTTATACAACACGTCTTGTTAGTGTCTAATCCTGTAAGGATCGGGTTATGCTAGAAAGACTGTGTTTTATAGGACATGTTTTATAGCAAAGAGAGAAGGAGGTGAATTGATATTGTTGAAATATGATGATAACACACGTGCACATATTCAGACTTCTCTCCTGGAAGATGTTCATAGTGTTGCACTCGAGAGCTGAGAGAGGAGCTCCGTTCTCACCTCCACACAGCTGACCAATCACAGCATGAAGACGGTGTGAATGTCGGTTTGTCTCTGAAGCTTTTTGAACAATTTGAACGTGAAATGTCTATTTTTTTTTTTGTTTTGTTTTATTCATTTCTGTTGCGTCTCCATCAGGTAACCATGGTGAAGGAGAGTCTGCCCAGCTGGGTCCACCAGGACTCTGACGAGGGTCTCGTCCACGTGAACGTCGGAGGTCTGAAGAGGAGCCTCTGTTCCAGCACGCTGAAGAAGTTTCCAGATACCAGACTGGGAAAACTGCTGGCGTGTGACTCAGAGGAAGATATCCTGCAGGTGGGTCAACCGGTTGTGGTGCGTTGTCATTCTCTCTTCTTTAATATTCTTTACTCATAATTTCCACCTTTCCTTCTCCCCTCCTGCTCTTCCTTCCTTCCTGTAGGTGTGTGACGACTACGACGTGCAGCAGAAGGAGTTTTATTTTGACAGGAATCCCGGCCTGTTTCCTTACGTCCTCCACTTTTATCAGACCGGCAAACTTCACATCATGGAGGAGCTGTGTGTCTTCTCCTTCAGGTCAACATCTTCTTCAGCCTCACACACAAAACTTTCACACACATTCATTCAAGTTACATCTTGTCACCGTAGATTTAGTTTCTGTGAGTAAAATGAGTCAATAATTCATCTGCTTTCTGTCAGAGATGCATTTTCTTTTAATTTCATGATTTAAAGCCCTAAAATAAATTGACATCTGCTTTGACCCTGATTTGACTCGTGTTTCTCCCCACGCAGTCAGGAGATTGAGTACTGGGGCATCAATGAATTCTTCCTGGACAGTTGCTGCAGTTATCGTTACCACGACCGCAAGCTGGAGAGCAGCCGGCATCGCAGCTGGGACGACGAGAGCGACGTCAGCAGCATAGACACGTCCGTGGATGAGATATCGGACTTAAACAGGTGACGGAGCCCTCTGAGACGCGTAGGCACAGGATCGCCTCTTTCTGTTAGTCGTCAACCCCCCTCGTCTTCCTCTGTCCTCGCAGAGACATGCAGCGTTTCCAGAGGGTGCGTTACGGGAACATCAGGAAGTGTCTGTGGCTGACGCTGGAGAATCCAGGCTACTCCATCCCCAGCAAGCTCTTCAGTCTGGTCTCCATCGGAGTGGTGCTCACGTCCATCGCCACCATGTGTATTAACAGCATCCCGGAGTATCAGGTGTGTTTGTCCAGCTGAAAAAAGGGAAGATAGGGTTAAAAACTAAATCTAAATCTGCAGATGTGATCATTGTTTTTCTCTCAGACGTTCGACAGTGAAGGGAAGTTGATCGAGGATCCGACCATGCAAGCTCTGGAGGTGTTCTGCATCTGCTGGTTCACCTTCGAGGTGAGGAGATGAGAGCAAAGCGTGTGTGGTGTGTGTTGGAGAAATGTGCAAAGATATCCAAGAAAATTAGAAGAAACTGTTTTGTTCTGTCTTTGAGGTGGTGACGCGGCTGCTGCTTGCACCGAACAGGAAGAAGTTCTTCCATCACCCTCTGAACATCATCGACATGGTGTCTGTGGCTCCCATCTACATCATCCTGGCCTTTGACTTGACCGTGGGATCAGAGTCTGAACTGGGAGACCTGGGACGACTCATACAGGTTCAGAACTTTTAGCTGCGACCAGCTCTGTAGCTTTCCAACTGTTTGCCGCCCACAGTTTTCACCCTAGGAGGCTGAAATTTGGCGTGGAGGTCAAGTGTGCACGTGTGACAGTAGTTTGTAGCCAAAATTAGAAACTGTACGCTCTGTTTGAAGGTTTATTTTCATCGTCTCTTTCTGTCTCTCAGGTGTTCAGGTTAATGAGGATCTTCAGAGTTTTGAAGCTGGCCCGACACTCGACAGGACTGCGGTCACTGGGAGCGACACTTCGGGTGAGTCACGACGCCTACATGTTTGAGTTTACGTAACATTCGACTTCCTGACACGCCGTGACATTCACCAACTGTAGAAACCTCTCAAGAAAAATAAATACAACGAGAATGATTTTTATTTTTTCATTTTTGGTCTGCTGACCTTTCTGCAGACGAGACAGATAAATGATGGATTGCGAGCAGACCTGCAGCTCTGAGCTGATATCTCACACAGATTTAAGAGTTTGTTTTGATTCTCAGTGATTTGCAGGTTCGGGCTTCAAGGTCGCTCTGCAGACAGTCTGAGACAAACAGCTGACCAATGAGCTGCAGGATAATAAAAGATAAACCCCTAACTCTAAACATATAGAGAGTTATATTATTGTATCATGCATATAACTATGGCCGGTCTGCGTGGTCCTACAAGAGACCATAAATTCATACAAACCAGAACCAGAACCAGAATACATCAGTCTTTCAAGGTCCGATCTTCAGACCTTTATTGTCTACAACAAAATTTATAAATGACGCTAAGTAGCACTGAAAAACCTGATTAAATACTCATTAAATAATCATTCTCAGCATATTTTCCAGGCTTTTTAAGCAAAGTATCCTTCCAGTTCCAGTAAATTTGATGGTTTTGCCATTTTACATCAAACATAAACTCTCTTGAATCATCAAAGTATCAATATTTATATTTATAAACGGGGTGAAAAGACTTTTGATGCTGAATCAGTTCAGTCAGACATTTGTGTGCTTGTATCTCGTGTGTGAGCACAGTCTCATGTGAAGTGTGTCAGTCACACCTGCAGAGACGTCGCATCTGATGCAGAATCAGTTACCGCGATCTAAGACCGCGCAGCTCCTGCTGGGCTTCATTACGTCTGCTTCACTCGACTCGAGAGTATCTGAGAGCAGCGCGGCGGGTCGTCTTACAGTCTATCGTCTATCACAACAAACCGAGGAGAGGATCAGACATCGACATGCAGGAGATGTAATGCGGACAAGTCGCTGTCTTGAATAACGTGTTCTACTTTTCTGTTTTACTGCATTCGAATGCATCATATTCATATTCAGATTGCAGTTGCACTTTAGTAAATGCTCCTGATTCGTGAGGTGAAACTCTGAGAGCCGTTTGGTTTCTTCTCTGCATTTCAACTAATGTTGAAGTCTAAACGAAAGACATTAGTTTAATCTGAGATTAAGTACGTCTGGACACACTGACTGGGTTTGATAATGAAGATAAATCCCACTTAGAAAAGTCAGGATGCGTCACTTTTAAATCAGGTTATATAAATTGCATATACACGTACACGTTTTACACAAGCGCTGCACTGTTATGATTTAGTTAGACATATAAAATCCACATTTTAAGAAATGAAACTCTTCCAACAAGAATGAAATTAAATTCACGACCCTGATACTAAAATATTTAAATTTCCAGTTAAAAGGAAAACAACAGAATAAAGTAAATTATCTGAAATATTCAGTGCTGAGCATCGAGGCATTATTGAGCTCATGAAATGATCAAGTCTGCATTTTATTTTTAGGAGACTGAACTGAAACCTTCTTCTTCTCTGGCGTCTTTAGAGAGTCCCCAGAGAGAGAGGCAGGATTACAGGACAGTCAGTCAAAATCTGAATGTACTTTCCTCTAAAAATAAACCAAAAGACAACATGAAGTAACATGAAATGTGGTTTCACGTTCTCGATACTTCTGTCATGAGAGGTCTGCAGCTATAAACGGGCTTTAAAGATGAGCCCCATGCTTTAATCCCCCCGCCTGTTCCTGACACATTTAAAGTTTCTAACAAGCTTCCCTTCATGTCGTCTCTGCAGCACAGCTACCGTGAAGTCGGCATCCTGCTGCTGTACCTGGCCGTCGGAGTGTCCGTCTTCTCTGGTATCGCTTACACGGCTGAATATGAGGAGGTAAAGTCTGACTGATGTTTGGCTGTCGATGCTTTATCAGGTCTCGGTAACTCTTATTTCAGCCGTGGAGGTTTTGCTATACTCCCCGTCTGCCTGCCACGTGAACTGATTCGCGCTCGGCTCTCAGACTGCAACCGAACACAACAAATTAATCAAAAGCAGCAAACAAACTTGGGAGAAATCTGTAAAGTCAGCAATGTATGGAGCAGATGAGTGAAAATGCACACAACATACAGAAGAGGCGTGTGGGGTGAGGAGATCTGTCCTGAGGACTGTCTGCAGCTCTGGCTTTATACCAGGCTCAGGTGTGTCTCATGCCGCTAATTAACCTCCTAATAACCTCCTGCAGCCAACAGAAAGCAGCAACAGCAGAGTCAACCAAGCAGACACAATGCAAGAAGCACTATTACTTACTAGTCCAACAGCAGTCAGCCCAGCTCGGCGTCTGTCTTTCAGCCTTTTATTTCACCAAGCTCTCACCAACCACTAAAAGTCAGTCCCAGATTTACTCTTGTCCGGCGGCTTCTTGCTCGCTCACTCTCTCCTTTTCTCTTCTTAGCTTCCTCCGTCAACGTCCTCTTCACTCTCTTCTCCTCTGCCATTATGTCCATAGAGGCTGCTGAGCCTGGTTACCTCCTCTTCTTCTTCTTCTTCTTCTTCTTCTTCTTCTTCCCAGTGGTCCAAAAAGCCTGTGGTACAAACACTAACACTCCCCCGGTGCTCTGAGCTCACAAACAAACTGAGCTAACATGAGCTAACAGCAGCTACAGTTGGCAGCAGTTTACTTCACTGTCCATCAGGAAACTCTGTAAATCAGAGAGTTGATGAAGAGCAGCCAGAGGACATCAGTGTTAGTAAAGTGTTACTAAACTAGCGTTAGCAGAACTTATTTGAACTTCTTTTATTCTTCATCATTTGATTTTTAAAACATGTAACCACGTCAATATAAAGCACCTCCATCTGTCTGTCTCCAGGATGTAGGTCTGGACACCATCCCGGCCTGCTGGTGGTGGGGGACGGTGAGCATGACCACGGTGGGCTACGGGGACGTGGTGCCCGTCACGGTGGCCGGGAAGCTGGCCGCCAGCGGCTGCATTCTGGGCGGCACCCTGGTGGTGGCGCTGCCCATCACCATCATCTTCAACAAGTTCTCCCACTTCTACCGACGACAGAAAGCTCTGGAGGCGTCGGTGAGGAACAACAACCGCAGGAAGATTAGGACGAGCTCCGAGAAGGAGCCAGAAGAGGAGGACGAGGACGAGGATGAAGAGGAGGGATCGGACGGGGACAGCATATGTTTGGACGATGACGATATTGATGATATCGAGGAGGACGATGTAGATTATATGGATGAAGGAGGGGTAATCAATTATAGCTACGTGGAACATCCGTCGTACACGTCAATACTGAGGAGGAAGGAGCTGCATCAGCTGTGAGGACGAGCTCAAAGACGACAGATCTGATGTTTTCCTCAGATTCGGACACGAAACTGACTTTCAAATGATCCAAGGCCACACAAATGTAGTACGAACCGCCAAACTGGACTTGTGTAATCCTCAGTTGCTCCATGCCTCCATGAAAACAACCAACAACAAGACAAAAACTCATGAGGGGGCAACAGTTTGGGTTCAAAAAAAATGAAAGTTAGAGGAGCTGGACAGAGAAATGAGGAGGTGTACTGTCACTTTAGGTCTTCCATGACGGACTGTGCTGACATGATGTGCTGCAGGTTGGTCATCGCTGCATGTGGGATGGTTCATACTGACACTGGATGTGTTTATGTATTTAAAAAAACATGAATGTGAAGAATCACTGAAAGAAAAAAGACTGAAGTGAAATAGCATGCAGACACATGAAGTTAGCTGAATAAAAACTATCATGAAAAACTGTGAAAGGTACTTTTGTGGAAGACGTAGAAAGAATAGAACACGAAGTTTATGAATGGAAACATTGCTGCAGCGATCTCTATGGGCTTCACGGTCGGACACTCAAGTGTTACGAGCCTCAAATTTGGCCTTTTTCGCCATCACCATCTTGTTTTTTGGAGCTTTGGTGACCGTATTTGAACGTGAGCATGGAACTGGTAGGTAACGTACTGCAACCTCGTCATAGCCACGTCTATTTACTCTAAACGGGAACCATAATTTATTGAATGAACATCATGCCGTGTGGAAGAAGACTCGAAACTAGAGAGTGAGATCATAAACTCATGAGGAAACTCTTTGCTGAGCTCATAAATCAAGAAGTAGGCTCATTTTTACGTGACACTGCCTTCTTCAGGCAAATTGGCTTCACTTCACAGACCCAGAGCCATGGTTGCATTGTCAATGGTAGCATGTTGATGTCTGGCAGGCGTAATGTTTCCCACATTCACAGTCATCTTAGTGTGTTAGCATGCAAGCACTGGTGGCAAAGCGCAGCAGAGGCTGATGGGAATGTAATTCCTTTTGTAATAAAGCAAAATAATGCTGATGAAAGTTATGATTCGTCCTGAGGGGAGCATGAACGTCTGCACTGAATTTCACGGCAAATCATCCAACAGACGTTGTCATATTTCGGTTTGGACCAAAGAGTGTCATCTAATGTTACCACCTACGGCAAGAGAAGTCAAACAGAGGATCAAATACATGAAGTATTTTATGTTTATATATTTATATTTCTTCGCAGAGTGAAGCCTGTGACTCTGAGCCAAACTGTGACACTAATACTAACAGACATAGTACAGAATCATCCGGGCCGGTCCAGTTCTGTCTGAAGGAAGCAGAAGCATCAGTGGCGTCGTGCCACAGAGTTCATTTACTGGATTGACTTTGTGAAACGTCCTCTGCGTTTACCGGATGATGGATCACACCTGTCAAACTGTCATTTAATATCAAGTATGATTCAACAAACTGTGCACAATAAGCTGCCGCGCTGAGCATCAACCAACACAACACGTCTCCGTGAACTCACTTCCATTTTGTTTTTTTCTTTCACTTTTATTCCTCTATTCTTCTTCTCTGTCTCTCTCAGCTCAGTTTAAGTCTAATGTGCTTTTAAACAACACGCCTGCCATGCAAAATACAATAAAATAAAAGATTTGATCAAATTAAAGGGTTTTAAAAAGACTGATTAATGGTCCAGTGTGTACACTGTAAATTTGTACACTATAATTTACTTTGTTTGTACCCAGTAAATTACTGGAACACTGAGTATACTGTGTATTCAGTAAAAAAAAAAAAAGAAACTACAGTAATTATAGAGTTACTGTAGAAAATCACGGTAACAATCATGTACTGTTAGTTACTTGTCAACACAGTGTAGGATTTAGTGGCATCCAACGGTGTGTAAGCAGTCTGCAACCAGTGGAATACCCCTCACCTCACCCTAGAACCTACAGTGATCGCAAAACTCATTCCCCATCTGGAGCTAGTGTTCATGTAGAAACATGGCGGTTCAATGTGGCGAGCTTCATGGAAGAAGACCCACAGCATCTGTAGATAGAGATGAAATCATAATATATTTTTTTTTATACAATGTAATAATATCATATTTGTCAGTGGTGGAAAAAATAACAAAACAATATCAGTAAAACATACTTAAATCATCCAAAGAAGAAGTACTTGAGTATTCTGCGGGAAAAAGGCCCCTGTGAGTTACATTTCTGTTTATCTTTATTAATGTTGCATTGGTTCATAAGTAACATTTTACTCTTGTAGCTGCTCGTTTTAACGAGTTTATCCAATGTCATGACTTGATTAATGGAAGAGGAAAGAAGAAAAACAAAGTTCAGATACAAAATCTGTTTTCAGTTTCTTTTTTTTTGGGACTTTTTGGGACTCTTCTGTCAGAATTGTCCACCTGTTAAACTTACACTACAGACTAGTGCTAACTGTAGCCGCCGTTAGCTAGTTAGCTCAGTTAGCTGTTCAGCTAGCGGTCCTATTTGGACTTTGCCCGACTGAGAGCTCGGACAACCACGCTCTGAATCCAGGGTGGACAAAGACACTGTGAGTTCAGGAGAGGACAGGAAAACGAGTCGGGGTTTGGGCATCAGTTAGCACCCACCTCGTGAGGCTTTACTCCTTGTCGATCAATCAATCAATCAATCAATGCCACAAAAAGGAAATTAGCGCCACACGTTCAAACCAGAGTCGTGGTGTATGTTTTTTTTTTCTGGTTTGGGTGAACTGACTCTTCAAATCTTCGTTCTGAGAGACAAACAGGAAGAAAACTTTGTGAGCGTCTGCAGCAGAGGAATGACATTAAGACGTTTCCGGAGCTCAGCTTGTGTTTCACATAATGGATGTTCACGCAGGCCGGTAGAGTCTTCCGGCAGGTTTTTTTCCTTCCTGTCTGAGAGCATTAAAGACGAGAACCGATGATGTTAACGCAGTTTGAAGCTCCGTCAGGACGAGTCAGGCCTGAAAGCTGTTATCTGTCAGAAAACATGAGAAGAAGAAGAAACTGGGCACGGTGAAGTTTTTATTATGATCTGACAAACATTCATGTAACGTTTCTCTGCTGTAACACGCAGCTCAAAGGTTGTGATCAGAGAAATGTCTTGGACCAAAGAAATAAACCAGATCCACAAAGATGCACATCAAATCACAGTACATACAGTTTCCTGTGAATCAAGATACATGTTAGTGCAGCAATAAGCACTGTAACAGTTGTAGAGGGGTGTAGATTTATCATGTCCAGGTGTTGGTAGTGTTGTAGAGGAGGTCCTCTCTGAAGAGCTGGAGGTCCTCAGGAGGTTTGTGAAGGTAGAGAGGGACGCCCCTGATCTGGTAGGAACTGGTAGGACGTTCCACCAACGGGGAACAACAGACGAGGAAAGTTTGGATCGTCCTGAGTGTACGGGTGGCAGAGCCAGGCGTCGTTCATTGGAGGAAGTAACATATGTCTGTCTGAGGACGTTCAAGAACCGGAGACTACTTTGTAGTCAGCGTTAGAGATTTGAATTTAACGTGGGCTGCTACAGGTAGACAGTGGAGCTCCATGAGCAGTGGGGCAACGTGACCTTTTGGGTTGATTGAGGACCAGGCGCGCCTTCGTGTTCTGGATCATCTGAAAAGGACTCAAGTCTTAAAACAGTACTCGCATGCATGTATGTGCACTGAAACAGTTTGTATCATCCCTCCTGTTCATACTGACCTTTCATATTGTGTTTCCAAAGAAAGTAAATGTATATTTTTACTTTGAGTTCTTTAAATAGTAGTTACTTAGCAACCAGTGGCTCCAGAAAAGAAAACTGTGAAGTGATTAGTGCTGTATTGCCATGATTAAAAAGTTTTCTTCTTCTGGAAACCGGAGAAGAGTGGACCGGGACGAATTCAAATTCTGCTTCCGGACCCCAAAGTGTTTGTTCAAGGCCGAGAGCCCGAGGGGCTTCAAACTGAGTACAGGAAGTCTTCAATGCCAGGTATGTCAGCGATGTCTGAACTGAGCCACTGATCGATCGGCAAACCCTTTTAAAAAAACTAATGACAAATTATGGAAACTTATTTTGAACCGAGCAGCAAAAACACGTCTAACAACACTTTTTATGAATTCCTGATTTCTGCTTCAGCGGATGCTTCAACTGAGGAACAATATTTAGGATTTTATATGAATAAAACAGAACAGAACTCTATCTGTGCACATTAGTGTTACTTTCTTGGAGTATTTAGTCAAAGTTAGGGGTTCTGAGCAGACATCTGAACCACCTCCTCAAGCCTCATTATGTCTAATTATGTCAATATTACAATAAATCTTATTGTCTTTATGCCAAAAATAAACGTGTTCTGTCCCAAATATGGAGTCGTTTCCCAGTAATGTCGTGGAAACTCTTAAAAAAAGAAACACTATTTATTTCTGCGACCACAAACACACCCTTTTTATTTTGGGTTGAGGGAGAAACAGCACACCCGAGCTCAGATTCGTGGCCAGCTGATTAAAAATTCATGTCTGCTATTTTGGCAGACAGAACTCTGGACGTGGTGAAAAATAAGAAAAGAGGAAACAAACTTTAAAAAGTTTCAGCGTGTTTGTCGGATCTGATGAGACGAGAGAGAAAACTTTAAGAAAGTCTCAACGTCAGCGAGCTCAGAAAGAAACTTTACGAGGTGAAACATAAGCGGGTAGATGTTCATTTGGAGCGTTACATATCATGTTTTTGAGGCTGTAGTGTTGAGTTTTGTTTGTGCTTTCAGCACATTTGTTCCTACAAAAGAAACAGCTGCTCACTGTAGTTTTTAACAAACATTATTTACACAGGAGGAAACAGTGCATTTGTTAGGGACTATTTCCAGTGGCGGATTAACCCACATTTGAGGCAGCAGGACAGTGTGTGTGTTCATGAATGGAGCTCTGTGGCACCACAGAAGAAGAAGATATATCAGGCAAACACACAATACTTGTTAGTTACTTGATACATTCAGGGTTGGTTTGAGTGTTTTCCTCAGATTTGTCTGAAAAATAAAAAATACAACTTCAATTTGATTAAGTTATTGATTTTGTGAATCAGACACTTGATTTCAGATTCAGGTCAACTCAAGTACTGTACTTACATACACATTTGAAGTACTTTCTACTTCTACTCCACAATATTTCACACTGCAGTGTTTTTACTGTTGACCCTACAAATACATTTTTGTTTTTTTCATAATTTAGATCATTTATTTAGCTGTTTAGTTTAAGTATCAGAAAAGTAAAATGTATG
Source organism: Sciaenops ocellatus (assembly GCA_033000465.1). Classification (NCBI taxonomy): domain Eukaryota; kingdom Metazoa; phylum Chordata; class Actinopteri; family Sciaenidae; genus Sciaenops; species Sciaenops ocellatus. Next base: position 30,071,651 of record CP136884.1, on the reverse strand, counting down.
AAAGAATTTATCAGCTGTGTGAGGAGGAAGAGGTGAGACTGAACAACAGACAGCGACTGAAGCATGTTTTGGATCGTTTTTTATCGTGTGAATCAGAAGCAGAGGTCTGAAGAAGACAACGGGAAAATAAAGAATAGAAAATGAGCTTCACTTCACAAACACTTGCAGAATATGTAATGATATAATTCTCAAAGGGACATTTTCTGCCTTTTATTTTTGAGACTTCCAGCACATTTTTCTGTAAACACAGACTTTAAATTCAGGGATTTTACCTGTATTATTATTTTTAGTGCGGCATTTCAACTTTTTCTATCAAGTAAAGAATCTAAATGCTTCCTTCACCACCAACACTGTTTATATTGTGACAGAAAATCTACAAATCTACCAGAAAAGGTGTCAAATAGGCATTAAAGAAACATTTCTACCTCTACAGAAAGAAGGAGAAGAAACAGGCGTCTTAACTTTTCTTCATTTTTATTCATTTATTTTTTAGACAAGCAAAAAAAAAAAAAAAAAAACACAAACCAAATATCAGTGATCTCAAACATATGCAAGACATCCACTGCATACTTTAAGGCATAAAATATACTTCAGAAGCTGAGTGAACAAATACAGGAAGTGTGCAAAACGTGAGAAGAGCTCTGAAAAAAGACGAAGAGTTAACAGCCGATCCGAAACACGCCTGAAAACAACAAAAAGTCTGCACAGAGAATAAGAAGAAACAGGACAGTGACGCGACACATCTGGAAAATCTTTGTTCGGTTCATTTATCCGTTCAGGCGTCACCGTTTAGAAGAAACCGGTTTGTATTTGAACATTTTATCGTAACGACGTTTGTGCTCGAATACTGAGTGATCGGAGCACACAGAGTATAAAACAGGAACAACCAGAATACCTGCAGGTACGACTAGAAAAAGTAAAAGATATCTGAGCTGCTGAGGACGTCCTATGAAAATGAATAAATTAAACACAGCAGCCTTCACAGTGGAAAAGATGAATGTTTGTTTCAGTAGGATTTAGACGTCGTAACCGATTCACTCATTAAATAAATTAGCGCCCTGTGAAGTCGTGCTCCTGAAACATCGTCTAACTATAATGTGTACAGCTTTAAACTTTAAACACCGCTGAATGACCGTGAAGAGCGTAAAAAAGAACCTCGTTTGGCCTCGTTAGTCACCGGTTTGTAAAGAATTTTAAAAAAACGTTCACGTTCAAACTGATTCCAGAACAGTTTAATTCCTGTTTAAAATCTCCAGTGATTACGACTTAAAATGTGTGAGAGTTTTTTCACTGCCAGCACCAACAAGAGCTCCATTATTAATAACAAAACGTTCCCTTTTTTTCATGGAATCAATCAGAGCTGGGTATCAGTGCTTTAAATAACTCAGTACCGAGCGGTATCGACACTTCTCCGGTCAACGATGTCTGCGTTCAATCTTTTTTTGTACCTAGATCGAGAAAAAAGTTCAGTTCGGCACACCGGGATGATGCAAAACGTTCACAAGTACGGCAACACGACACGCATGTTCACCAGGCCAAACACAAAGTATCCAGTGAAGTACTCGGCTAGTACTCCACTTTTAAAGGTACTGGTCATATTTAAAGCGATACCCAGCCCTGTGCTCGATCACTGTTTCAAAAAGAAAGCAGCAGAACATCCAGAAGTGACAAAATAAGGCAGAAAGAACAAAAATAAAAATCCCTTGTAACACAGAACAGACCATAAAAAACAAATTGTGCTCGTGAGTCATCGAGAGTCCTGCACACAAAGAAGCCACACGAGGTTAATACAGCATTCTGATATCAGCTCTGAAGTCCAGCTACAAGATTTCACCCCAAAAAACAAACACGCGACAGATTCCTGCGAAATATTCAAAGAAATAACTTAACGAAAAGTCGTATTTCGGGGGGTTGAACCCTTCGACTCGTCCGATGAAATCACGATATACAAATACAGCCGAGCGGCGCTCATATATACACAGACGTGACTCTTTGTGTGGAGGATCTCCAAACTATCTACAGTCGTTTCTCATCACTGCTGTCATTATTTTGTACACCCCTGAGGAGTTTTATGACCTGAGACACATCCCGTCTCCGCGCTGACGTCTAACCACTAAACCTACGTATAAAAATATAAACCTCCTTTATGTTTTGTGCTGGATGGATGAACCACGTACCAGAACCGAGCGGCTGAGCCGCTCCGTGGAATGTCAGAAGTGAAGTTGAATCAGACCTGGATCCACGCCAGATTTTTAGTCTGCGGCTTCTTGGCACTTTTTTTTTTGTTGTATCTCGTCCGGTCGGCTGTGCCAGATCAAACTAATACATCCAGGAAGTAAAAGCTTTGTTGAATCCATTCCATCGACTTGTCGACCCGGGTCTTTGTTTGTAGCTTAGTCAAGAAGGAAAACAGACGCTGGGCGATGAAATAAAACTTAAATTCAACACTCAGAAGAACCCCGGAGGTCAAAATGTTCCGATTAAATTCCCTTGAAACATTTAGCTTCACGCTCTTAGACACTTTTTCAACTATGAGACAGTTTAAAGTCCAATTTGAGATGAAAATAATATTACATAATCTGTTTGTTCCCAACCTTTAAAATGAAACAACTCTGTGAGTAACCAGTGATTTACAACAAATAAGAGAACATCTGCACTATTTAGACATTTATGAACACTTAATAAATGTCTAATTTAGAATAATAATTCATGTTTCTAACACACTGTAATGTAATAAACAGACAGAAGTGATTATTAACAATATATGTCAACAACTATAAGTCTATAAGTGGAGGCTGGCGTATAAAACAGCTGTAACTTTTTAATTGTTGACAAATACTGAACGTTAATAAACAATTAAATTAATACATTATAGTGTGTTATTAACCATTTAAATGTTTAGAGTTACCAAAATAAATCTAATTTTGTGTCACAAATAATATTTTTTTTAGTTTTTGTTATCTTGGGAACCACCGACTCAGATCTGAAGTGTTTGTCTTTGAGTGAAACTGGTTCTGTTGTGTAATCAGAACCAGTCGGAGCCTCCAGTTAGAACCATGAAGATGATGATGATGATGATAAATGTATGTAAAACAAAGTATAAACAAACATAATCATGATCCTGACGTTAAGTGTAACTTAAATGAGATGTTTTACAGACCAAACTCTACACTGCACCATATTTCATGCTTCTTTTCTGACGCGAGGAACATTTAAATGTCGCTTTCTTTACATGAACTAAAACATGATGAATTATGACGACAACTTCAGCGCAGTAATATAGAGAATAAAACAAACCGAGGAACAGAGTTTAAATTTAAGAGCAGCTCGCACAGCGAGGAGCTGCGATGTCACATTTATCTTGAAACTTTGATCCGTGTTTGCAACGTGAAGCTTCAAACTGACCCGACGCGTTACGAGAGAAGAGGCAGCCGTGTGCTGGAACAAACTAATAATCTGCATTTTGATCCATTTCCAGATCGGACACTTGTTCGGAGAACTGAGAAGTCCAGCAGCATCATCATTTACTGACAATGACGGGAATCGTTAACAGATGAGTACCTAAATGAACAGACAGCAGTTAAAATGATGATGTACCACACGATTAAGTAAAAAAAAATAAAAAAAACATAAAGGGGAGCTTCTTAACAATCATCACAAACACAAAGAAACTCGCAGGTCCAGATCAGCTGCTGTCCGGATCATTAGTAAACTTCCTTAGTTGTCGTTTCTTCAACCGTTAAACGCAGAAATGCTAAAAAAAAAAAAAAGAAAGTTCTCGGAGACTTCAGATTATCTCAAGAAGGCAGAATAAAGGAAACGTTTCTGAACAGAGAACAGCTCTCTGTTCTTCTTCAGCAGTTTGACATGTAAAGTGAGGATCATCAGAAGTCCTCGCACAGTTTTAAAAAAAATCACCACGTCGCAGCCGACTGTGTCGTCTCGTGTCAGCTACGTTTTCCCGCCTTACGGACGTTTCACGAAGCTGCTGCGGAGAGATGAGAGACATCCAGTCGTTGCTGTGAAGAGGTCGGTGGCTCCTTCTCAGAAGTTCTGCTGCCGCCGTTTTTTGGCCTCGATGGCGTCCAAGATGGGCTTCCTCTTGGCCTGGTAGCGCTGACGGATCTCCTCGATCTCCTGCTCCATCTGAGGGTCCAGAGAGGCCAGACGGAGACGCAGCTCCTCCACCGACCACGTGCTCACCTGCACGGACACATCGAACATCATCTTAATTATTATCTTACAAACATTACTAAAGTATGACTACGATTGTCGATGAGTTGAACAGAATATTAATTGGGGAACTATTTTAATATTTAATTAATCACTTGAAGGATCAGTGTGGAGGATTCATCTAGTGGTGTAGCGCCTCACCAGTTATATCGAGCATGAAGAAACTACGGCTCTGAAAGTCCATAACTAGAGCCAGCATACGTTGTTACTTTCATGTGATTATACACTAATGAAAATATGTATGAATATTATATTTCCCCTGAATCTCACACACTGGAAGTCATTTTCCTGTCAAACGTTCTTTATTTCTTTATTCTTTTTTTTTGTTCTTTATCTCCAGCTCCTCTAATGTGACGTTCTCAGCTTTTCTTTGTCTTAACTCAATGTTTGGTGCTTTTACTGTTGGTGAGACAAAAACAAGCATTTTGAAGACGTCAACTTGGTTTGAGGAAATTGGAACAGGTGATTTTTTATTATTTTCAGACATTTACAGACTGAACTAATACATGCTGAATATCAGGACATAGACGACTTTTTAAATCGCTGCATTATAATTTATAAAATACAAGTTTAACGTGTTTCACGTCTAAAATGCCCCGTGAGCTTCTGGTCTTGTCTTTTTATGTGGGGTACCACTGTTGTCATGTGTCATCTTTAGGGTTGCAAAATTCTGGGAATTTTCAAAGTTGGAAACTTTCCATGGGAATAAACCGGGAAAACTGAAGGTTGGCCCTTTAACATGGAACTTAAATTTAGTTAGGGAAAATATATTTCAGCATAATCTTGACTGAAACAACCAGATTTCATGCAGGTACACTTGAATATCTGCTACTCCTCAATCACATGCACATAGCACACTGCTTACTGCAGGGCTATTGAGGCCACGCCCCCTACCTGCACAGGTGATTTCTGTACCTGGACCACACTTTAGAGCCCAGAGCACACAGAGAATATTGACACACATTTGAGCTCGTGGACTACATAATACTGTTCAATAAAATAATTCAAACTTGATAAAGTTCTACTTATAAATAAATCTGTTGAAATGTTTTTTAATTGTTTTATTTTGCATGTCTGCTTATGACAAAACAAAATGTTTACATTTATGTGATAAAGTTTGTTTAAATTACCCCCAATTTACAGTTTATTCACATAAATTTCAATAATTCCCATGGAGTTTCCGATTTGGAATATTCCCAAAATTACTGAGCCTAACTTCCCATGGTAAGTTTCTGGAAACTTTCGGCCCCTTTGCAACCCTAGTCATCTTTAACACCAGCATGACTTGATGTAGCACTGTTCTCACACTGTACATGTATACCCTTATTTACAGCTCACTTACATCTAACTACTCTGTGCAATTACTTATATTTATTTACATTGTAAAACTACCTCCAGCTGTTTCTGAAAAATCTCACCTGTGACACTATTCGAGTCTAAAGCACCTAAAAATTAGGTCAGTACCTCACAGCTGGATCTGAAGCTTCTCAGATCTGACGTTCTCGTGTTCAGCTGGAGGATTTGATAACTTCAAGGATCAAATGGTACCAAGTCCATTAATGGACACTTAAGAAAATCTTTAGCACAGCCTAAAAATATCTCACACATGACAGCGATAATCAAGGTGTCTGATAAGTGGATCTATTTTCGCAGCTTTCAAAGGCTTCATCTATTGACATTCATCCAATCTCCTCCTCTCTGTTGAAGCCTTCAGATAGGGACCTGATGCCTGCTTTAGCTCTTCCCCCGGGGGGATTCCCCCTCTCAGCTTTTACCAGCAGCACTCCGCTCTCCAGCTATTTATTACCCACAAATCAATGGAGCTAAAATAATACTGGCGTCCTAGTCCACTAGAAGGATAACCGTGAACAGAGACAATGGAAGGACCAACAACTGGACTACGCCAGGGTCAACGTGGAACAGACACCGACGACCAAAACCTTAAATCCGGTTTAAACATTTAAATATTTGTGACCTGTGAATCTTAATTAATTTAGCGATCAATTAAGATCACAATGTTAAAATATTAACATTAATTAACATTTCTTAATTAAAATTTAAAATACTGGGGCGGTGTTCAGCTCAGTTGGTAGAGCAGCCGCCCCATGTACAAAGGCTCAGTCCAGGGTTCGAGTCCGGCCTGTGGCTCTTTCCCGCATGTCATTCCCCATCTCTCTCTCTCCCCACATTTCCCATCACTCTTCAGCTGTCTCTATCAGAATAAAGCTTGAAAAGGCCAAAAAAATAATCTTTTAAAAAAAATTTAAAATACTGAACGTATGGATCGATAGCAGAAAGGTGGATTTGGGCAGCAACTAACAATTATTCGTAATGCTCATTAATCTGCTGATGATTTACCCAAATTAATCGATTTATCCGTTGGTCTATAAAATCAAATAATTGATTGAGAAGCTGAAAGCAATTAATGTTTACTATGTTTGCAAAATGATGAACTAATTATTAACTCATTTGCTTGGAGCAGTCGGTGTGAGAAATAAATGTTCACGTTTACAGCTGAAAGAACTGACAGAAAATTAATCAGCAACTGTTGTCACAAGTGTAAGTCATTTTAATTTGCAGCATTTTTGTAATAATAGCTAGTTGAAGCCCTAAACAGGTTTTTTCTTGGTGCGACTGTTCATTGAAATCTGTTGTAGCTGCAGCGACGACTGCTGCTACCGTCCACAAATATCTAATTCCTGCAGTATTTTTAGTTCTTTGTGCTCAAAAGACTGTAACCTCCTCAAAAGGAGTTTTTGTGGAGCGTTTCTTTGAACAATGTTCTTCAACGATAACGATGGAGTTTGTTGGGCAGAGGTCCAATAGGGATATTTAAAGATATTTATTCACATAAACGTCACATTATCTGAAGACAAACTAATCACAACAAAGTGAAACACCTTCACAGATGTGACACTTTTACTGATTTGGGGTTTAAAAAAACGTTTCATTCTAAAAGAGTCAGTCACCATTAAATAAAGTAATCAAAAACTAAAATTCATTCTGGTCTTGGTCATGACTTGGTCTCGGTTTTAGGTGGTCTTGACTACAGCACTAACACAGCAAAGTGACGGAAAACGACTTTGCAGATTGTAATTATTAATTTGGACAAACAAACACACAAAAGGTTTAAAAACAACGATCAAGAATCATTTTAATGATTTTTACCAACTTAATTCAAACTCAGAAACTCAAAATGTCTCAAACTGTCCTTCATATTAATGTGGAATGTCTCATGCAGGATTTATATAAAGATCACGCGTGAACTCGTGTTCATTCTGACGCGCCTCCTGAAGGTCGTTAACTTTTAAACCGACGGGCTCGTTAATGATGAACCTGCAGTCTGGGATTTAACCTTCTGTCGCGATCTTTTAGATAAAAACTATGGTCTCTCCTCGAGGTGTGTTCTGAGGACAGAGGAAGGATGGAAAAAAAGGAGGCAGACAGGACGGGAGATGGAAAAAAAAAGAGACCAATAAGAAATAAAAATATAGAAAAGAGAGAGAGAGGACAGAACGGAGTAATTCAGGGAGGTTCTTCTACATCTGATTCTCATGAATAATGTAGGTTAGTGCTTTCCCATCACATGTTGTGTGCTGCATTGTCACACCACTGAGACATAAGCCATGAATAAAAAGGGTAAATATAACACAAGGAAGCTACATATAAGCTTAAAATACTATATAACATATGAACATGTCTTAATATGAGGGTGCTATATCTTCTCAACCTTTGCTGAGAAAGTCTGCAGATACAATGAGTGTAAGAAAGAGCCAACATTACTTTGTTGTAGTAAAATACAAGAACAGCAAAGTGGACAGATCTAAAATTAAACAGCGTCAGCGTGAAGCTGCCAACAAGCCGCCTCAAAGTATTAAAGATCCCAGAAGAAATGAGCTTCTTATCCTCACATCTGCAAGTCTAATGGAACCAGAAATCCGAGCATGTGAGATCTGTGCTGTCAGATGAAGCATGTTTGATTGAACTGAGCTGCCTGATGCTCCGAGTGATGCAGTAAAGCTCACAGATGGTTTGTGTGAAGTTTGTGAAGTTACTGTTGTCTTTGCAACACGTTAGGAGTTATACTTACAGAGTGGTAATGATGTGAATAAACGTGATGGATAATAGATCAATGATCAGTCGCATCGCGTTATTGAACGCGATGCGACGCCTCGACATCTACGACTTTTATAGTTTGATTATTTACTTTTCTTTTAAATGAAGTTCAGGCTCTGCAGGAGTTCTCTGAAGCAAAGTTTCAGGCCTTTAAAGGTCCAGTGTGTAGACTTCAGTTGCATCTAGTGGTGTGATCGCTGCATTGCAATCTCCTCACATCACCTTCACCTTCCTAGTGTAAAGGAGAAACAACTCTTTAAAGGCTCCGTCTACAGTCAGTGTTTATTTTGTCTGCTCTGGGCTACTGTAGAAACACGGTGTTTGAAAGAGGACCCGCTCCCACTGTAGATATAAAAGACTAATTTTAAAGTAACAAAAACAAAAAGATTCTTATTTTCAGGTAATAATACATGCATGAAAACATAGTTATGAATATTATATTCCATGTTTGTCTTATTCTGAAAATAAAGTCTGACACACTGCACCTTTAAAGTCACTATTAACCAGTTATTTTGTTCATTAAGTGAGATGAGAACAAAACTGTTTATATTTTAATCGATTTTTGAGGCCAATATATAATAGTCATTTTGCATCTTATAAAGCTTGAATGGTTTATATCACTGATCTTTAACATGGCATTACATTAAAATTATCATCCGCTGTTACAGAACTTCATTTTCTTGATAAATCTTGTCTGAACCTGAAGAACGAGCTCCTCGACAGACGATGCAGTCTCAAACAGTCTCACCTGATAAAATGGTAACAGACATTAAAGGAGCAGTGTGTTGGATTTAGTGACACCTAGTGGTGTGAATAATCATCACACCCTCCACTCGGCCTCCTGTTCCAAATGTGAAGGCAGCAAAACACAAAACAACAAGTTTGTCCGGTGTGGGCTCCTGTAGAAACATGGAGGACTCTGTGGAAGAGGACTCTTATAGTTTTTTTAAAGTTTTATTTACAACATATCTGTTTTATTGTTGTTGTTGTTTTGATCCTATATTTTTAGTCACAATTTATTACGTTTTATTTTGGAATTATTTTTGTCACATTTTGTTTCCTCATTGCAGTTTAAATTTAAATTCTGGTTTTATTTTGTTTTTACTGGAGCCAAATATTCAAATTACAATCAACATTTAAAGAATGGTCGATATGGTCGTGTGTGTGTGTGTGTGTGTGTGTGTGTGTGCGTGACATCTATTAAATCTGACAGTGTTGGTGTCACAACAGTGTGAGATACACCTACTGAAGATGACGAGTGTGTGTGTGCGCGTGTGTGTGAACAGTTACAGTATTAAACAGAACTAAAGTGAAAATCAGGGTCACCCAGCGGTCACCTGTCACTGTCTGTTAGTGTGACAACAAACATCCAAGTCTCAATTGGTGCATGAACCCCACACACACACACACACACACACACACACACACACACACACACACACACACACACACACACACACACACACAGTGGTGGCCTAGTAAGAGGAACCACTTTGTATTTAAAAGGTCACATATTTAATATTAAATTCCTGCAGCAGCCGTTTGTCCTGCGTACACGTCTTTGAGAAACACAAACAACCTGTGCTGTGGTTTTCACTCACTGACAAAGAAAACACACGCACACGCACATGCACACACACATGCACACGCACACACAGTGTAACTCACCACTTGAAGGTCTCCTTCAGCGGGCAGTTTGCGGTTGTCTGCGTTGTTCTCTCCTCTTCCTCCTCCGTCGTTGTGACTGTTGGCCTCCTTCTCTTTCTGCTCGAAGTACTCGAGGAAGGACGGCTTGGCCGGCTGCATCGTCTCGTCTCTCCCTGCAGGACACACACACAATCAACATTTAGTTTGTGACGTTAAAGCTGAACCCCATTTACAGTTAATGTAAAGACACAAAGGAACATGTTCATGGTCGACGGCACGGCACCATGCTATAAATTTAACACTGAAGCTAAACCCTGCAGGAGGATGTCGGCTTGAAGGGAGTGACAGGCTGGTTGAATTTAAAATAAAGGCGCTCTGTGTTCAAACATTTTATTTTGTCTTTAGTTGCTGCTACAATGGCAGCATTTGTGAGATACTTCTGTTTACGTACATAAATCTTTACACCTCCATTCTGTCCCCTCATTCAAAGATAATGATGCATTCCTCAGTCAAACAGTCAATCCAGATAAGAGAATAATTTAAACTAACACAGAGCCAATTTAAAGTTCCCCTCGTCTCCACTGGACTTTATTAGAGTTTTATATGAAGGCATGTTTAACTTAATGTTGCAAAAAAAATATAAAACACATTAAAAAGGTCCAAGAAGGTGGTGAAGGTGTTTTTATACGCGCTGTACAGCTACAGCGAGCATGTCATCACTGTAACTCTCTCCACCATCACGGCTACACGAGGCTGCTGCAACAGTCGATGACGTTGGTTTCCTCTCTGACCTTTCTTAGCACGGTGGCCACAAAACATGCGAGATTCACAAAAGTCCCCATGTAGAGTTAGTGTGTGGTTTGTCCATGCTGGGCTACCGTAGAAACATGGCAGTTCAACACATGGTGGACTCCCCCACCAGGAGTATACTGACCACTAAACTTTGTTAACTTACTCAGATTTGGTCATTTTTCTTGGTCTATGTGCTTCTACCATGAGTAAATATGCTACGAAGTTTAATTGTTTCCATTTTGTTTGTTTTTTATGATCGTAAATCTGCTCAGGGTGTTTTATTTAATTGCATTCTATGATGTATTTGTCTGATTTCTGGCCAGCTTGATCTGCTCTGTGGCATCCATCAAGAATATACCAGTAGAATTGTTCCGATTCCGATACCAGTATCGGAAATTGCTCCGATACTGCCGAAAATGCTGGCATCGGTATCGGCAACTACTGGAGTCCAGGCACCGAACCGATACCACGCAATTTATTAAATTAGTAATTATTTACTGGTTAGCTCCGTTAAGCTCTGGCACAGTTTTTCTTTGCCGCTCTTAAAACAGTGGCGCTGTGCTGCAACCTGCAGCCTGCAGTTTTAGAGGGACGAGGAAGAGTTGATCACGTGACACAGACACAACAGACACACCTGTGTCTGAGCCGGCTGACGCGAGGCTTGGAGCCAAGCTAACTAGCAGCTAACTAGCACTAGCATATCATGTCGACGGTGTGGCAGTATTTCACGCTGGATGATGCTCCCACCAGTAAAACTGCAACATGCGACATATGCAAAGAAATGCCTTTTTTATTTAAAAATATTGTGGCTGCACTTTAATTTTTTTAAAATAATTATTCCTGGATTTATTTAGTCAAATTGCATTTGCACTACTGTTTTTTATACTGTTCTATTTAAAAATAAATTTTAAAATAAATGGCTTGAATTTGCTGTATTTATTCATGTTTTACAAAGGGTTTAACCTGAGCCAGTCCTTACCACAATGATAATCATATCACAGTCATGCAGGCGTAGTATGATATTTTTTTTTATAACATACTGTTATCGGATCGGTACTCGGTATCGGCATCGGCCGATACCCACAGCACAAGTATCGGAATCGGTATCGGGAGGGAAAAAATGGTATCGGAACATCTCTATATACCAGCAGCATGTCCTCTGCAAAGCAGAACGGTGAGACACTCCGGTGCTCCGGTGGGTCCGTTAATTTAAGAGGTACGGCAACAAAAACAAAGCAGTTCTTATTTTGAGGTGATTATACACTAATAAAAACAGAGTTATGAATATTTGATTCCATTTCTGCCATATTCTGTAAATAAATCTGGCACACTGAGACCTTAAGGACTCAGCTCGGTGGCACGAGTGTAGAAAATCAAACGTCAGCTCAAGTGTCTTTAAATGCAGTGACCGGCTGCTGCACTCTAACCTGAGCACACATGGATAAACATAAAGACAATTTCCCTTCCGGTGATCAATGAAATGTTGCATTATTAATCAGCAATAAGTACAGAACAAGATTACTATCATATATCTGCAGTAACAATTGTTGATCAATACCAGCCAGTCCCTCGGCTGCACTACAAGACACAGGACACAGATAACGTGTGACGGAGGACATGAAAGCAGTTTACCACGAGTTAACAGCAAGGCTGGGCTGACAGCTTCAGATTCAATCTGTAGAAATGAATTAAATAGACATTTTTTAATATGAGCACTTCTTCATGAAGTCAGTCGATCTTTTATAGTCAACAACAATTATTATAATGCGTCATTTCAGGTGCTAAAACTCAGGAACTACAGTTTGTCCAGTGTGTCTCTCTCTCTCTCTTCATAATGACATTTTAATTCACTTTTAATCATCAAACATAATTATAATGGCTGCACTTCACCTTTTTTTCAAATAATATAATCCATAATAATTAAAAAAGGGGAATTCAAAAGCAAAAACTAATTTTAAGAGGTGAATCAGCACAGAGGGAGGAACAGCTAGACAGTTTGATGTTCTATGAAAATACAAAAATTCAACTCTAAACTGTAAGACTAAAAAGAGTCACGTCTACGTGATTTTTACTTCCGGTTGTTTCTTTTTATTTTGTAAATGAAGTCTCTACCTGAACAGATATGCAGGTTAAAATGAAGATTGAATAAATGAATGAATTAAAATAAAATCACTTAAAATGATTCTAAAAATATTTATTGAAATGTTTTAAATTTCAATTCATTTTTTGGTGAATGGAAAAATAAATATATCTTACTGTGATGTCTGTTGAACGTGCTATGTTCTAGTCATTGTTTCAAACCGCACCAGAAGCGCTGCGGCCCGTTTAAGAAGCGTGCCAGAAGCGGGTCTGTTCTGTTTTTGATGGACACCGCGAGCAGCTACGTCAATCTGCACAGAGCAGCTCGAGCCGACAGGAAGTCAGACACAGAAATGGCATAGAGAGTCTGGTCGATTTTCAAAGTAAAACACCCTGTGCAAATTTCTGATTGAAAAAACAGTCAAAGGGGAAATTATTTAATTACTTGGAATATTTACATACTAAGAGTCGCGTCGAGAACTGACTAAAATAGCGTTGCAGCCGTGATGTGACGGAGATGTACCCGGTGCAGTTACACAGTTTTTCTTTCACATATAGAAGAGCTGTGATCTGTGCAAGACAAACATAACATCACAAAGCTCCAAACTGCAGCACACAACATCAACAAAAAAGATCCACTAAGATAAAAAATGTTGTGAGAGTCTTAATGCTGTAGGTATGTAGGTAATGAGTGAGAGGACATACAGTGTGTGTGTGTGTGTGTGTGTGTGTGTGTGAGCGAGGCAGCGTCAGTGTGTTGGTACGTGCAGGGAAAAGACAACAGCTATAGAGAAGATTACTGTGTAAAGATGTTTGATCATCAGACGACTTCTTTTCTGCATCTTTAATTTAAAAACACGAGTGCAGCGACTCGACGAGTGCAGCGGTGTCGTCCAGCGTCTGATTCACGGCTTTAATAAGCTGCTGTGGTATTACGGAGGCTGAAGTGTCCACTCCTACAGGACAGCCACGCTGTGAATGGAGTGAAAACAGGTGCTGCTTTCTATTAATTCACATTCTTGACTTTCTATTACGGTCTATGAAGTTGACCCTGACACTGGATTATGTAACAAACGTTTTATTTTATTCATTTATTTATTTATTTATTTATTTATTTATAGCAACATCATGCTCTTCCCAGCTTTGTTTTAATTTGACAGTGAAGGCCTCTTTTGCAGAGGGGGAATCTGATGTCATAGCAAAAGGAAATTAGAGCTGCTTTATGTGGCAATAAAAGAAATTTATAGCCAATAATCAAGTTATACAAATGGACAAGGAATAACTGGATTGTGACTCGAGAGTTCAAGACATAAATTTTGATCCAGCGGGCTGCGTAGCTTTCACATGAGGAAGGCTGACGGCACTTAAATGGTCTTTATTATCTAAAGTGATTAAATATTTTTGTTTGCTCCCTCCAGAAATCAAAGTGTGGGGTCAGGTAAGAATCCAGGAGGTGGAAGTCACACACCACCAACTATTTCACTGATTTTGGTGAAACTGGATCATATTTTATGGAGAAAATGTTTTCTGGTTTTCCCTCTGATGTCCTCCGGCTGCTCCGCCTCAACTCTCTGTGATTTACAGAGTTTCCTGATGGACAGTGAAGTAAAATGCTGACAGCTGTAGCTGCTGTTAGCTAATTATAGCTTATTTTGTTAGCCGGGCTGCCTGGACTGTGAGCTCAGAGCACTGTAGGAGTGTTAGTGTTTGTACCACAGGCGTTTTGGACTACCGGGAAGGAGAAGAGGTCTCAGATCCAGTGGTCAGCAGCCTCTATGGACATAATGGCAGAGGAGAAGAGAGCGAAGAGGACGTTGACGGAGGAAGCTAAGAAGAGAAAAGAAGAGAGTGAGCGAGCAAGAAGACGCCGGACAAGAGTAAATCTGGGACTGACTTTTAGTGGCTGGTGAGAGCTTGGTGAAATAAGTAATGTAATCGGAACAAATACTCAAGTACATATTTACCACAGTGGGATTACTTATAATACTGTTTAAAAGGAAAAACAACGATGTTGCTCAGCACAGAAGTCCATGAGCCAACGGAATGCCTATCTCGCTTTGATGAGCTGGCAGGATATCGACGTTCTGTTACTGCTGGTTTGTCTCACTGTGTCTTGTCTATCTGCTCACTAATCATCACAAGCTGTTTAATTCAGCTTTAAACTTTTCCAAGGAAACAAACCATCCCATGTCAAACCTCGTATTTGTCAGACTTTGTCAGCTTTGTGTATACTTAGCTCGATAATGATGATTAATGCAGAGACGCTAACATCTCACTGTTGATCTCACTTTGTGGCTCCGTAGTTTGTTTTCATTCGAGCACAAAATTCATTTAAAGTCTCTTGTGTCCTCCCGACTGTAAAATAATTAATGGCTGTTTATTCTTCAGTTCTGCTGCACTGGAAGAGGCTGCCAAGAGCACGAACCTTCGGAGAAGTCATTGTTTAAGAAAACAAGTTGCAGTTTTCCCAATATGGAGTTTTTTTCTCAACATAATCAGATGAAAGAAGGTCAGAGCCATAAAAAAAATCCATGATCTAATGTCTCTTTGATTCTAGTTTGGTATCTGCTGTAGTCGGGGAACTTGAGCAATTATCTGACTGGTCAAAGACTCTTTCCAACTGTGCTTCACATTCCTATAAACCGTGACCTGCTGTGCTTTGTTGGTTGCCATGCCAACCCATGTGGAGGAAGGCAAGCTAGCGAGCAGCCTCTCCTCTGTTTTTATACTTGCATACTATGCATGTACACATCCTGATGATATAGTCACTGCTGTGTTAGTGTTCTCATTACTGTGATGATTAGCATCAACGTGAAGGTGAACGGTAAGAAAAGCCCACGCAGCAACCTGAGTTAGAAAAGTTTTTCCGTTATGTAACTCGATTTAAGAAGCGTCAAACAGGCTCCTTCTAAAGAACCACATATCCACAACATCAGCTGAAGTCGGACTGGGAAGTATTTAAACGTGCTCGTGCACCATGTGAGGATTAGAAACATGATTTTTCACTTAAACTTCAGCCCGAGACGTCGCTGTGAACATAAAGTTGAGTGCTTTGACTTGTGTGAGTGCTACAAACATGAGGAGCTCTTGATCCATTTGGCCTTACATGGTACCAGTCCGATTTGAATGTAGCCTGGTTTAAATGTTTTAGTACACCCACCAGGCGCAGGATCCAGACCCGAAACATCCACATTTCGTCCGAGTCTCATCTCAGACACCTAGTAATGGTCGTGTCTTGACGGTAATGTTAGATTTTATGGAGATTTGTGTGTGTTTGTTTTGGGACATGAGAGAAGTCAGAGCTTTCTGCCAAAAAGCCAAGGCAGTGCCAAAAACACTGAGTTGTTATTTGAACCCAAACCACGATCTTTTCCTAAATCTAACCAAGTAAACTGCGACTGAAAGCTGAAAATAAACCCTGGTCTCCTGGATTGAAGTCCTGTGTACGACCCATTCATCTACCATGTACCCTGTTGCTCTTTAAACTACATCATCTGACATTGTTTGTTAAACTGACGAACAATTTGTCGCTCTTTAAAACACCAAATTTACTCTTGGTTTTCTTGTTTGTTTGTTTTCAAATCTGGGGTTACAATCTAGACACGACCCCTTTGATGAGTAATATCTATACTTCATTTAGCAAACAGAAGTGAACTGTGCGGAGTGAACGGGAAATGAGAGGAGAGATACTTTTATGTGTCTTTTCCTCAGCCTGCAAGTGAATATTCTATTTTTTCTTGCACAAGTTGTTTATTCTGTAACAAAAAAAAGTAGAAACGGACAAAGAAAGAGCTGAATGGGAGCTGAATGACACTTCGAAGGTCGAGAGGATGATTCAAATTTGTGACGTATTGATAAACCAGCTGCGCCGCTGCCATGCCCATTCACCTTTTTATAATGAAATCATCTGTATGACAGATCTCAAGCAGGACTATGCTCTTTCTCTTCATTCTGACAACAGACGGGAAAGAAAAGAGTTTGAGTCTTTTTACTGGAAGCAACAAGAAATAAAAGGATTTTATTGCAATTTGGTGATTAACTATAATACTGAACTGTATCACAGCACACAAGAAAATTAGAAAGGCTGCCTGACCAGTTAGTCTCATGCCAAGATGATATAAAAATAAATAAATAAAATAAAAGACTAATAAAAATGTTTCAGTAACAAGTCTATTATTTTGTGTTCTGACCCGCTGTCCACTCGGTTTGTGTGTTTCCAGACCCGATCGAATCAGATGTCACCTCACAGCAGTCGCACAACTGTGGGACGTGGACACGATTCTGTTTACTTCAATTAAAAAGTACAAATGTTGCTTTATGTTGGTGGAACTTTGCAGATTTAAAATGAAGACGAACCAAACGCTATGAATCATAAATATGGTGTAAACTGCTTTATGTGAACATCATCAACAGAATTTGGATGCAGGCCTCGGAAGGATTAAAGCCTCTAACTCTAAGCAGTGTTAATGCACTGATCTGCAGCCTCTAAACATAACAGGATCAACATCAACCACAAGTTTAGGAAAGCTAAGAGAAGAGAGGATCATCTACCTCTGCACAAAACAAAATTAAACTTTAATAAAGATATGCGAGAGCTGAGCAGGTACAGAGAGCTAGTAAATCTTTTTAACTAGAGCGGCACACTAATACTACTACTATTATACTGAGTGCAAAGTTTGTACTTCGAAGTTCAAAGAATATGCACACTTAAAGGATCAGTGTGGAGGATTTAGTCGGATATAGCAGAGAATCTCTAATCTAGAGTCTAGAGAAGAGGTTTGTCTGTTCTGGGCTCAGTAGCTCAGTCTGTCGGGCTTTGGGTTTGGGAACTGGAGGGTGGCCGGTTCAAGTCCAGCATGAACCACAGTATGGAGGGTGGACTGGTAGCTAGAGAGGAGCCAGCTCACCTCCTGGGCACTGCTGAGGTATCCTTACAAAAACATAAAGATTCTTATTTTCAGGCGGTTGTAGACTAATAAAAACATAGTTATGAATATTATATTATGTTTCTGCCACAGTCTGTAAATAGAGGCCCCTACATCTGACGAACTGACGACCTTTAATGCAGAGAAAGTTTGGATCTGCAGACTTTCATAATCTTACATAACACGTATTTTGTGGTGGATTCTGAGTTTAATATCCTGTTTGTTAGATTATTTATTTTTAACAAACTCGGCCTTGATTGTTGGTCGGAGAAGCAGGAACACGAAGACGGCGAGAGACGAGAGTGACGGAGAGGTTTCCAACGTGGATCGTAGTGAGCGAGGTTTAGTGGCTAATCAGTGTAAATTAAAAGGCTTTTTATTATTCAGATCCATTAGAGAGGATCAATATCTGATCTAATATCTTATCTCAATCCTCAAGGCCCCTTCAGTGTCAGACTGTGGTCATTAGTTTGGGACATGCACGCATGCGCACGCACACGTGCACACACGCACACGTGCACACACGCACGCACACACACACGCGCACACACACGCGCACACACACGCACACACACACGCACACACACACACACACACACACACACACACACACACAACTGAAGGGTATTGGGGTGCTAATGTAATTATGAAGTCTAAATGTTCCTGTGTTAATGCGGTTTGAACTGCCAGCAGTGGAGATCCATACTAACTCGATAGGAGGACATCAGACAGGAGACAGTGCATGTGTGTGTGTGTGTGTGTGTGAGAGTGTGTCAGGGATTTATAAGTAGTCGCTGTGTGTGTGTGTATCGAGGCAAATGACTCGGGTGACTGTGTGTGTGTGTGTGTGTGTGTGTGTGTGTGTGTGTGTGTACGCATCTCTCTGCATGTTCAGCTTAATGTCTCATATTTATACTATTTATAGTGTATTTCATCGATATGCTATATATAAAGAGTGTGTATGTGTGTGTACATCATCGACTGTATATAAAGATGGACGACGTGTCTCCGCTTTCTCCCACCGTTAAACAACGAAGACAAAATATCACAGACACGATCACTGACGTCTCGCACGGTGATGTCATCTGAAGATGGAGTCTGAGCAGTCGTGCTCGTGGTTGGAGATGCTGTACCGACGTCCCGCCCATACGCCTGGGCTCAACTGTCAATCATGACGTGAAAGCATCAAATAACGAATTAAAACTAGACTTATCAGCAAACTACTGACGAGTACTTTTGTATTAATTTAATGTTGGGCTCACGTCCCATCTGCTAAAAGGAGGGAGCAGGGTTTGTGACCACTGCAGCGAGCCACCAGGGGGTGATCAAGATAGTCTGGATTCACTTTTGAGGAGCCGTCGTATCACCCATCCTTAAATACTCTAATCAAGGATTAAAGAGGAATTTGGTAGGTGGAAGAACCCTAAAGATCGGGTGTAGCTCTGATCCCTAAAAGCCACAGTTTTGGCTGCACCGTGGTTGGCGCAGCTGGGACTGTGATTCCACCAGAAATGCCATGGCACGTTTCAGCTCTGCTCGGCGGAGACTGCTCGGCTGGTCTATTTTTGATGGATGCTGTGCCAAGCAGCACAGAGTTATGAAGAATCCAGTCAAAATAAAACACCTTGTGCAGACTCCTGATCGTAAAAACAGCCAAAAGGGAAATTACGAGGTCTAAAAAAAAAAAAAAAAATCAAATCTGAGCAAGTTAGTAAAGTCTGGCAGACAAAACCCTCCTGATGGGGTATGAAGCCGTGTGGAGAAGAGACCAGAACAGCTCCGTGACACCACAGAGCTGTGCACGGTGGAATTTAGGGGTAAGGGCTGTGAACAAACAATTAAAGTGTTATTAAAGTCCCACGTCTGTTTCCTGCTGAGAATTTGATGCTTTTTTCTCTTTTATAGATTTAACCCCTGCAGTCAATGATGTACATCATTACATCCTCCTGTATGTTCAGCTCATTACACTGCGGTTCAATCCCCATAACTTCAAACCATTTTGTCTGTTCCAGCAGGACACTGCAGCGTGGGAACTTCCCCCCAGTGTCCATCCGTATGCTGCTAACTCCTGTCAGTTGCTGTTACCGCTACGAGGCCCTTGTGGCTTTAACATTAATCTGACTAGATGTGGTGTAGGAGTTTTAATATCGTGACAGAAACTTTCACGCCGGCTTTGTTTTCATCATCAGAGCACAACAAGCGTCACACAGAGCGAAACACATCCAAACTCTGTGTGCCGTCTCACTCGGGTTAATTCTTTTGCGTATAAAAACAAACAGATGAAACACACCCACAGGCTGCCAGCACCGATGAACACAGTCCAACTCTTGTTGAGACTCACCCAATACATCCAACGCTTTACAACTCCCACACTGCAAAGAGACTCCAACAGACGGAAGCAGCAACATATCTCTCAATAAATAAATGACACACTCCAGCAGAAGGTAATGATGCATTCGTTGTATTCAGTGAGATCCTGACATAAGTTTGTTAAACCTGCGCAGATCTTTAGCATAAGTTATTCTTCAGTTTGGACCACAGCTGGATCACATCTGTCCTGATAGTTACAGTCATTTTCTTTCACATCGTGTCGTCCGAGGTTTAAAATATCTGCGCTGCGGTTTAAGGAAACTCTTCTGATGTTTGTCAAAGTGAGCAGGTTTACTCAATGCGTTCAGGCATTCCTCGTCAACTTCAACCTCCGCAGACGGGAGTTCGTTCACGGTAACAGCCTGCAGAGGTTCTTTACAACATAAGTTGTTATTATTCATACACCGAGATAAATCATTTAAAGTTGTATGAATATATTTATCATTATAAATTCTGTTTCATGTGTTGACTTCTGTAAACTACCATCAGAGTTCTACCTGAGGTATCAACCTCTTTCCTGCTGATAAATGTATACCATGATACTCTACAGTCCTCTGAGTCCACAGGCCTTCAGCCCTCTAAAGAACACACCAGAGCTCAGCCAGAAAAACGATAAAAACTCAGCAGAGTTCTGGTTCTGAGGACAGGAGGTGATGACCTCTAATCTACAGATTCACCATCCTGAAAACTTTTATCTTCCTATTCAAACAAGTGACAACTTTGGAAGTGTGTAGCTGCTGTTGCTTTGTGGATGAATAAGTAATTTTCCTGGCTTGTAGCACATGGACAAAAACATAAAGTACATCCACACACACTTGTACACACACTCCAGTTCACAGGTGAGTCAATGAACCTTCCTCAGTGTGATGGTCGCACTGTGCCCTCTAGTGGATCAAACATAAACAGCTGCACTGTTTGGATGATGAAAACAATCTTTGTCTCTTTGGTTTCCATGTTTGGAAGAAATGAGTCCTAATAAAAATACTTAAAGTTAGCCATGTTAAAGAGCTTTGCACTGTTGCCTGAAAACTCTTTGACAAACCTCCACTTCAGCTCACTGAACTTGGTTTTCATTGGTTGGTCAGCAGTTCTCAGCTGCAGCACAGAAACATGTCTGATACGATGAGAGACACTCAGAACAGTGTACAGGTAAAAAAATTAAATCTGAGAGCAGTTTAAATGTTCACACTTCAGATTTCAGACAGAGTTACAACCATGATTCCAAAAAAAGGTTTGGACGCTTGAAATGTCGACTCCACAGTCTGAGTATTCTTAAAGGGTTCTTACTTTTCATAGTACCGGCTTCCTCTTCGTCCTCGTCATCAGAGTTGATGACCATGGTGCCCAGTTGTAGCTGCATGGTTCCCGTGTCCTCGTGTTCGATCATAGTCCGTGCTGTACCGTCGAGCGAACTCGCTAAAGAACCAGCAGCCCGGATGGTCCCCGAGTCGCCTGTGCCTGCCCGCACCATTGTCCCCTGGTCCACCTCGTCCTCATCCTGAAACACACAGGAAGAAGTTAACACGCGTCACGTGGGCACTAATCATGTGGTGGTTTTGATCTAGTTACATCACGTTAATCGTTATTTATTATTCCTCTGTACCGAATTGTCATCATCTTCTGCGTCCTGCTCTCTCTGTTCTGCCTCTTCTTGTCTCTTCAGTTTGATCTCCATGGCGTCCGTGATCAGAGCTCTGAGGATGGAGTTGGCCTTGGCAGACTTGATGAACGGATGCTGACGGGGAGAGAGGGAAAGAGTGAGAGAGAAAGGTGCAAACATGATTTCTCTTCTAGCACACATCAGTAATTTTGTGGTCTTGTTTTTACGCTGGCTGCTCCATCTGCCATCAGTTCAAGTTTCACGTGGTGTTATTACCTGTAACAACTGTGTGGCAGTCGCCCTGTTTTCTGGGTTTTTCACCAAACACTGGCTGACAAAGTCTCGGAATGAGTCGGACCACAGATTTGGGTTCCTGAACTTTGGCGGAGGGTTGGTGGGAATCATGAAGATGGCCTGGAAGAAGGAATCAGAATTCAGAACACCCGAGACGAATGCAGAGAAATACTCAACATAACTCACAATCGCAACCTTTAAACACGAACAAAAAGCTCTTTAACTCGTACACAAAGGCACTGTACAGACTCTCTCACCCTCATGGGATGTATGTCAGCGTAGGGCGGCTTCCCCTCAGCCATCTCTATAGCTGTTATTCCCAGGGACCAGATGTCAGCCACGCAGTTGTAGCCAATCTCCTGTATGACCTCTGGAGCCATCCAGAACGGCGTGCCGATGACTGTGTTTCTCTTCGCCATGGTGTCCTGAAGAGAGATCATCAAATCCAAGCTCAACATCGGAGACGCAGAGCTCCGACAACACGAGGAGAGAGAACATAAACTGTTCTGAATTCTGCTTTCAGCTGTCCCCGACTTAACAACCATTGTCTCAAAGTGAAGTTATTTTTTCATTCTACAAAAAGAATATAGTTTCTTCATCACACTGTGGATATTCTGCTAGTTCATGCCTGCAATTAAATCTGAATGAAAACTTGAAATGACTCGAGTTGTTCAGCTTCCATCAGTTATCGTTCTCTCCTCTTGATGGTCTGAAGTTTGTCTCTGGTCGCTTTATAAAAATAAAGTTACTAAGGGGGCCTGACAGGTCACTAAATCTAAGCAAGAAAGCTGCCAAGTTGGCAAGACTGATTGATTTTGTGTGTGTGGGTGTGTCGTGGTGTTGAGCTCGTGCCAGTGCCAGCTCACATTTTTCAAATCTGATCGTAACATTTTCATTTGTAACGATTTGTAATGATTCAACTGTCCCAGACGCCATAAATCTGCATCCTATGTGTTACTGTTATTGTCCTCGAGACGGAAAATAAAACATATAACACGTTCTTTTTTTTTTTAATATTCACTCACTGTAAGTTGTCCAGCAACTCCGAAGTCGGCCAGTTTGGCCTGACCCTCCGCGTTCAGCAGGATGTTGCCCGCTTTGATGTCTCTGTGGATTTTTCTCATGAAGTGAAGATACTCCAGACCCTTCAGAGTGGAGTGCAGGATGGTGGCGATCTCCTCTTCTGTTAGCTACAAAACACACACACACACACACACATATAATGAGAGATACATCAAAGTATTCAAAATCTGTCTGTCTCCATGCAGACACACATACTCTATACAAACTACGTGTGTGTGTGTTTAGAGTGTTATGTTACCGTCTTGTTGCGTATTCGGATGATATCAGACACTGATCCGGCTCCACAGTATTCCATAATGATCCACAGGTCAGTGTTTTTGAAGTAGCTGCCGTAGTACCGCACCACATGGGGGCTGAACACAAACACACATCAGTCTCACTTTTTTTATTCATTTCAGCCAGTTTAACATTCAAAGTTTGTTTTTGTGAGTTAACTACAGAGTGTTTTCATCCAGCCTGCCACCACGCTGTCACTCAAGGCAAGGCGGGTTTATTTGTATAGCACCAACGAGGCAATTCAAAGTGCTTTACATAGACATAAAAGAAACACAAGGCAACATAAAAAGCCACAGTGCAATCTGAGTAAATACTCCCAAGTTTAACTTAATAAAAAGTGATGGCAAACAGTTTTACGGTTTTGTCCCAGACCATCTGAGAAGTTCAGAACAGAGCAGCATAACAGAGGTGTACTTTGGCCTGATACCATTATGGGACGTGCTGCATTCAAGCTAATATGATGCATGGTTGAAACTTCAGTGTTCTTGTTGGTTTCTAGGCCCAGGGTTGGGGACCCAGAGGGGGAAACAGCTGGGGAGCGGAGCAACAGAACCGGCCTCGGTAGCTTCGCAGTGAACACAGCCTCCGAGACCGATTGAGACCAGTTTGACAAGAGGGAATACAGTACTGAGGTGATTTAGACCATTACATTAATGGACACTGGTTGACTCGGAAAATCTTTAGTTGTGGTGCAGCTCTAACGTCTTCAAATAATAATAGTACCTTCAACAGTCTGAATAAGTCAAATGAAGCAAACTTCTTTCAATTCCTTTAGAATAAAATTCCATAAAGTTTCACTGTTGAGCTGCAGCGGAAGAATAAAAACAATTACATAAAAAAAACGGACTATTATTCTAAGACAGACATGAACAAACATTCACAAGTGATCTGTCAACTATATTTAAGATATTCCATCAGTTATATCAGATATTACTCAGTTAACATCAGTGAACCTGCTGCCATCACACACCCACACATGGGTCATCTCTACAGAACACACAAACACTCTGGTTTTAAAGTCAAACTGAAAGCTTGAAATGTTTCAGCCAGTGTTTACAGATGGATTCTTTAAAGAAACTTTCCCCTGAAAGTTTTTTTGATAACAGCCGTTTGGTCTGGAGAGTGGGGGACGTTCCCGTCTGGAAAACCCCCCCAAAAAAACCTGATGAGACACTCTGATGTATGATTTTTGTCTTCACGGTGAGTGAAAGCACTTCCTGTGAGTCAGTAATGATAATGACAAAGTCCTAAAATAATCCAACAGTCATCCACAGCTCTCTCATGGCAGGTACCTGTTACACTGCTGCATAATGGAGATCTCCTTGATGATCTCCTGAAGATCAGACTCCACAGGAACTTGTTTGATGGCCACAATCTCCCCACTCTCTTTACAATTGGCTTTAAACACACAGCCGTACGACCTGCAGAGAGATTTAAAATGTCGTGTTAGCCTGGGCTCAAACCCAAAGACACACAAACAGACAACTTTAGCAACCAGTTTAGTAATTTCACCACCTATACTTCACAATAACTTCTTATTTTCAAACTTAATTTTACATGTTGTATGTATTGTCTGAATAATAAAAAACAAAGATGATATCTTTTTCTTAACTTATATGTGAAAAAGCGGAGGTTGTATTCAATTCAGGGACTAAACATCTACATGATTTACAACAACAGATATTCTTTCTGAATGGAAGAGGCGTATAAGTGAGTTTTTGACCGCTTATGCAACATGTTTTTGAGAAAATAATTTCCTGAGGTCTGAAGTCTCAGGTTAAAGTTTAAGGTTAAAGTTTAAGATTAGTGTCTCTCTCCATCTTTACTGAGGAAACCAGCCAAATCACCAAAGAATCACTGGTGGAACATAATGACAGTCACAGTCTCAGTCAGGCACTCAAAAAGTATGACTGGGAAATTCATGTTTTACTTTTACGAAATAGAGATTTCATAATAATATCTACAATAATATCTATATATGTTTATGTATGAGTGTTGGTGAATGAAGTTTCGTCCAGCCCGGTATGATGCTTTCTGATTTAAAGGACTGAATCTGGAGTGGACCTTGTTGACTGTTAGTCAGCACTCCTGTCCTCGGCTCATTGTGTCACGCTCTGTTTTTTAAGCATGAGGAACTAACAGCTATCAGTCGTCAACATCTGTCACTTCAGGTGCTCTTTCCTGTAGCCGCTCTGGATTATTCTCTTATTATTTTCTCACACATCTTCTGAGTTTATTCTCACCTGCTCAAAGAAAAAAAAAACTGCTCAAAGGATCCAATAAACAACGTTAAACAGAACAGGTGTGAATATTCGTCTCATTAACACCAGCGTGGCTCATGATTGGCTCATGCTGCAGAACAGAGTCTGAGTTGGATTCACTGGAGGGTTATGAAGTAGTGCTTGTTGTTGAAAAATGACAGCAGTGACACGCACGCACACCGCCGCAGCGTCGATCAGCCGCTCAGAACAGGAAGTGCGTTGAGAAACAGGATATGAAGAGGCAGTGTTTATATTGATGGGCACCAGAGGGAGGGAGGGAGGAGGTGAGGTGAGCAAAGAGGGAGAAGAAATAAAGCAGAGATCAAGAGAACAGAAAAAACAATATGGACGAGAGAAAAAGAGGAAATAAAAGTTGATTAACAAAACTGCCGAGATTCCTTCGAAATGCAGACGGGCAGAAATGTGGAAATACAGAAGTTCCCATCCATCAGCACCGAGTGTGTGAAGCCCCTCCACCCGTCTGAGTATAAGACTACATGACTCACCCTTCACCCAACTTCTCCAGGACATCAAAGACTTCCTCTGGCTGCTTGGTGAGACTGTCCTCACTCAGCTTCTTCATCTGTCTGTAAGGACACACAGATGTAAAAACAGGACATGAGGGGACATTAAAGAGTACGTTTCATATGTAAATATTTCAGAATAAAGCTACACCCAACCATTATTTTCATTCTGGATTAATCTGCCAACAAACTCCTCAAATAATTGATTATAAGTCCGGTCAATAAAATAAAAGGTGTCTTGTTTTATCTGACCAGCAATACAAAATCTGAAGAAAATCAGTGAAATACATCCAGATTTATTAAGTGCATAGAGTTCAGTTTAAACAGTGACTAACATATTATTCATTAATTAGACAGAATTTAACCAGAATAGTTCAAGATCACAAACAAGTTATATAGATTTTCTTTTCTATTTTCAGCTGTAAACTTGAGCTCTCATACATTTTAGGATGTAATTAAATGAAACAGTCAGTATCAGCAGCAGCTATTCTTGTTTCCAGAGAGTCTAAGAGTAAATCAGAGGCTGGCAGAATATTTCATTCATCCCGCTCTCGTGTGCAGCCGCCCTTTCTTTGCTCTCTCCAGGAATCTGAGCTGCACCACAAAACGTCTCCAGATGTTCGATAAATCAAGACGAGATAAAAATAATCTCAACAAAAATAGATCCAAATGTGTCCCAGATGCAGCTCGTGACAATTTATTCTTAGATGGATTTTATTTATAAAACACAAAATCACAAATCACAGTTTGCCTCAGGAGGCTTTTAAGGATGACGAGAAGGAAGTTAATCAAAGACACAAACTTTTACTGTATTTATTATCTTGCTCAGAAGGCTGCATTACAAATATTTCATATATTTCCAATGATGATCAATGTTTCTGAAACTGTTTTAAGCTTTTTTATTGACAGTAACTAGCAGAGAGTAACAGAAAATGTGAAGAGAGTGGATGACGTTCAAAAATGTTCCCCAGTCGGACTGAAAATATCTCAGCTCTTAGCTCCTCGTCCTAGCTCCCCAGGTCTACCACGACAGCCTGTGAGTCTCGACTTTAAATGTGCACGGATGGGAGAGTAGTTACAAAATATATTCAAAATAAAAGTCTGATAAATGTTTAGTCAATTTGGAAACATCCTCCATAATTCGACTTAAAGTATCACATTTCTACATGAAGCTCTGTAGTGTCACATCACAATATTGATATCATACTGACATATCTCAGCTTTATTTGAAGAGAACTACAACTGCAAAGCTGCTGCTAACTTCTCTGTCTGAGGTTACCCACATACAAATTAATATGAAGTTAATGTTTACAGAGATCAGGTCTGAGTCAGAGCTGAACTCACAGTGGTCTTCATGCTGTGTCATTAAAACAGGAGCGGCAGATAAACTGTGATCAGTTTAATGTTGAGTAAGAAGAAGAATGTGTAACTGTGAGCTGAGACAGCTGATTCACACAATTTTTAAAACTTCTGTAACGCGTCTGACTCATGATGGACTGTAAAAAAAACAAGAATCAAAAGACATATCTTTTTTATTCCACGCTCTACCTCGTCAAACCTGTCTACATTCCCATAATGCCATCTGAACGCCGTCGGTTTGGTCTGTGATTCAGGTATGTGATTCTAATAATAGTGCCTAATGTATCCTGGAGTCTCTGATGAGCAGCACAGATCAAAGTCATGAAATCATACTTCACGTTTCTAAAGATTTTAAAGATTGAGTTTTTCTGGCTGTGCTGCTGTAACTCTGATCCAAACAGCTGATCTGTGGTCAACTACAGACTTTCTACGGTTCGTGCCAAATAAAAAGGATGATGCGGTGAAAATATTCTGAATATAGCAGCATAGTTTATGATGTGTTTAGAATAAAATAAAAAGTTGAATTACAAATAAAAAGAAGTCTTTATTTGATTTGTTGCGTCAGAGGATGGTACCACCTACCTTTAATAATCTGAAGCACTGAAACATCGAACTGTAACTCTTTATTTGTCTGTCAGGTGGTCCGTTGATAACAGAGCTGACTGTCTTTGGAGAGTTTAGAGTTTTTATTCTCTGCTCTGCACGGCCGTAAGTCAATCCTCAGAGTATCAACCACAAGCCACAGGCCACAGAAGAAACAGAGAGCTGAGCATTGAAATGCTACTCTACCGTGGCAGACCCATAATCTGTGTTTGAAGTGGACGCTGTGAACTTCTACAAAAAGCACGAGTGTATCTGCTGCGGCCGAACGTCCCGTACGCACCGAGTCTTTACATTACTAAATATAAAATGTTCTGTTTATTCAAGTACTTCTGTTTTACTTCTGTCACATTCCCACTGATCTGACTTTAGTAGTACTAACTGCTGCTCTCCCGTAATACACGGATCAGTTACGTACTTTAAAATGTTATGAATAAAATAAGACTTCTGAGTATTCACAGCAGGAAACTCACACGTGTATTAATGAGGCTGCATTCCACGTAGAGCCGGTCCTGCTGCTTCACCGTCACTGTTATTTTTAATGGAACTGAGCCGTTCTTACTGTTAATAAGTCCACCCGTGTTTTCCTGACTTCAGTCGGTGTTTATCGAACCTCAGAATATATTTAGCTCTCCACGTAACACCAGTATAACAGACGCTGACATACAGCAGGCTGAACCTGTTCAGCTACAGACGGTCCACGCAGGAGGAAGGTTTACTATTGAGAATCTTCACGTACCACTCAGGGGAGCTCATACACCACAAGTGGTGCCTTATGCCTTTATAATACAAATCTTAAATTGAAGTTTATAAAAAAGCGTTGAGGTATCAGTGCCTCTACTTTCCAGGTTTCTGTCCCAAATATATCAAAACATGGTCGTACTCCAAATCCTTCCACACGCTGAGACGTCAGAGGTACAGTGACCGTTCATCTAACAGTCTGACGGCGTTTTGTGTTAAAACTTCTGACAAACATTTTTTTGCTCAGTGCATCTTTTATTAAAACTGTTTAGGTGAGCCGTTTCAGGACCTCCCTCGATGTTAACGTCTGAAACGATATAAAAGCTCCCACGTCGCCCGTTTAATGAGGAAACGCTGGATGAGCGAGTGGACGTGATAACAAGAGAGCAGTTTGTTTTACCGGCATCCTGCTGATAAGAGGACAGAATGGGAACTCTTCAGTTCCTGCTGTCAAACAAACAAGTCTCTGAACTCAACAATAAACTGTATGTGAGCCTCTTTTAATGACCTTTTGGGTCGAGTTTCTTTAACGCACTATGAAACCATCAAAAACTGCAAGACTGAGGAAAAGTTTGGACTTGTTTTATAGTTTTATTTGTCACCATTTTAATGATTTTCATGGATTTCTGATCTGCTGTTTGAGTCTTACTTTCCCGGACAATAAATATATTTGATTTTCTTGGATAAAACCTAAAATTTTCCCTGTGAGCTCGATGAATAATTATCAGGGTTTCTCACCTCGTCTGAAACAAATACCACCTCCGCTACCGTCATAAAAAATGAATGCATGTTTACAACATTAACCTTCGTTAACCATCTCACCACCTCAGATAAACTATTCCCTGAGGGAAGAAAGAAGCCCAGGTAAGGGCCGCAAATAAAGTTATTTACATTAACGATTTAGGGTAATCGTTGCTCGGTAATTTACTACCAAAGCTTCCAGCACAGTTATAAAAATAAAAACAAGATTATGAAGTCAGTATTGTGTATTTATAGTCACGTCTTGTAATAAATATCATGTTGTTTGCTCGGCTGACAACACATTAGCTCAGGGAGCGGTGCTGACAGCGGATTTAGTCATACAGGGGGAACAATCTGACATTATACATCACCTATATTAAACAGTTCCTCCGTTTTTAACCAGACTTCCTGAACTCCTTCCAGTGGCCTCGTTTATCGGCCACAAAACCCTGATGTGGTCTCTGATGCTGTCGCCATGGAAACCCACCTGTCAAACCTGCCAACGCCCCCCCCAAAAAAACAATACATGTAGCTGATGGACATGAACTACTGAGCCTCTGGGTTAATCCAGTTAAACCTGCAGGGATTAAAGCAGCTAAAGTCAGGATTTGGATGAAGAGTCAGGGCATTAAACTGGATTTGATGCAATAGATCAAGATTCAGTGAGAGGTGGACTCATGTGTAACGGGTTATTTCTACTCACTTATGTCCAAGAAAATGATAAGAAATAGAGATTAGAGCAGCTGTAGAGTTATAAACACACAAGTTAGAGAAGTGTTCGTGGAAAAACACAATATTCTGGTTCATTTTTAGCTTCCAGTGAGAAAATAAAACATCTTTCATTCACAGAACTGGTGTCAAAATTGAACCTCTTCCATTAAATCCTCATTAAGCGGCTCTTTATCTCCACGAGTCGGTTATGTAATGTCATTTAGCTTCACTCTCAAGCCTCTACGGGCAGATTTAAGCTCCCACCGCCGGCTAACTTCACCCAAACATCAGTGAGGATGTCACACATCTCTTAGCATAACGTTACCTGCGCGGGTGATTCCTCATCTGTACTTTGTCCTTGTTCTCCATGTTGTCGTCCTCCCTTCGGTGTGCACTCAGAAAGAAGTCCTCCCGGTGTGTCTGTGGTAACTCTGACCGAGCTCGTCAACGTTTCGAAGCTAATAGTAACGGCAACAACCGTCTGCTGCTAGCTCGCTAACTGGCTAGCCGCCCGGTAACCGCGAAAAACACAACGTCCGTTAATCATTTTGTAAAACGACGTTTACACCGTGTACAAAGTTCACCCAGCTGCCGGATCCTCGCCGTCGGGCTCATCCTCCTCCTCCCGTGTCTGGACAACTTTTGGACTTGTTCTGACCGAACCGCTCCGCACGTCAGGCTGTGACATCCACCGCTTGACAAATAAACCAGGAAGAAGAGAGTGAGTGCAGAGTGGAGGAGGCAAGGAAGGAAGGAAGGCAAGGTAGGGAAGGCGGGCCGAACAAAGGCTGCAGTGCCGGGGCTCGAGCAGGAGGGGGCGCCGGCGCGCCGCAGACACTCGCAGTACCTGATGTGATGTGCAGTCAAAAGTAACATCTGTTTACAGTACTAGAAAGGATTGATTTACGATTAAGAGACTCATCTGCCTCTGTCACAGAACCGGACTAAATCTACCTGTCACCTTCTGCACTCTGTACCTCAACACTCCAAATACTGGAACATATACTTCATATCATATGTGAGATGTGTTATAAACCATATTGATATTATATATCATATTTATGCAACATTCTTATCTTTTTGCACATTCTACTTACATGTTTATATTCATAGTATATTATTATTTTTTTAAGATTTTCTTTCGTGGCCTTTTTCAAGCTGAAGAGTGACAGGAATGTGGAGGGCCGCAGGTCGGATTCGAGCCTGAGCCTTCGTATATGGGGCGGACGTCTACCAACTGACCAACACCCAATTCATAGAATATTATTTAAAGTATGTGTATCTTGTATAGTCAAGTATTTATTATGCATACTATATACTACATATCATATCATGTGTATATATACATATATTTACACGTGTACATTATATATTGCAGTTATGCATGCATGCACACCTTGCACAGATTAAATATATGACACATATCTATGTGTATCTCTACAGATATATTATTATATTATGATATACTGTTATTATCAGTAACATTACCATCATCTTGCCACTGCACCTTATCTACCTGTGTATCTTGTGTTTTTTTAGTGTCCTTGTCCCATTCTGTGTTTTTATGTTTTTATTTTTTCTACCTCAGTTTTTTATTCTATTGTATTTTTATTGTATTCAAATATACCGGACTGCTGCTATGACAACCAAATTTCCCTTTGGGGATTAATAAAGTTATCTATCTATCTATCTATCTATCTATCTATCCTGTGTGCACTGCTGTCCCACAATGCAATACAAGAAAATAGAGACTCACATCTGCAAGAAATTTAAATAAAAAAAAGGTGCAGTGTGTAGGATTTAGTGGCATCTAGTGGTAAAGCAAGTGGTTCAAGCATAAAGGATAAACTACAGTGGCTGTGAAACTTGTGAAATACAGAAAAGGTCCTATCTACAGCAAATGTTTGGTTTGTCCATTCTGGGCTACTGTACTCAACATGGCGACTGCCGTGGAAGAGGACCCGCTCCCTCTGTGAATATAAAAGGTTCAATCAAAGGTAATAAAAACATAATGATTCTAATTTTCAGGTTAGTATACACAAATGAAAACATAGTTACGTACATTATATTCAATTCCTGTAAATAGATCTCCTTAAATGTTACAGTGGACCTTTAAACAATTAAAGAGCAGGCACAGCTCCATGATGTCACAAAATAAAAAAATATGTAATAAATCTTTGTTTTTCAAAGAGTAGCCAAACCAATTATGCATATTATGCCATTTCCTGTTAGTACGTATACTTATCTTTACGCTTAAAACGAGAGGCATAGACGAAGAATAATACATTTACTCTAAATGTTGAAATTTATTTAGAAGAAATTGTCAGTAGCTTCTTGCTGATGAGTGTATGTTAATAGAAAAATGTTCTATGAGTAAAATTTTCTGTTATTTTTAGCATAACTAACACAAAAAAGCCCACTATGTATGTATCTGTCTATGTATGCTGTGTGGTATCAGGACACAGTACTTGTCTTGAATACTCAGACTGTATATTTCTACTTCTCTCCCACCCAAAAACCATTTGTTTTAAAAAAACTGCTTGATGTAACTAATATTTGACACTATCAGACAGTTAAATAGACATTGTAATCTATTACAGCACCAGGTTATTTTGAAATCACCAAGACAAAGACAGAGAGGCTCTAACATGAATAAAATATTTTATTTAGAGGAACAAGCAGCATAGTGATGTTCACATCTAACCAGTAAATAACATCCAAGGGACGAGAAGCAACTTCATCCTCAGAGCAGGAATGAACGACGGCGAGGAGGAGGAACTGGAGGAAGAAACACCACGACAACATTCAGATACAGAAAGATGAAAAAGTGATCTAGATGTTCTTAATGTTTCACAGTGACAAACATCTGTAACAGATGTTACTGTGATCCACGAGAAGACTCACAGTGGGTTTACTTCCCAGTGGGCTGCACGCTCTCGAAGATGCCGGCTTCCCTCATGGCGTTGAACTCTTTGACACTGTCGTAGGTCTTGTAGAACTCAGCGTAGGCCCGTTTCCTGGGCTCTGTCACAAGGAACTGTAAAGTTGAAACAAAGTCAGATTTTAAAAATACAGCAGTGTGGGCCGACCCTATACAGTTAGACAGTTCAGACAGCTGGTTAACCATGCCAGTGGTTGGCAAGCTAATCGGCTTCAGGACGGACTGAGCCTCTTCCACTGCTGAGTCGACGCTTTAAACCTCTTTGGTTTAAGACATGGGCACAGATATTCTGAATTGATGCGCGTGTGAGGCAGCGGTGCACGTTTACAAAGACAGACCGCTAAAGCACGTCCATGTACTACTGGTGGAGGCTGCACAGTCGCCGGCTATCCGCTATCTGAGCCGATTTCCTCCAGCGGAGAATCCTGTGTACCACCAGCGGCATGGGTACCACAGTTTAACAACAAATGGTCTAACGTATTCCAATATTCAATAAATCCACCATTTTGATGCTCATAAAAGTGTTAGGTGTTGATTTGACTCCACACACATTCGAGGCTGCAGTCGGTGGTGGTGTTACCACCTCATATGTGGATGGACAAACATTAGAAACATCCACCATCTTTGACTTTGTCTGCTGGGAACACGTTGTTCAACATGCTGCATATCTGTTAAATCATCGGGTTTATTAGGTGACGTTTTTAAACCCAACAGCTTCACCAGAGTGAAGGTTGTGGTCTTTACTCTCACCTTGAATGCCAATGCAGACGACAGGGAAATGACGAAAGCGAGGGGCAGATGAAACCTCAGACGCTTTGCCAGCATTCCTCTCATCATGGGCTTTTGCAGAGACATGGTGGATCACTAAGAGGAGAAAAGAGACAAAAATGAACCTTGATACAATTCTGTGCGGTCAATATGACTCCCTCCAACATTCACAGAATGACTGGACTCACACTGCAAGTCATGCTGCAGTCTGATGGAAATTTACCTCGCGTTCATTTTAAAGACAAACGGAATATACTTGGATACCGCTTTTCTACCTTAGTGGACTAAACGCTGAGGTAGCAGCCATGCAAGGCGCGCACGAGACTGTGCATTGTCTTCATAACACCGCTCCTCTGAACTCTGTATGTTCTGTATGTTAGCTGCTTGGCTCACGCCATCAGCCGTCTTGAGACACTTCACGACACAGTAACTCTTCCTATAAGAGCACTATAGTCCGACTGATACTGGACTTTTGAAGCCGATACTGAGATCAATATTCTGGAGTTGTAAAAACAATAACTGCATTATGAACCGAACAGTGACCTCATTTGGCGTTTTGGTACCACAATTTCTTCTCATTCGTTGGTCGACACTGACCGTAGGGTTGTAAAGGTATGATATCATCTTATTCTAGAGTGACACCTGCTGAGTTATGGATAAGATATGACAGTAAAGGCTTTGCTCAGGCCGGTGACATTAAAAATAACATTTATTTTCTTTGTGACCTTAAACAGCAAACAGACACAAAGGTCAATTAACCTGAGGATTAAAACAGGCTTGTTATCAGAACACTGATTTACCTGAGTTACCTCTTATTGTCTTCAGACATGTAAAGCAGAGTGTCACTCTCACACACACACACACACACACACACACACACACAGACACACACACACACAGACACACACACACACAGACACACACACACACAGACACACACACACACACACACACACACAGACACACACACACACAGACACACACACACACAGACACACACACACACAGACACACACAGATGTCTAATAACAGACATCCGCCATCAAACAATGCTGCCAGCTCAGGTCCGCAGCGAGTATCATGTGACCTTCCTGGAACACGTGTCCTGTATAATACACTGTGGTATCACTCATTAAATATATATATTTATATACATTTATAATATTTACAGAGAGGAACAGCAGTTTGTTATTGTGCTAACAGCTGTAGCGCAGGGTCAAAGTAGCATATTATACCAAACAGGATAATAAAGTCGTCCTCTCTTCGTGTAATAACTTAAATCTTTAACGACATTAAAGTCTTCACGACATTAATAAAGTATCATGAGTCATATTAGTCGCACTGTAGTTAATAAAAGTACGTATCTTCGGGTTAGCATGTAGCTGGTGCAGGAGCATGATACGCTAACGTCAGCTAGCTTCGTACAGCTAACGGCTAACACGAGAGGAAAGCGGCAAAATCCCGCCAAATTATTAAAAACTATGAGTCAGTATTGACCTTAAAAAATCATCTGTTGTCATATAAATCTAATCCACACGTTTAATTGGTTTTATTTGAAGTAATACTCACAGTTTGGACTCACGACCTTCACAGAAAAACCGCTAACGATGCTCAACTGCTGCGGAAGACGTTCTACTACCGGAGCCACGGAGGGACAAAATGAACCAGCACGTGAGAACGCGAAGGCAGTGCAGATGAGGGCATTAGTGATGGGAAGTTCGGTTCTTTTTAGGAGTCAGATCATTTGACTCAGCTCACCAAAAGAGTTGGCTCTTTCGGCTCTCAAACGACTCTTTGTTTTATCACTTATATCTTTAATAATTTCAACAAATTTAGCGCTGTTTTGATTTATGATTTATATGTGTACACATGTATTACTTAAATTATTCAATACATCCTTTTTACTGACATATTCAAAAGTAAAAATTACATTTTCTAATACCAATAAAATACTGTAGCCAGTTGTTTTTTATTGCATTTACAAACCCTTGTAACTTTCTGAAACCACCCAATCAATGCACTGACTTGTTTGTATAACCACTCTGCTACACAAAGCAGATAGAAACACCTATAAAAACTTAAGCATAGAAATAAAAAAAAAAAACGATTAAAATAAATATAAGAAAGCTATTATCACTGCATGTGCCTTGCGTACGATGATACTCCCCCCACCCCCCAAAAAAAACGCTCGCAGATGGGAGCTGGCTCCCATCGTTCACTTAAAAGAGCCGGCTCTTTGAACCGGTTCGTTCACGACCGACACATCACTAGTGAGAAAGCGAAGGCAGGGCAGATGAGGTCATGGACACCTAAAAGACAATTTTTACAAAGTTCCTGTGTTTAAAATGTGACAACAGGTGTTCATTTTTACACCATATGTGACCACGCACCGCTGTCCATATGTTAATGTGTTTGTTTATGACTTTTGACCCTGTTAGATGGTCATATTTGAAATAGTTTAGCACCTGTTTTAGTGCTGGATTTGGGCTAGATATAGTTGGGCAGCAGTCTGGAGAACGGTGCCCACACTAGCACACATAGCCTACACAGTTAGTTTATATTAGTTTATATTATTTTATATTAGTTTATATTAGTTTATATTAGTTTTGTGTCGAAAAATCTGAGAAACATGTTACCACTCGCAAACTACATGTGTTGTAGTAACAAAGTCTGACCACAAGATGAAGGCAGAGTATCTCTGAACTGACCTAGGATCAATAACAGTATATTTCTAGAAGATCAAATCATTTGTTTAATTAAACATAGCTTAAAGGATACAAATAAGAACAGAAAACGTAAGAAATAATGGAAGTAATGTGACTAAATAATTATCATAAACTCAGTGCTGGTATGGATGTATTATAATACATATAATAATAATAATAATAATAATAATAATAATAATAATAATAATAATAATAACACAGTTTACAAAGTGCTTTGACACATTCATACACCACATTTTAATAAAAAATAAAAGAAATAAGAAAAATAAATTTAAAAAAATTAGAATTAAAAAGTTAAAAGACGACATCACATAAAAGCAAGTCTATGAGTGTAGCCTATAAGTGTTTATAAATCTTATCCGGGCCAAACGTTTGACTAATTAAACAAATGATCTTTCGAAAAAATAATCTACATTTGTATATGAAGATATGACTACATAATGTTAGAGCATTGTTAAATGGGGGGTTTGTGTTTCAGTCTCTCGCTTACGGCCATACCACCCTGAACACGCCCGATCTCGTCCGATCTCGGAAGCTAAGCAGGGTCGGGCCTGGTTAGTACTTGGATGGGAGACCGCCTGGGAATACCAGGTGCTGTAAGCTTTTCCCACTCCTCTGCACAGACAGCAGGGGGCGCTGTGGTGCACTGGACATCTCTACATGACTAAACTGTCATTTATAGGTTCAGCAGATTTCACACTATACATGCATACCCTTATTTACAGCTTACTTATATAATACCACACTGTGCAACTACCTCCTGCTGTGTTCTGGAAAGTCTCAACACTTTCTCTTATCTATAGATCTATATGTGCACACACCATGTGTGTATACAGCCAATTATTCCTTTTCTTTTCTTTTCTTTCTAGTTGTTATTGACTATGTTCTGTTTTATTTATTTCTGAGTATCTAGCTTGTAGTTGCCTGACAGCTTGACTAAATGTTTTTGTTTTGTTTTGTTTTTTTTGCATTTAAAAATATAAATTAGTAAAGGTTGGGTATGAAGTCTCCCCTAAATGTGCTTGTCCAGTGACGGCTTTGTCTCCTGAATTATACGACGTGAACCATTTCATACTGCCTGACAGAATAAACACAGAATGGGCAAAAATAATATAATAACAAATGTCCACGTGACCAAAGGTGGCGCTGTTCAGCAAAGGTTAAAGGCTTTTAGCAATGACAAATGATCAGATTTAGGTTAGTGTAACAGGATGTGTGTGTGTGTGTGTGTGTGTGTGTGTGTGTCTGTGTGTGTGTGTGTGTGTGTGTGTGTGTGTCTCATGTTTCCCCGTGTTGCAGAGCGTTACCTGATCCACACCTCAGTTCCACAGTGAGAAGCTGAGCCTTCACAGCACAGATCTGCATCTGACACAGCAAAGGTAAATTAAGATTATTTAATCTAATCACTTCACAATGCATCATCTCTACCATAGAAACACTGACATGCAGCTTGTTGCATGCTCAGACTGGATAAGACAAATGCCTTTGATTCATTTACTTCTTCCAAACATGTGCTGTTTGTAGTGGTGTTGTGATATACGGCAGATTTTCTGTTACAAACTGACCTACATGAGTGTTTTCTCTCGTCAGTGACTTTCAGAAGATTCATGAGCGTTTTCTGTTTGGCTAATTTAAGACAACTAAAAGTATTTGCTTCAGGAAACAAACACTGTCTGTTGGTAGGAGACGTACGCAAACAGGATAAACCCAAAGTCAGGCGCTGGTCGTGTAACCCACGTTGCCTTTAATCGTTTTATTGGGAACAAAAACACAGCATGAATTGATTTAAGATGCAGACTGTCACATCAGATCCCTCCTGTACATTGTAATCTTTAACTTTTGTGCACTAAAGAGTTATTCAGGTCATCGCACTAACTGGATGTTTCTTGCACCTTGCAAAATGCAATCTCTCGTACTGATGATTCACTTGGGGTGAAGAGGTTTTGTCACCAACACTGAGAAAAATGAACAAGACTTTTGATTCCTTATGAAATATGAAACAGTATTTCATGTACAGGAGACATTTTGCCGGTGTAGCTTCCTCCTGAAGCTCTGGACCTGTTGGATTTATGAGTAGCACTTTAAATATAGTCCCATCAGTGTAAAAGTGTCTCAAAATTGTACACAGAATTGCTAAACGAAGCTTTCTTGCAGGAGATGCGATACCTGCTGACGACCCAGAGCCAGAACTGCTACCGAGAGCAGATCCAAAAGGAGATGTTGACCCGTTTGGCCTGGAAGAGCTGATACGCCAAGCTTTACCCATCCTGCTGCAACCCCCGATACAACAGCGCAGAGCCAACGCAGCTGCCCCGTCTGCCTGCTGACCCCCGGTGAGCTGCTTTATTCACATTAAATTCATCCAAACTTTTGTAATCGATGATGCACATCTTGTGTTTATACTCCATCCACCAGGGCTGTCCTTCCTCCTCCTGTTACCAGGACACCTGAGAAGCAGAGCGACCATCCTTCGCCTCCTCCAACTCTTCCTCCTCCTCCACCTGTGCTCTCTTCTGAAGGGGAGAGGAGCCTCAACGCGTCTCACCTCATGAGGCCAGTTTCTCCTCAGACCAGACACGCTCTCTATCAGGACTCATCGCACCATGTACGAAGTATCTGTGATTGTAGAAGCCTGTGCTCCATCTCAGATATATTTCTGACAAATTTTGAAACATAATACACTTAAAAAGTCATTTTAAACTAAAAAATGTCCTCTGCAGGGCAAAGGGCGGAGTCTGTACCTGCAGAGACGTGGCCAGATTAGACCTGAGGAGAAGTTTGACTTCCCTCTGCTCTCGTCCTGGGAGTACGGATGGAGGCTGGGTAAGATAGAGGCACTGTCTGCTCCACTTACATCTGTCAGACTTCAAATTGGTGCCAGGGTGACCACAGAATCGTCTGGATGTGCTCTATTATGAAATTTCTTGCCAATTTAGTTAATGCTAGTTGAATCCATCATTGTGGTTATACAGTTTTTTTCTTCTCCAGATTAAGCTTGTCTTGCTGGATCCACAGGTGACTACACTCTGGATTACAGAACTCCATCTCGTGCCAAGTCGTCGGTGGTGAAGAACACCTTCTACGCCAGGAACGGTGTGTTCAGCAGCCCGTCAGCTACCGACGCACTGGGCTGAAGTTCAGCCATCAGACACCAGGGGTCGCTCTCTGATGAAAGTTTAGAACAACTTTCTTTCCTTTAAGTGATCAACACCATTTTTGTTGGTTTTAAAGCAACATTATGTACGATGTGATGTGATTTAGCACAACAAATATGAAATAGCAATGATAGAAAGAGAAAAATGAAACAGATAAATCCATCTAGCAATCCTCTACTTCCTGTCAGACTGTGTGTTTAGCATCAACACACCTGTAAGGTTAAGTGTCTGCCAACCCGATACTGTGTGATGGATAATTAATGACCTCCTGGCCGGCTCTCAGTCAGAAAGACGCACACCTGATACCTCTGTGTTTTTAAATAGTGAGTCACTGGAGGAAATGTCACACAGCACAACATTAAATATTTTATTTCTAATCAGTGATTCCATTATGCTTCCTCCAAGCAGTGTAGCTTTCTTCATTTTGAACAGACACATAGACGTGTTTAGAATATAAAGAATAAACTTATTTAATGTTTAGATAAGCTGATATTATCCTTTATTTCTTTATTTCTATCAACAAATCCCATAAATGGAACAAAACCAACAAAACCAAATGAGTTCTTTCAGAGGAGGTTAAGACTGAAGGATGAAACTACTTATTCCAACATTGGTTCACTTGAAATTAATAAAAAGAAATAATGTGTGGCTGCACGGCCTGGACAATATCATGTCGAAAAGTAAACTAAAATTCACATTCATGTCATGACAGATTATTTTCTGCTAATTTAACTGCAAAATTAGTTATTAACTAATAAAATGGTAGCTGTGAAGGAATATATGGAGTTTACACAGGCTCAAGCATGTGTCCTGAAGTCACTGATGACACTGACCTCTTCTCCTTGAGATACAGCACAGCTGTATGTTTGTATGTAGGAAAGATCATCACTATGGTAACTGAGGTCAGAGCATAGGACTGCCTCACTCTATAGACACAACGGATACTTAAATAATATAGAAGCCTCTACAGAGTCAGATAACAATGTCGGACCAATAAGAGTAAGCATATGTTTGTAGACTAATGACCATTAGAGAGGACAGCTTCTTCAGAATGGAGGCAGCATCGTGTCATGACAAGTGTACTGATAAACCCTTTCAGCAAAATACATCTTAGACTCTTCATGATAATAGAAATGTGAGGTTTAACAAATTTTAAATGAACTGTGTTTCTCAAGTGCTTATAATCAAATGACAGACATCATTAAAGTGGATTTAGTTTTTAATCAGAGTGTTACACAGTTTAAAAATCATCACGTCACTCAACGTGGAAGCAATAGCAGGTTTCAGTCTTGTTTGAGGAAGACCATTTGTTTATATGTGGATTACAGATTGTACCATTAAAATGTACTAAAAGAATTAAAAACTGCTGGTTATTGTGAATCTAAAGTGGTATGTTATGGAAAATACACATCAGTTATAAAGGTACTGAAAACATGCAAAAATACAACATGGTGCTTTAAGGTGCTTTAATTCTGCTGATCTTTGTACTATTACAGAAATCACATATTTCTTATAACTGCTGTAACTGTCTCCAAAAAACCCAAACATCTGTGGTGTTATCGATGCTTGCATTAAGCGGTGGGGAAGATCAGGAAGCCAGTGAATGTGTGGCTGGTGCTGCCCTGGCTTATCACGATGTTGTTGTACTTAGTCACGTGCAGTGAGACCCTGTCTCCAACCTCCAACTCTAGGACCGCCGAGCCGGAGGTGACCAGGAAACCTTCAGACTGGTCAAACAGAGTTATGTGACTGTCACTGCCCTTCATCAGCTTCAGA
The DNA here is from genome assembly GCA_033000465.1 of Sciaenops ocellatus. NCBI lineage: Eukaryota > Metazoa > Chordata > Actinopteri > Sciaenidae > Sciaenops > Sciaenops ocellatus. Next base: position 30,029,933 of record CP136884.1, on the reverse strand, counting down.
CCCACCTGGATGTGAACAAACAAACACGGTCAGGTTGTCGTACTGCAACAGTTATCCGCTGTGAAAGGTGAAGGTCGAGACATAAAGAGACAAAATATACCAGGACGTATAGGCTGTATGCTGAACAAATTCAACTTTCATTTGATAATTCTAAAAAACTGCAGATTACGTCCAAAGTTATGTAGCGTCTTGCTCGTCTTCTTGCAGGGTTACAAAATGAAGCAAATCAAACAGATGAGAAAAGGGAATGAGACAAACTAGAAAGATGAACAGATACTCAGACCAGTTTAGTGAGAACAAACTCTTCAGACTCACTCTGCTCTTCGCTGAAACGTGGTAACTCAAGAAATAGACGCCTTTGATGGTGCATACAAACGTTCCGTTTGTCAGCAATTCTCCACGAAACTGTTCATCCAGGTCCGGCAAAATCTCCCTGTGGGAAGTTTACACAAAAAAAAATTCAGTTTTTACTGATTCATTTTTATGGTTGTTGAGACGTCACGTACCTCCGTGCATCCACCAAAGTTTTGGTATATTTAAATCAAAATCTAATGACAGTTGCGGGGGCATTTGAAAGTGTTTCCAAGTCAATCTCAATCAAATCTGATCAAAACACACCCACCCAGTCCTGGTGAAGCAGATTAGCTGAATGAGTTTTTGCCAGTAATCTCTTTGGAAAGGCCTAAAGATGTGTTTTCTCCTCAAAACTTACTTTTGAACATTACTTATTTGGTCATGAATATTTCTCTGGCTCTAACAAGGCAAAAGAAACCCTCAGAAAACCATCACATATGTTTGATCGATTGATTGATCAAAGTACTGACGTGTTGAAGTTGATAGCACTGTCCAACTCTGGTGGATGTGACAATATCGCTTTGTGGGAAAAGTAGGAATTCTGCTCGTTTGAAGGGTTAAAGGCCCTTCCCTTCTCTCCTGGTTGGCCTGGAGTACCCGGAGGCCCTGGAAGACCCGCGTCACCCTTCAGCCCAGGCCGTCCTGGGGGGCCCCACAGACCTGGCAACCCTTTCTGGCCCCTGACCGGCTCACCAACCTCACCTGCTCGTACAGACAAAGACTTGTCAAAAGGTTATTAGTGTGAACTGATACTAAGATGAAAGATAGGTGTTATATTTTAGCTGTAAATTGAAAGTTTGACTACTTAAAAAAACATAATAAATCTTATTTTCACAAATAATTCATTACTTTTCAGTCAATATTTGCAAAACTCTCACCAAACTGCAACTTAAATTAAAGAGTTAAAAAGACTGATTAAAGTTCACTGAACTTGAAGCGAGAAGTTCAATAAACTTAATATATTAAGTCTAATCAACAACTCTGACACTTTATAGTCTGATTTGAAGAAAAACATGTGAACAGAATGTGTAATATCTGGTGTCCAGTATCATCTCACCAGGGTCCCCCTTCTCTCCCTTCAGACCATCTACACCATTGGGCCCATGAGTGCCTGGTATCCCAGGAATCCCAGGGATTCCACAGGACTGTGTATTAACTGGGCCAACATGAACCAAGAGTAGAAACACTGCAGTAGTGCAGCTCAGCCACCGGGGGGCCTGAATGAACACACACACACACACAAACTTGTTTTTGTCACTTAGGAGGACAATGCACCGTTGCAACCTTAACTAACCTTAACATTAAAATGTGATGTTTTGTCTTGTTGGGACATGTTTTTGTCTCAACTTGACTGAATGGTCTTAAGTTTAATTATTACAATTAGATTAATTAATTATTATAATCAGTAAAACTAACACAAAAGGTTGACAGTTGACACTTTGGAGGTTCAAGGTTGAGATCTGTCAATATTTACATGAAATATTTAAAACCATTTATACAATACAATATACAATGTTGAAATAAATATATCACAAATTAAATTTTAAGACAAATTAATGACTAAAATAACTAAATTTCTGCATTTAATCCTTCTAAGGACATGCAGAAAACTAAGTAGCCTAAATTTAACTTACTAAGTTAAACACAATGACAGATTTAGAGTCGACATCAAGAAACATTAAGCAAGAACTGCGATGAAACCATCTACTTCTGTATCAACAATGTTTCTTTTTCATTAAGTGATTTCCCCATATATTTATCGATACACATGTATTTCTTTGTTCTTTGGTTTTGTAGAGTACAAAAGTCTCACCATTTGCAGATAATGCAGTCAGTCGTCCTCTGATGGAGTGATAAGCTGATGGAGAGTGGAGCTGAAGAGCTACTCTGCTTCACAGTGACAGCAGCAACTCAGTCATGAAAAAACAGGAAGTGAAACGGTTTAAGAGTGCATCACGGCTGCCACACTGGTGTTCATAGTGATCATTTTTAGGACACAATACAAACAGAAGCAAAGAGCTAGAAAAACAAAACTCTGTCTGCTGCTGTCAGTGGTGGAATGAAACAGCGTACATATACTCATACACAGTATTGTACAGTAATTTCATGCTCATACTTCAGTACATTGTTTGAGGCAAATGTTGTATTGCAATGCATTTATCTCATAGCTGGTGTTAGTTACTTTTTAGATTGAGATTTTGTACAAACAATATGATGCATTGTTGTAGATTACACATTGATCAGTAATTATCATCAACAAATAATACAATATTTAATAGTTTAACACTCACAGGGGCCATTTTGCTGCATTATGAGTATTCTTTCTTTTGATACTTTCAGTACATTTTGCAGATAATACATACTTTTACTTGAGGGACAGGAATTGAAACCGTCAAGCATCGATTTATTTTAAAGGTTTCAAAGTAGGTTTGTTTTCATTGTACAATTGTATTTGTTTACGCAATAGCCTCAATTTGTACTTTGGTTTCGGCCCTCTGAATTTTTGTTTGGTTAAATAAAAAATAGCCAAGTTGACTATTATTTGTTGCGCTTACTTAAATAAGTATACTCTAATTATTAATTAATTGGTTTCCTAAATTATGTTCAAAAACTGTTCAGTCATGTCACACAGAATTAGCATATTTAAGTTGCCAAAAATCTGGTAACTCTAAAATAAAAATACTAGATTTAAGGTATTTTTCCTTCATAAGCTTAAATTTAATTGCCTTTTTTTTTTACATTGTATTAACTTAACAAAATTAAGTAAATACAAATATATCTTAGATCTTAAACTTTGCAAGAAGACATTCACATTGAAACTAATAGTTAAGTTTACATACCTTTTGCAAACCAAATGGTTTCAAAAGTGACCTTTAGCACTGTATGTGTAAGTATTTACATTTAGCGCATCATGTATTAAAAAGGTTAAGAATAATGCATAGCATTTCATAAGCCCATCATTTATGTTTTTTTAAACTTAAACTTAAAAGTAACTAGTAACCTTATGTGTTAATAAAGTAATAAAAAATAAATAGTGGAGTATAAATTATAATATTTTCACTCTAAACTGTATGGAAGTACAAATCTAATGTAAAAATTACTCTTAAGTATACTTAAGCACAGTACTTAGTTCATTACCAGCACTGAGCATATGTAAATTGACATGTTTAAAAGCTTCCTGCTTCATTTTTTCTGTTCTTTTTTCTTTTCATTTCATTTGCTGCATTTTATTCATTTTTCATAACATCATCAATTATTTTTGTGGGGTCGATACCCTTTCCTATAAATCTATAATTTTTTTTTTTTTTTTTGCATTTTTTATCCAACAAAGGAAATCACAGAAGAAGTGAAACAGTTCACAAGAAGAGCGGAAATACTCCACCCAATAACAAACTGATGATGAAGCATCATTGAATGGATTTAATTGACAAAAATTTTTCATCCAAATTAACATTTTGTTCTGTTTTTCTCTGAACTTCCTCTTTGTTGCCTCAAATACGAACTGGTTTCCTGGCATTGCATTGCTGAGGATCTTAACGTCAGTCTGGATGGCAGTATCTGTTCCCCAAAATATTTAATTTCCTCAACAGTGTTAATCAAGAAATAGCTGACGTATATTTGTTACAATAACAGCTTGTGAAATATGCCAGTTTATCAATTTTTATCTTTTTCAGATCCGCTTTCTATTTCTGCACTTTTGGATCCTGAATGTAAAAATCTTTGTATTTGCATTTTTAATATTCACCATGTCAGCCTTTTATTAAAGTTATAACCCTTTAGACTTTTTTTATGAAATCCAACCCCATTTTCTATACTATCTATGGTCAGCCATTTTTTTCTGGAGTAGCCATTTCATGTCCTTACATTTTGTAATTACTATATAGTAATTTTCGTCGTCAGTTGCGAGGCCACCATTCTCTCTAAAGTTGCAGGGATTCTCTGAAAATGAGGCATGCATGTAATTTTAATGGCCTCGCTGATCATTGTCCACTTTCTTTACTCCTTTAGAGCTGTATGAAGTTACTGCCAATGCAAATGTAACATCCCACCGGTGCTGCTTCACACTCATTCAAGTGGCAAATGAAACAACTGATACTAATCAACTGATGGAACTAACACTATTTGTTACCTGAAAAAATAACAACAATAATAACAAATAAACATGGCTTGATTAATGGCGAAAATGCATTTGAACACTAAGAAATCCTAACTAGAAAAGTTTAGCATTATTCTCTGCAAAACCACTAGCATCAGCTGCCTTAGAACAATACATAAAGATACACACTGTATAACCAGCTGCCAGATACTAATATATTTACCTTATGGGAAACACTAAAAGTATACTTGAGGGGTCAGATAATAGAATACACGGCTCAACTGAACAAAAGTAGGTCGAAGCGCTTCACAGAATTAACCACGCTTATTCATGACGTTGATCAGCAACTCTCTGACCTTCCACTGGCAGACCTCCGCAAGAAAAGGATTGCATTGCAGACAGAGTTTGATCTTCTTGCCTCTAAACAGGCTGAAGAGAAATTTTTAAAATCAAGACAGAGCCACTACGAACATGGAGAACGTGCGAGTAGGCTGCTTTCTCATCAGTTACGTCAATTTTCAGCTGCCAATTATATTACAGAAATACAAGCCACTGATGGCACCATCAAATCAGACCCAAAAGACATCAACAATCAGTTTAAAAATTTTTACTCCTCCCTATATAGTTCGGATAGTTATCATGCAAACAATTTTGTAGAAAATCTGGACTTGCCCACCCTAAGTGACAAAGATAAGTCCAGCCTAGAAGAGCCAATATCTGATGCTGAAATTGGTCAAGCAATTAAACTAATGAAAAATAGAAAGGCGCCAGGCCCAGATAGTTACCCCATTGAATTTTATAAGACTTTTGCCAGTAAATTGACACCACTCCTACGCTCTGTCTACCCAGAATCGCTTAAACAAAAAAAAGCTCCCTACATCTATGACCCAGGCCACAATTTCTGTTCTGCCAAAAAAAGATAAAGACCCAGCCAAGTGCGAATCATACTGACCAGTCAACCTACTTACATGCAATTACAAAATACTTGCCCTACGATTAGAATCTGTTTTACCAACTAAGTCCATAAAGTCTTGTTATATGCGGACGACCTTTTGCTTTTTATATCGGACCCTGAAAATTCAATTCCAAAGTGCCTGGACACAATCTCACAATTTAGTCTAGCCTCAGGTTATAAAATCAATTTAACAAAGAGTGTATTATTCCCCATTAACAGGAAAGCATTGACGATGTCCTTTGACTCATGCGAATTCAGAGTCACAACTGGCCCCCTAACATATTTAGGAGTCAAGGTAACACGCCACTATAAAGATCTGCTCAAACTTAACTTTAGACCACTTATAGATCAAGCTAGGAAAGATACCAATCGCTGGTCGATGCTTCCATTATCTCTGGCTGGTCGCATTAACTCAGTTAAAATGGTTATTCTACCAAAACTTCTATATTTATTCCAGACAGTTCCCATTTTCATGCCGAAATCATATTTTAAAGAACTAGATAAATATATTAGCTAGGGCCAGGACTTTAACGCGTTAATTAAGATTAATTAATTACACAAAAATTAACGCGTTAAAAAAATTAACGCATTTTAATCGCACTTATTTTTGCACCGCGGAACGTTTCTCACTGGATGAGTTTCAGGCGTACCGATTATACTGGAGCACCAACTAATGTTCATGACTTCAAACAACAACAAACCAAACATGAAGGAAGAAGCTGATGAGACTGCTTTGGGTGGCCCCGTGGATGGGAAATTTTGTTTTAAAAAACGGACGGATGGAACTGTCGATAAGAGAACGGTTGTGTGCAAATTGTGCAAACAGTTGTGTGAAAAAAATTGCTTCTCACTGTTCTCAGGTCAAATATTTATATGTGATTAAAAATGCGATTAATTTCGATTAATTAATTACAAAGCCTCTAATTAATTAGATAATTTTTTTTAATCGAGTCCCGGCCCTAATATTAGCACATTCATTTGGAATAAGACTATACCACGTGTACACAAATCTGTCCTGGAGAAACGCAAAACAAATGGTGGTCTACTTTTTATATAATTACTGGGCAGCCAACATTCATAAAGTGTTTGGTACAATACTTTTGTAAAAGGGGAAGGTCCAAATTGGTCTCTCATGGAACAGCAGGCATGCTCACCAGTCTCCTTAGCATCTATGTTGTGTGGCCCATTACCATTAGCGGTGGGGGCTCATACAGACAATCCGAATGTGACAGGCACTCTACGTATATGGATCCAACTTCGTAAACACTTTAGCCTTACGCAAGCTTTGGTGTCAGTGCCCTCAATTACCGCCAATCCCCCTTTTTAAACCCTCTTTGCTAGATGCAGTTTTTCAGACCTGGTTTGAAAAGGGACTTCATTGTGTAGGGGACCTATTCATTAATGGACTGTTTGGCTCTTTTGACCAGTCCCACTTCTTCAGGTACCTTCAAATACGCGATTTCACTTGTACATATTTTCCATCATTCCCGCATAAACCTCCAGCCTGCCCACTTGATGAATGTTTGAAGCTTAAGCCTCACATACCAGACTGTGTGTCTCAGTTAAATAGTATTATCCAGGATATGGAAGGCAATTATCTCCACCATCTGAAAGAACAGTGAGGTGAAGACTTGGGCATGGAGCTTTCTGAGGAAACCTGGCAAAGAGCTATCAAAAGAATACACACATCCTCAATTTGTGTTAGGCACGGATTGGTTCAATTTAAGATATTCAACCGCTTGCACCTCTGTGGAGTCAGACTGGCCCAGATATACCCCGGCTCAGATCCAAACTGCATCAGATGCCATCAGGCCCCTGCCACTCTGGGACATATGTTTTGAGATTGTATCCATGTATGGCATTCATGCAATTGTGTCTTTTGGCTCTTTGTCAGTTTCAACTGTTTTGTTTTTCTCACTACAGTTTTTTGAAAACTCAATAAAAAACCTTTTGAAATAAATAAAGATACACACTGTGTTACATTTTTAATTAAATTAAGATAATGATACAGGATGATGATTAAAAGAAAAGACAACACAAATATAAAGCAATCTGGATGTTTTTACAGTTGTTTATTCACTGGGCTTTACAGATTATTACTCTTTACTGACAGAGAAGATAAATCAACAACCTCTCGACTTGGCAGAAGCATGATTTATTTCAATATAAGAAACACATTTTTAACTTTATTTTCTATGCCAGTTGCTCCATGTGCTGTTTAAAAGCAAGACTGCACAAACATATATATATATGATTGGACATTTTCATTAAGTGATATATGAATATGAATGGCAGGTAGATATAAACTGGAGTTATAGATTCTTAGGAAGAAAACACATTTTGTCTTGTTAGCATCAGTGCAAGATTGAGATAATGCAGAAATGTATGCAGGAGAAAAATGCATACAAAACTGTGTCATCTGCATAAAAATGTATGTTATAAGTTGGTTTTGGAGTAATTCTTATCACTGAGTAATGTGAGCGCTTTTATTATTAATATGGCCTTGGGATTGTTTGGGAAGAGAGCCCAGCCTGACCTGCTGGAAGTCTCTCTGTTGGTTCAGGAGCAGCCGAACCAGAATGCAATGCTTCATGGATACAGAGGCATGCATCTGAAACTTATCCCAGCTGGTTTTCATTGTATTCTGTAACCTGAATTCCTGGAATTTGATTTGTATTACCACTTAATTGTTTTTATCATACTTTATAACATAATTTATTTTGATATGTAGGCCTTCTGTATTGCCATTGTTTTTAGACAGGCTTGCAAAATTTGACAGTTAAAACCCAAAATTGCGGCTCTACGCATGGAATTTTTTCGCACAAATGTTAGTATATCAGTCTATCTGTAGAGAACAAACAAACAAGTAACAAAATCAGCCAATGCTTTTAAATACACTGCCCATTCAATTTGAAACAAATTACAGAAGAACTTGAAATCATCATCTGGTTTCATAGATATATCACAGGATCTGGAAAATAACACTCTTAGTCAACGTGTTTGCTTTTAAATTTATTGTTTTTACTTCATTTCAGAGACTTTACACATACCTGATTACTCATCCTAAATGGATATTGAGAAGAGTTTTTTTTTTTTTTTAATATTGTTTGAATGTTTTTGTAACAATGTTTTTTATGCTTCCTTCACCGTCTTTAAAAAGTGGTCAACCTGGTTAAATAAAGGAAAATTAAAAGTAATCAACATCTCCTTTTTTTAAAAGGTTAAACAGTCAGTGTGAAGGAAGGGAGGATTATTATTTTGCCTGTAATTTTAGCCTTGGAGCGTTGCAAAAGTGCTGCAAAAAAAGCTATTTTGTGTTTCAGTGAGCCTTCAGCAGGAAGCCAGTGAAGATGCTGTAACCGGCCGGCATTCCTCGCATCCCTCTGTAGTCTTTAGTTTCCAGCCAAACCTCCTGATCCGTTGACAGGTAGACCGCCAGACTGCCCGAAGTCACCTGGAATCAGTACAGGTGGAAATGTATTAGTGCATCACAGGGAAGTGCCAAATGTTGAGGTACTGTCAATTCTTGACTTTCATGGACATGCTGACTGACTCAATCTTTAGTACCTGTCTCCTGCCACGGCGATGATCGCAGAACGATGTCAGCAGTGTTTGGTCCAGCTTCATCAGCACACACAGTCGGTCATCTAAAGAGGCGTGGAAGACAAAGTAGTACGTTCCTGGGACACGACACCTGCAACACACAAATTAATGAACTCTCTAAAAGTGTTTGATTTTCCTCCCATCTGGTAAATTAGCACTCGCGCTTGCTACAGGTGCTTTTCTCACCTGAAGCGCCCTGTTGCGGTGTTGTAGTCATTGTTGATGTTGGTGATGACTTTGGTGAACCGAATGATGCTGGCTCTTTCTGGGTATTCGTTGGTTCCTCTGGCCACACTGAAGGCAGCCTGCTGCTGGGCACCAGCCCTCCTGTAGCCACAGGAAACAATATAAAGTGATGCACAGAGCTGGAATTACCCATTAGAGGGCCCCGGGGCAAAAGCAGGAGTTGCCTTTGAGGGTGTGTGATTTGCTCAGTCAATAATCCAGCTTTGATACTTAGCAGTTTGGCAGGAATTGTTCTGTTTTAACAATAAAACAGGGGGTTTCTGATTACATACCCTGGTTCTCCTGGTTCTCCTGGAGGTCCAGGAATCCCTGGGGTCCCTGGTTCTCCGGGTTCCCCACTTTGACCTCGTTTACCAGCGAGTCCCAACTGCCCCGGCTCCCCCTTCTCTCCTTTCTGAGGGCCACGGCTGCCAAGCAACACTGCTCCTGTAAACAGCAACATTATTATCATTATTATTATTAGCATTTTGCCTTTTTTTATTGGAAAGCTGTTTTAACACTGTTTTTTGTATATAGAAAGAATTTAAGCGTATTACAACCCTGGTTGGGAATTGGGATTCTTTGTGAAGTGTAAATCTAGGCCAGATCACACAACATCTATGATTTCCTAAAACAATTTGAAATGTGGACCTGTCAGACCACAGCACACTCTTCCACTTTCCATCAGTCCATCTAAGATGAGCTTGGGCCAAACTTTTTTGTAATTTTTGGTCGTACAAGGAGTTTTTAACTGGCTATAAAACAGTCTCAGTTCAATACTGATGCCTTTATATGACCTGAATAAACAAACAACACCATCAATGAGAAGATTGGAGTGAAGATGATGGTAGTATAGCATGTGGTCAATATGGCTCTATAACTCTATGTTTGACTGCTCAGTGAGTGTTCGATACCTGGCTGTCCTTTCTGTCCTTTCGGTCCGTCACGACCGTCCCTGCCAGGCATCCCGGGAATACCTGAGGATGGAAAGATAGATAAACAAACAAAACAAAAAAAAGTAGTATGCACATATGTACACATATACAAACGTGCATGCACATACCTGGCATTCCGGGCATCCCTGCTGGACAGGTCTCCGCGGCGACCAGCAGGGGTACGGCCAATGAGAGCAGGGCACAGATCACGAGGAAACAATTATGGAGCATGATGGAGCACCTGAGCAGAAGGAAAGGTGAGATAAGACGTGGCCATGTTTCTACAGTAGCCCAGAAGGGACAAACTAAACACAATTTTGTGTGTACCACAGTTTCTTCTAGGAAGGAGAGGGTGATGCAGTCCCACACGCTGGTTCTTTAAGTACAAATTTGAGGTACTTGTACTTTGCATTTTATGCAACTTTATATTTCTTACTCCACTCCTTTTTTTTCTCTCCACCCTTCCTGTTCAGTCAAAACTTTCTAATAATTTGAAGAAATATGTAATTTTAATTTAAATATGTAATAGATAAATAAACAATTTAAAAACCCTCTTCAATAAGGGTAGGTCATAATGCGTTGCTGTAGATTAAAGTAGCCAGCATTAAATAAAGTAGTTAAAATGAGCTCAGCCTTGAACATCATCAGCAGTAAAATGCAACAAACACATTAATGCAGAAGGAATATTGATCCAAAACCAGCATATTTAATAGTTCAGTGCAGAATGAGTACTTCAATTTTGCTGATAATACTCACAGACTTTTAAATAAGTCCCGTTTTGAATGCAGGACTTAGTGTTTTCACGGTGTACCTTTAAGTACCTTTACTTAAGGAAAGTATCTGAATACTTCTTCCACTACTGGTGATTGAACAGGAGGAAAAAGGAGAGGAGGAGATGAAGGGAAGAGGACGATGGAGGAATCTGCTGATCAGATTATACTTCTCATACATCAACGTACTTTTGAAAAATTTAAATACACAAAAAAAAAAGCAAATTCTCTTTTACAAATAAATCTTACAGACTTTAATTTAGTGAATTGTAATCAACACATGCTGCAGATGTAGAAAATAAATGTAAGAAATGATGAAAACTCACCCGAGAGCACAGACTGACGGATGAATGAAACCCACCACGGTGAGTTCAAAGCAAACTGAAGTGAAGCTCCGAGTCCTGCGGCGGCCGGAGGAGGAAGCTGACACAAAAGCGCTGATTCATCAAAATTATCGACCGAAAGTAGTTCTGCAAATCTGGGAGGACAGAGAGAGAGAGAGAGAGAGAGAGAGAGAGGGAGGATGAAACAACAAATCCTGAAACATTAGAGGAGTGTTTTATCACTGGTTTGTGTATTTAGATTTCAAAATTTGCTGCCAAAGTGAGACACAAAACCAGCAATGGTGGTACAGTACAATGGGGACTCATTGTACATGGCCAAAATTATGTGGACACCCACATGGTCCCCCAGTTTTAAGGCTTTCCACCAGATTTTGAAACATGGTCGGGTCTGGCTCACAATCTGTGTTCCAGTTCAGCTGTTGGGTGGCGTTGAGGTAAAGTACTTACCCACCAAACTTTTCTTTATGGATACAAAGTCTCAATGTCGTATTGAAGCAGGGATGGACTTTCACCAAACTGTACTGCACAAAGTTGAAAGTCTTCTTGTTTCCTGAAGGAATTAATGGGAGCAAACCTGGAAAAGCAACCCACAACCAAAAGTACACTTGGGCAGGGATGTCCACATATATTTGGCCATGTAGTGTACATTTACAGTACTTCTGTAGGGTTCTTTCTGTTCTGTATTTTGGTGTATAAAACCTGGACGTAGTCTCCGTGACGTCGCCCACAGATTTCTGAAGATCCGTTGTGAAGCTCAGTGTGGTGGCTCTGGTCGTCACCATTTTGGTAGTCCTGCCTCCACCGGCACACGGTTAATCCCAAAATGGGCAAAGACGTGGATTGTCGATGGACCTGAGGTGGACTGAATGAAGCCTGGCTGCTCAAACAAGCCATCTGTGGAAGGAATCCACCTGTCCATCAAAGCGTCCACACTCTTAATTCTGCATAACTTTGAGCCTTAATATAATTTAAACAGGTGAGTTGTATAAAAATTCACCCTCAGTACAGTTGTCATAAACGGGGAAATTAGAGACCAAAACTGTTTTTTGTACCAGGCTGTAAACATGTTTATTTCTGCTGTGAAGTTGGACATTTTAACATGGGGACTTATGGAGACTGACTCACTTCTGGAGCCAGCCTCAAGTGGAGTTTTGGGACTTCCATGTTGGCATTTCACAGTCACGGAGGTTGGCACTTGGTGCCATCAAGCTTTGAGTTGATTCAAGTTTTTGTTGTTGTTAATTTTGACTAAATTGCACACATACTGTCCTGCTGCTGGAAAAACTCACTAGAGACCCAATTGTAGATTAATCCGCCATTGAAAATAGACCCCAATAAATCCACTACTTTCTTCTGCTTCTATAACATTTGCTAAAAACTACAATGACCAGCTGGTTCAGGAACTTATTGATTATTTAAAATAAACCATATATTTGGTTGAACGGCTTCAGTAGGAACCAGTGGGCTTGGGGTGCCACAGACAGGAAGAAGAAACACGCATTTTTGACCATTTCCTTGGATTTACTAACAATAAAAAAATAAGCCACCACTTCCAGTGCTTTCCTCTGCGGCTGGCAGAAGTTTTGCCCCTCAGCTTGTTGCCCCCGGGCTTGTGTTGTGCATGTGTTGTTGCTAGAACAAGAGATAAAGTTTCTCCGTGACTGGCCGGGACCTTTTGACTCCGAGCACCCCAGCTCAGCTTTTGACTCATGACATTTCTTCAGAAGCAGGTTTCAGCAATTTTTATCAAAAATTTCAAAACACACACACCCAATAACGTGATGAAGAAGTCAACTGAGGATGGACCAAAGTGGCAAAATTGTAAAAAGAAGAAGTGTTAAAGAAAACAAAATGTTTCACTTCAACAACCTGCAGAGAGGTCACACGAGGCTTTTCTATTTGATAAGAGAAAACACTGAATTATTTTACAAATTAAAGAACTGTGTAGGAGAGAAAATCATTTACTACCTGTGACAGGTGTTCATCAGTGCCACCTTAAAATGATTTGATAGCTGAGAAGGAGAGATGTTCAAAGTGGTCCGTGCATGGATGACATTTTAAGAAATGCTCTCGTTCTTTGTCTTCGTTAGAGTCAGATCTCAGTACAGATAGAAGTCTGTTAGCCTAGCTTAGCACAAACACTGGACACAGGGGGAAACTGCTAGCCCATAGTTCTGTTGATATTCTGACCCGACTCTGGACAGTAAATACACCCACTGGCAGAACGTTGGGGCTCTGTAGATGTCGGAAGATATTTTGGACCTATTTGTGGGGTTTTGTTTTTGTTCTGGTTTAAAGATGTTGTACTTTAGGTAACACTAAAATAAAGAGGCCTCTCCTGGTGGATGTCTTTGCAATGTGAGTATTGTACTTTTGCAGTTGTCCACCATGATAAGTAAAATCCCGACCCCCTCTGATAAGCCTCAAACTTCTTCCACTCTTGAGATCAACATTACTGTTTTTCAGAGGCCGTAGCGGGCTCAGTTTCAAAACTTTAGAAGACGTAAGTCATCCATTGATATACCAAACAATGTCACGTTATCTTGAAGGGAAGGGGGCTCAGTAACACTCTGATGTTGGGCTAAACTTTGGTGATTTAAAAACTGACATGGCCGTTAACAAAGAGGTCCTTCGACCTCTGACCTCAGAATGAAAAATGTCTCCCCTTTACAGATATCCACTTTATACTAATGCCATGCAGCTTTGGGGCAAAAAAAACATGCATTTCTATGCATGCAGTATAAATGTGTTATCATGGTCAAGTGCAATTGAATATTTCTGCATATGGGGGGTGCATAAGCAGAACTAGAATTGCATATATTGGGTCTGAGTGGAAAGATAAGACTCCATAGGAGCCATTTAATTATTATTAACAATTTTCCACTGTATGAAAGACCTACTGTGACCTCTTGGATATCATGAAAGTGTGCAAACACAGACTAGAGACAGAGCCATGGCTTCAGTTAAATTTCAGGTTCCCAGCTATGATGTTTATCACTTCTATGTCATATGCTGTTCACTGGAGTTTTGGGTGCTATAAAAAAGTCTCTGGGATCTGTGTGTAATGAAATTATATGTTTCTTGCCTTAAATCAAACATACACACACTCAATAATAAACTTTTATTTTGCTTTAGTTGCATTCACAGACATGATTCAGTACAATGCCAACAAATCCGAAGTTACATTTGTGTTCACGTGCGAACCAAACAAGCATAAATGTACCTTAATTATAACTGTACTGTGAGAAATGTGAACTGAATCAGCGATAAACACATTTTTAGAATTCATAAGTGGGTGCACTTTCAGGTTTTCAGCACTCACTCAGTGCTGCGAGTGAAATTACAGTGAGCGAACTTTATGCTGGATTTGCGAAGAGCAGGAAGCCGCTGAAGATGATCCGTTTCTCGTTGGTGTCTCGTGCCTCCTGCGATGTCTGCCGTTCCCTGAAAGACTCGAGCCAAACTCTCTGTCCGGCCGCCAGCTGTAACACCGCGCCGCCCGACAGCACCTGAAACACAGCACAGCCAATCACAGGAAGGCTTCAAACTCAGCTGTTAAAGAGACATTTTGTAACTTTTCTACCATAAACAAAAAGTTTTATTTTAAAACTTTTTGGACAACCGGGAAAGGGAGACTTTCGGGCGTGGGGTGCAGAGGAATGGTGATGGGGGTAAAAGCCAGGTGAGCAAGCAACGTAACCGGGTTTAGCATAGGTAGAGCGTGGCAGAGGCAAAGAGACTGAAGAGGATGTTGACAGGAAGCTAAGAAGACTGCCCGCTGGACAAGAGTAAATCTGGGACTGACTTTTAGTGGTTGGTGAGAGCTTGGTGAAATAAAAGGCTGAAAGACAGACGCCGAGCTGGGCTGACTGCTGTTGGACTAGTCAGTAATATTAGCTGGCTGCTATGTCTGCTGTTGTTGACCTTGTTGATGTTTGGCTGTTAGCAAAGTTGTCGAACTTAAAGAAGAAGTTTGGATTTGAGGAAACATCTCCTGACATCTCTCAGCACTGAAACTGACCTGATCAAAGTTCCTGTTGTAATCACAGAATCCCAGCTTGTTGAACGGAGGGTCGCTGGCTAAACGCAGACACACGCTGACCTAAAAAACACAAAAACACACAGCACGACTGTGATGAAGTTTGATGGCGGAGCTTTTACGGCAATAAACTCAAACTCGTGGCTGATTGGAAGTTATTAAAACATATTATCATGTCCAACACGTGGAATATTTTTACAAAAAGTCAGCATTTATTCTCATATGAAGAAAAGTGGTGTGTTACCTTGGCCATAGAGTGGAAGATGAAGTAATAAACACCAGGTATTCTGCAGGTGAAGTAACCCGTGGCTGCGTTAAAGTCCTTAGGTGTGTTGACCACGGTATGCTGGTAGGTTACAACCTGATGGACACACACATGCAGAACAGGTCAGTAATAAAGTGACACCTGGGACATTACAGAACAGAAAACATTTGATTTGTAACTATACTGCAGATTTTAAATGATTTAAAAATGAAAGAGCAGAGACACAGAGTGCTGTGATGGATGACTGAACCTGATCAAGAGCCGGATAACTGTTGTCAGTCCTCATCACTGAGAAGGCTGAACGGCCCTGCTGAGGGGAGCTTTCTCCTAGAAGACACACACACACACACACACACACACACACACACACACACACACACACACACACGCACACACACACCAATAAACATCTCTGAACATTTGTAAATCAAGCACTAAGTCACACACCACCAACTATTTCACTGATTTTGGTGAAACTGGATCATATTTTATGGAGAAAATGTTTTCTGGTTTTCCCTCTGATGTCCTCCGGCTGCTCCGCCTCAACTCTCTGTGATTTA